>JAQNBH010000010.1:23744243-24156209 GCA_028752905.1 Cladorhizidae sp. MBARI D1340-BT2
GCCGAAACTTTCACTCTTACTTTGGCTCGTACTGGTGGCAGCAGCTTGGAACGGTATACCCCCAGGTTTACACTAAAAGGGGAAATATTGGATGATGACAGTGAGTTCACATTTTGGGTTCAGAAAACGGATATATTTTTCACCAATCCTTAAAAGTTTATTTATTTGCACTGCATGACAATAACCACTGCAGCACATCCTCGCATATTGATTACTTGAACACTTGGATTATCTGAACTCAGTAAAATAATAAAAAGTGGTAATGATCATCAACAGGAAAATTCGTTAGATGGGACTGGTTAGTCATTCACACGTGAAAGTCTATTCAGTTTGCTATGGCTAGCAAAATGAAGAACGTAGTTTTGTCTATTGAGTTAAAGTTAGCTATTCTTGGCAAGATATCCAAAGGCATCGGAAAACAAAGATAACAGAGGTAAAAAGGAAAGCCAAATTTGAGAGTTGGCAAACCCTCGATAGTCAGGGCATGAGTTTAAGTTGTAATGCCATGTACCTTGCTATAGGCCATCAGCTTCAATATCTCTGGTTCATTCAGAAAAGGAGGAAAGGCACTCTAGTGGACCGCTGCTAAAAAGAAGACAGCAGAATTCCATTAAAAGTAGAATCAGAAGCACCATTTTATGGCAGTGCAGGCTAGCGACTGATGATGAGATAGACCACGAAGAGTTGCAAGTACCATGTTTTGAATCCTCTGAGACATTATTAATTGTCCTGAGACCTCCGGCATGTAAGAAGAAGCATATCAAACAACTTTATTTTGTAAATTGTACTGTGTGTACAGATCTAGTTGCAAAGATTGCTTATATGTACGCAATGTATACAACACTGCTCTAATTAAATATACAAATGTGTGTGCACAAGACAGCTTGACATCTACTGAGGACCTAACTGCTTCTCCTCTCACGACCAGGAATTAAGCTGCTCATATCACAAGTCCTGCAGATCAATCATTTCAAACAATGCGAGTTAGTATTTTAATTATATTCATGAGTTTATAATGACATTCGTGCTTTTGCATATCCGATTTTTTTCCCCTTGTCCATACTATGGCTATTAGGTTCCAATGTACTCACTTATGCGAGGGTCTACTGTACTGTCAAAAGGTCCCACTCAAATTAATTATTGAGTTTGTTCCAAACCGGAAATCTGCTAAAATCTAAAATATTTACAGAAATACTGATTTTTTTGGGTATGTGTATGATAACTAATCTTAAATTGTACATCATTATAGCTTTTGTCTCAAGTTCTGGACTATAGCCATACAAACAACATGACTGGATAGAGATAACCCACCAAAAACTAGACTAAGCCTCATGTGTTGAACTCTTACTCAAGCTGTTTTGCTAAGCAAGGCTATATTCAATCCTGCTCTACCAGGAGGGAAAAACTTCCGCAGTTACTGAAATGGCAAGATTTGCAAGAGTCATCCTTATTGGCTTCAACAAAGCAACAATAAAGAACACCCCAAAAAGTGAGTAGCTCTAGATATAACTGATGTCAAGATATTGAGGAATATGACGTGAGACAGATTCACTGCCTGCCAGGAATTTGAAAGCTGCAGAACTGGCTAGCTAGAGCCAAATGACTGGCACAGTTTTGGCTTGCCTTAAATGCTAGTAACCTAGAAGAAAATAAAAGATCCGAAGTGTTTTTTCCCCATTTTATTGTCATTAGGCTAGCTACATCTCGAGATGCTTACCCTGGTAAGGTCTTCAAGCAATGGAGAAGGCAAAAAAGATCCGAAGTGTTTTTTTCCTTATTGTCATTAGGCTAGCTAGATGTCGAGCATGCTTACCTGGTAAGGTCTTCAAGAAATGGAGAAGGCAAAAAAAAGATCCTAAGTGGGTTTTTCACTTTATTGTCACTAGGCTAGCTACATGTCGAACGTGCTTACCTAGGTCCTCACGCAATAAGAAGGCACCCTTTTTGTTTTCATTTCTTCATCGCTGACTTTGAAGAGAGTAAGACAAGACGTACACTGTATAAAATGTCAGTGAAAATAACACCACCATGCATCTATAATATAGTATGATCCCAGATGTTATACCTCCTAGTATAGCAAATGATTGCATTATAGTGGTAGATAGAAGTGACGTTTAGCTTGTGTGTATTGGAAGGCCTAATGGGCTGCAGCAGCAGTTGAGAGAGAATTTCAGAGTGGTAGGAGAAAAAGATCTCAACACGGCAGTTTCAAAGGTTGCACTATGTATTACTCATGCATATTGTTCACTAAAAAACCAATTTCGGCAAACTTACCTGCTCAGTATTTCATTCAGTTAACCAGTTGATTCCAATAATGGTGGTATCAAACTAAACTCACAGCATTTCCAAACAGTCCCTGTATTTGTCAAGAATTTGTTGACCTTGAAAATGTTGATAATTGTGAAGGACCTCTAAAGAGGAGTGCATTTTATTTTATTCGTAAAACCCTTTACCACTATTTAATCTTCTATTTCTTGTTTCACGAAACAGTTGCATTGTTCAGACTCTCTGAGAATGATTACAGGGAGAATGAGAAGCCAAATGCAATGATGCCAGTGAAAATCACCAAGGAGCAGAATGTGCGGTTAGCTAATCCAGTCACCTTCAGAGTATTTCCACTGACTGTTGCTGCTGCACTCGCAAGATCATTAAATGTTCCTGCTGAAGCACGAGCAATGAATGCTGATTCTCCAATTCAAGCTCGTAAGATAAATTATTGGGAATAGTGTATCATGGCTATTCTTATAAGCTGATCAGTGTGAACTTTTTCATTTGTTCATTTGTTCAATTGGCAGATTTCACAATACATGGTTTTTTGAAAGTTTGCAATCTATAGGTTAATTCATTAATCTTTTTGTGGGTGTTGTTTTTAGCTCACTTTGCAATTCAGTGGATAGAAGTTAATTAATGTAAGAAGATCTGCTGCCCTAAGGCATCACTATCAGTCCTAGAAAGATTAGTATTCTTTGAACTTATGTTATCATTGGGTCTACTTCTACATAAAAGCAGAAGCTTCATCGAGCTCATCTGACTTTTGTAGCTAATGAGCTCGTCCTAAATATGAACAAATTTGCGAAAAACAGACTAGTGATTATTGAGATTATAGGGTGTTTTATTTTTGGCAAAATAATAACTTTTTTATTGTCACGGCTAAACCTATCCTTCAGTTAGCTATAAACATGTGGCAGTGATAAGTACAGGGACTAGTTCTAAAGGACCTTTGAAGTGAGCTAGGTCAATGCAAGCACTTACCCTTCATGAATGGAGCATTGTTGTGCTGGCTTCTAGTGGGCATGCTTTTTTCAGCTGCCTTACTTCTTCTGCTTTCAAGTTGGCCTTTATTTACAAAGATGAATTGCATAGAAGACATAGCTAGTACTCTAAATAGATGAGACAGGAAAGCTTCAAAATGGTGGGCAGCTCCAAAAGTCACATATAAAATAGCTTCACCTGGGAAGTATACGGCTTCATCCTGACAGCGCCCTAACAACACATTTAGAATGCAATTTCTCCAATAATTAATAATTTTTAGTGCTTGTCAGAGGGGAACTGTTTCATGCTATAGTACGTGGGTAACACACTCACAGAGTTACAAACTTTCAGGACATGGACTTTAGGAATAATAGTTTCTACTAATAAGAAAAACAATTTTTAAACAACCACATTTAGTCTGGTTTCTGCAAATCAGGTCACAAGTGGGGAGCAGTTAATCTAGAACAGAAACTGCTTGTTTTAATTTACCACCTTCAGGCCATTACACTGTCTTATTTCTTATTTACAGTTGAAGCAGATTTTGACACCACTGTTCACCTTCAGGCCATTTTTTAATTTACCACCTTCAGGCCATGCCACTGTCTTATTTCTTATTTACAGTTGAAGCAGATTTCAACAACACTGTGTTAATTTACTACCTTCAGGCCATGACACTGTCTTATTTCTTATTTACAGTTGAAGCAGATTTCAACACCTCTGTTTTAATTTACCACCTTCAGACCATGACACTGTCTTATTTCTTATTTACAGTTGAAGCAGATTTCAACACCTCTGTTTTAATTTACCACCTTCAGACCATGACACTGTCTTATTTCTTATTTACAGTTGAAGCAGATTTCAACAACACTGTGTTAATTTACCACCTTCAGGCCATGACACTGTCTTATTTCTTATTTATAGTTGAAGCAGATTTCAACACCACTGTTCACCTTCAGGCCATGTTTTAATTTACCACGTTCAGGCCATAACACTGTCTTATTTCTTATTTACAGTTGAAGCAGATTTCAACACCACTGTGTTAATTTACCACCTTCAGGCCATGTTTTAATTTACCACCTTCAGGCTATGACACCGTCTTATTTCTTATTTACAGTTGAAGCAGATTTCAACACCACTTTGTTAATTTACCACCTTCAGGCCATGACACTGTCTTATTTCTTACTTATAGTTGAAGCAGATTTCAACACCTCTGTTTTAATTTACCACCTTCAGGCCATGACACTGTCTTATTTCTTATTTACAGTTGAAGCAGATTTCAACACCTCTGTTTTAATTTACCACCTTCAGGCCATGACACTGTCTTATTTCTTATTTACAGTTGAAGCAGATTTCAACACCACTGTTCACCTTCAGGCCATGTTTTAATTTACAACCTCAGGCCATGACACTGTCTTATTTCTTATTTACAGTCGAAGCAGATTTCAACACAACTGTTTTCGATGTGATCTTTCCTGCTGATGAGAATGCAAATACAGTTGCTGATATTGATGCTTTCATTCCTGTTGTGGATGATGAAATTAATGAAAATGAGGAGCAGTTGTTTATTGTTCTGATGGAAGTAGTTAATGCTACTAACCCAGGATTATTGGATAATGGAGTGCGTAATATCACAGTCTGCAGAATTATTGATAATGATCGTAAGTAAGCTTGGTGTATAAAGTTTTCTCTGAAAATATATCGTGGTTAAAAGTTCGAATTAGCCACTTACTATAAATGCACTGCCTTATTAAATTTCTGGAGGTCAACTGACAGTTTTGTCGACATGATAGGATAACCTTCTCAATAATCAACCTGAGATTGTACTTTGACATTTCGACTAGATGCTCTAGCCTTCCTCAGGAACAGATAATGAATTAATAAGTCAGAGAACAATTGTTTAAAAAATATACAAAGATTCCCTATAATGCATGTACATCTCTGAAGTACAGGGAATATTTGTGATTTCTGACTTATTTTATGGTTTTAATAATAATTTTATGTGGCTATGACCCAATTTTTTTCAAAATTATGTGTTAACGATATAGTAATTAGCTACATCGATGCCAAAAAATAAAGCTCTGCATACCATATCGCTTATGTTTATGGTGAAACTTACTCCAAGAAATCTACTCAGGAAGGGCTATTTTTAAAGGGCAAAGGCATTTAGAGAGATTCCAGTAAGCTTAGGTGCTTGTGCAGCCTTCCTCTTGAGGGAAAAGCCATAAGGAGCAGTCGTGATGGCAGTTATAATTGCTGACCAAACTGGAAATCCTTTTTTTTAATATAGTGTGTAAATGATTATGAAGACTTACTGTGTGGCTACTTTATTTAGAAGATTTCAAATTAAAGCTGTATAGCTAATATGCTGAGTATATTTTGAGATTACTTATATACAAAGATACAAACTTGAAGTTGTACGAGAGTTTTATATAAAAATATAAAAACAGTTAGTTTTATTGTTAGAAACATGCTTGATGCAGTATGCATATATTGAGCTAGAATTCAAGGATTAGTAATTGCATTAAAATGTGCTATCTAAATCTAAGACAGGCTTAATGTAAACTTTCTGACCACTACATCTATAGATAATGACAAGATAAATTACTTCTTTCATTACAGCCATTACCATTGGGTTCGAACATCCAAGATACACATATATTGAGCCAGAGCAACAGATTGTGATTACCGAAGTAGATTTGGTGAAGGATATGAATCGTGTATCTGAACAGACATTTACGATTTTGATTCGTATCAACGATCCATCTGGAGCATCAATAAACCCTGCCACAGAAGGGAGCGATTACTGCATATCAGGAGCAGAAATTGGCAGCTGTGTACTTCGGATAAATCTATTATTTCCACCAAATTTGGCTAGGTTGGAATTTACATTTATGCTGCTACCTGATGAAAATGCTGAAGGAAGTGAAGGATTTACTGCTATGTCTTCATCAAGTGAAAACTCTGTCCCTTACTCAACACCTAATGTCTTCTCTGGCGTCTCCCGTTCGGCAACAATTATCATAAACGATGATGATCGTAAGTACAGTTGTGATGTGTGTAATGATTTAGTTTCTTTTACTCTACTGCCTCTATGACTACAACTATTATTACTACTACTGTATTGCAACAACTACTACTACAACTACTACTATAATATTGTAACTACTACTACTACTATATTGTAACTACTACTACTACTATACGACAACTATTACTACTACTATATGACAACTATTACTACTACTCCTAACACTAACTACTACTACAATGCAACAACTACTACTTCTACTACTACTACTATACCAACTACTACTTCTACTACTACTACTGCTATACCGACTACTACTACTACTTTACTTCTATGCTACTGCTGCACTTACAACTTCTACAATAGCCAATAGTAACTATTACCAATGCACTAGATACTAGATACACTACTACTACTACTACTACTACTACTACTACTACTACTACTACCACTACTACTACTTCTGCTACTACACTAGTAACATTTTGCTTATTTCCTTATAGCTGCAAATGTTGGATTTGAGAGGACAGTATATTCAGTAGAGGAGTCTGCAGGAAGTCAGGAAGTATGTATAACAGTCACCAACCCTACCATGGAACAGCCGCTTGGTCTAACTATAATCGTGTTGTATAACACAGTGAGCGGGAGTGCAGGTAATACACATTCTTACTAAAATGCACGGACCTATACTCATTAGCATTTAGTTAAGACATATACAAATGTACCTCAATGTAGATCTGTCAAACATTGTCATAGTGAATATATGCACAGACATAGAGATATACAGAGGAGACAGACAGACTTCTCGCTTTATTAATACGATGTATACGATATTTCCTTGAATGGTTCCATCCTTTAATTATGTTCACCTGTTTACATAGATGTAGTATTCTCCCTCTAGTGTTTGCACCATTCATATAATTAGACTTAGCTTCCCATGTCAGTGGGCTCTCAGTGGTGACAGATAATGTCAGTGACCTCAGTGGTGGCAGATAATGTCAGTGGGCTCTCAGTGGTAACAAATAATGTCAGTGGGCTCTCAATGGAAGCAGATAATGTCAGTGGACTCTCAGTGGTGACAGACAGTGGGAAAGAAGGTGATATTTACTATCTAAAGCAGGGAGAGGTGAGAGATGAAGCTTAACCACAAATTGCATTGCTTACTCCCTAGCCCCTAGCTAGAAAGTTGACTGAATTCTAGCAATCATTTCCATGACAATGATTAACAATAGGAACTTGAAACCAACAAATGGTCTTTTTTGTTGCAACCATTGAGTGGTATGCATGGCAATCAACTAACTTGTGAGCCCATCTCTATACCCTCCAGTTGTGTGCTAATGGCCATCAGCTAACTTGCTATCTCATTCATACATCTGCCAGTTGTGCACCCATGGCAGTCAGCTAACTTGCGAGCCCATCCGTACACATCCCCCAGTTGTGTGGAATTGGTCGTAAGCTAATTTGTGAGCCTTTCCATACATTCTCCAGTTGTGTGCACATGGCAATCAGCTAATTTGTGTGCCTATCTGTACATCCTCCAGTTGTGTGCACAAGGCAGTCAGCTAACTTGTAAGCCGATCTGTACAACCCCCAGTTGGGTTCACCTCAATTAGTCTCGCTCCATTTGGACACCTGAATTCTATGAAAAAAATATTAAGCATTTATATAAAGTTAATATGAAAGAGATAGTAGCTATAGAGAGAGAGTAATCTATTGTTGATGTTTAGCATCTTATTTTAAATTTTTAGGGGGTGAAGCGAAAGAGGAAGAGCATATTTTCTTCCCTTCTTTCCTTTCCCATGGATTATGTAATCCTCCCCTGGATTATGTAATCCTCCCCTGGATTTTGTAATCCTCCCCTGGAGTATGTAATCCTCCCCTGTATTATGTAATCCTCCCCTGGATTATGTAATCCTCCCCTGTATTATGTAATCCTCCCCTGGATTATGTAATCCTCCCCTAGATTATGTAATCCTTATCCACAGTGTCTGTCTTGGTATAATCTGAACAATAAAATATTACGTTCATTTATTTCTGTTTATTTGTTTGTTTGTTTGTTTGTTTGATCTTGACTTGTAAACATTATTATTGCATTTTCAGATGCTGGTGACTTTACAGCAGTATCAAGTGGCTTAGGGTTTTTGAGTGGACCTGGAAACATCCCCTTAAATCGTAGAATGTGTGTTCAAATTGACATCACTGATGATGATGTTTTGGAGGATGTTCAGTCATTTACTCTGCTATTGATGACAACACAATTAGGAGTTATTGTTTTTCCGAATGTCACCGAGATAAGGATTCTTGATGATGATGGTACAAGGCTATTTTTTCAATATATTTAATTATATGCCAAATTTCTAATGAAGCTCCAATCATTTGTGTTCACTGTTGGTAGACTCTGTGAATCAGAAGACTAGCGAAATAGCAAATACGAACACTGCTTTATTTAAAAAAATGGCAAGATGTCCCAACTGTGATGATGTAGTTTCAACAACTTTCTCGATAATCAACTTAAATGTACTCACACGATGTTTCGGCTAGATGTTCTAGCCCTCAATCTGGAATTATTACTGATGAAGGCTAGAGCATCTAGCTGAAATATCACGTGTAAATTTAAGTTAATTACTGAGAACATTATGTATCTGCACTGTCAATTGAGAGTTCATTGAGATGATGTAGTTTTTTTAATATTTTTGTAGTTGCTACAATCGGTTTCCTGGACATATCTTACACTGTGATAGAGGGTTCTGGCATAGCAACTGTGAGGATTGGAGTCCTAAGTGGCAAACTAGAGCGTGATGTACCTCTTATGATCTCTTTATCAGATAATTCTGCTACTCGTAAGTTAAACACAATAATTTTGTTGCCCAACTCCTTTTGATGAAAATACAGTTGGAAGTCAGTCGGTTATATGAACACTTAGGTCAACTTGAATGCTAAAGAATCTATGCCCAAGGCTATGCTGGCTACTTTTTTCCAGATCCTTTGTATGTATAGCAAAATATAACTTTCCCAACTACCACAAAACTAATACCTTTAATAATGCAATCCATCTAGGAAGTAAGGTACATTGGAATATGTCTACCATTGACCATTAGCAATACCTTTAGTAATGTAATCCGTAATCCTTCAAAGAAGTAAAGTACTTTAGACTATGCCTACCACAAAACTAATACCTTTAAATGCAATCCGTCCAGGAAGTAAGTTACATTGGATTATGTCTACCATAAAACTAATACCTTCAGTAATGTAATCCATCTAGATTATATCTTACCATAAAACTAATATCTTTGGAAATGGTTTTTATAGGATACATTTGGACTATGTCTACCATAAAACTAATACCATTAGTAATGTATTCGCATAGGAAGTAAGTTACATTGAATATCTACCACAAAACTAATACTGTTAGTAATGTAATCCCTCCAAGAAATACCTCTTTTCTCAAAAGCAAAACAACGCCTCCTGATAGGCCTGTGTATTCTTCGTCAACAAGAAAAGCTTCCCAAAAATGCAGGACTGGGAAAAAGTTATGATCACTTCCATTTTTTAATTGTCATACACCATGGAAATGTTAGAAAAGGTGTATGGTGTTGGACATTATACCATTGAGGGGTATGTAAGCAAGGTTTTATCTTAACAGTGCTAACAAACTATACTTCATTCAGTAAATATTTTATCATTATCATATTTTAATTTTTCTCACACTTTTAATTCAGTTTCCTCTGATTACCTGGATGACTTCAGCAATAATGGAATGATTATCCTGAATGCTGACAATCCTGTATTGAATGTCTCCTTCTCACTCGTGGATGATTTGGTTTATGAACTTACTGAGAGCTTGTCTGTAATTCTAAGATTTCAAGGTCCTGCAGTCCCACGTGTGACCTTGGCTCCTTCTTCAGCAGATATCACCATCTTGGATGAAGATGGTAAATCCATAATGATATATTGAGAGGTGAAGTCCTCCTGACTCAGTGTTGACAGGCCATAATCACCCTAAAAATCTGGATGAGTTTATTGAAGGGTAGACCTAGGAGCTTTGTAGTTGCACCAGTTTGATTACCCACAATGTAGCCATCTATTGGACTCTAGCTGGTCAAGTTAGCTTCTTATTGTTCACTCCTATGATTTAGCTTCAGGAACCTTCAAAAATTATCACAGACCTATCAATAACCCGACTCAGTATAAGTCTCTGATGGAAGTAAGTAAGAGTATTTCAAGCCAAGGGTGTAATATAAACAAAGATCAATCGTATCAGTCTGATACAACATGAATTATAATCTGGATATAATCGGACCATATTCTGAAGTAAAGGGTGTCCAACATGTTGTAGCCACTATTATTTTCTCTCTAATGTTCTGACTTGACAAAATTTATTTTCGTGCAGTACTGGAATTTGGATTTGTGCCAAGTGAGTATACAGTTACTGAGGTCAGTGGTTCAGCTACCCTGCAAGTCAATCTGATCAGTGGGGCTTTCGGAGGCCTAATGATTAATCTACTTGCTGCTACAGACAGTACACTTGGAACTGCTACAGGTAACTTGCCTGTGTACGTACAGTATGTGCTTTAATAGTCTACTTGAACCACCTTGATTTAAAAAAAAACTTACTGAAGATTTCGGATAGATAATTCCCTGCACCCTCTCCACCATTCCCCCCTCCCCTACTCTCCCCTCTCACTTTTTAATAGCTGGGCAGGATTACACAGCATTGGTCTCTAGTTTATTGGAATATTCAGCTGCTATTACTACACGGACACTTGACGTTCAAATCTTAAATGATGATGTGGCTGAGATATTGGAGACATTCTTCGTCCAATTGACGGATGTTGTCGTCATACGAGCAGGAAATGAAGTTTTTCTCTCCACTAATGATCGGAGCAGAATACGATTTGGAAATTTTGGTGAAGTAGGTATTACAGACAATGATGGTAAGTGAAAATAATTGTTATCTCTTTTAAATACTGTTTGAACTGTATATAGTGTATCAGACAGACACTTTGGGCTTGTAGTTTTCGCAATATCTTGATGTAGCTTCTTTTTATTATTGACATAGCTGTAACTCACAATATTTTTATGTATCTTCTTTCTAAGTTGTGTTGCCTGTAACTTGTTTTGTTCAGTGGCCACATTGGGTTTCCGTCCTGCTGAATACACTCTGGAAGAAAATAGAGAATTAATTGAATTTAGTTTTGGTGTATTGGATGGAGAACTTGGATTTTCTGTGGAACTAGAATTCTTCACAACCGATGGAACTGCAATATGTAAGTCGGAAATCCTATTTTAATAAGCTAAAGCCAAAATCGCAGAAATATTAGAGAGGCATGTATGCCTATGTATTATCACATTAGAATCTTTGCAAAGTTACTGAGGTGACTAAGTTATGGAAATGCTATCACATAGACATCAGTCCACTTATCCTCACCAAGTCTAATTTAGCCTACTTCAGTTTACAAACGGCAAAGTTTTGTGTATAGGAAACGTCTTAGTATATTTATGAAAAATACACAGGAAATGTGTCAACAATTGAAAGGTGTTAATTCCCGAGAAATTGATGGAAATTATTCCTGAATGGAAAGGTCATTTCAACAATTAATATAATAATGCTTCGTGCACATTACATTTGTGTAATTGTGATTATGACTATGGTTCACCATGTTGTTGTTGTTGTTGTTATTGTTGTTGTGGTGGTGGTTGTGGTGGTTTATTCCTGGATTGCAGCTTCTTCTGACTATGTAGATATTAATGGCATATTTCTTTTCCTTGGAACACAAACGTCAACAATTACAGTGGATATTATTAATGATGCTTCATTAGAAGGACAAGAGAGGTTCTTCGGGAATTTGCGTTTCCAAGCAGCAAACCCTCCTAGTAATGTCATTTTGGAACCAGCCATTGCATCAGCAGACATTATTGATGATGATGGTAAATACTATTTAATGAATGGCCCCCCAAAAATATCATTTTGGGGATATTAGTTGACATCTAGTGAGCTACTCTACATACAATAAAGGCATTCTGCAATAATTATAGTGAATGGAAAAATTGCTTTAAAAATGTTAGTTAAAGTACAATTTATGTAATGCAATACATTGTGTATCTTGACAGAAGACTGAAGAAAAATACTTCTGACCAGGGATCTAGAGGCAATAATAGAGGTCTCGTTATTCTTGAACTGATTGATGAACTCAAATTTGCTCTAAAAACTAACCGTAATGGGCTTAGAACTGATTGAATGGAGGGTGAAGATGAACGGGATGCTTTTACCTCACCATGAGCTGTAAAGGAACAGATTGTGCTTTTAGAGACCATAAAGCAGGAAAGCTAACCTAGAAGAATGCATGCGCTGTGGAAGCTGGGTACTCCACTAAGTTCACATTCACATAGCAAAGAGTAGTCATAGGTACTACATTGCAGAAATACTACCATATGCTGATGTATAGTAGACTATTCTCATCAGAATCAGCTTAGATGGTTCCTATGCATACTGAGAGCCAATCTGTAAAATTGTTAAAACTAAAACTAAAAAAAAAACCTTCAATATTTCCATGAAATTATTTGAGTGTACGAGCATTGTATTATTTGTGTTGGCAGTAATATTTTAATTTAAAAATGTACTGTAAAAAATGTATTTGCGGTGACCAATGGATCAGTTATTAATGTATATTTGATTATTAATTGTAGAAGTTGTCATTGGATTTGACTCTACTGAGAGCCAATCTGTAAAATTGTTAAAACTAAAACTAAAAAAAAAACCTTCAATATTTCCATGAAATTATTTGAGTGTACGAGCATTGTATTATTTGTGTTGGCAGTAATATTTTAATTAAAAAATGTACTGTAAAAAATGTATTTGCGGTGACCAATGGATCAGTTATTAATGTATATTTGATTATTAATTGTAGAAGTTGTCATTGGATTTGACTCTACTGAGAGCCAATCTGTAAAATTGTTAAAACTAAAACTAAAAAAAAAAACCTTCAATATTTCCATGAAATTATTTGAGTGTACGAGCATTGTATTATTTGTGTTGGCAGTAATATTTTAATTAAAAAATGTACTGTAAAAAATGTATTTGCGGTGACCAATGGATCAGTTATTAATGTATATTTGATTATTAATTGTAGAAGTTGTCATTGGATTTGACTCTGAGGCCTACACGATTGATGAATCAGATGGTGAAGTGATCTTCAATGTCACTCTCATTAGAGGCATTTTGACCAACGACATACAAGTTGAATTTTTCACTTCGAACGGCAATGCTGAAGGTATGCATAGCTGCACTTGAAATGTTCAAGTCAGCACAAAATATGTGATAACTTTATATGATAACTTTTATGATATGATCATTATCCTTCTTTCTCATGCTCTGCAACTTTCACCTTCAGCTCCTAAAGACTATCTATCTGTAATTATGACACTGACCTTTGGTCCCAGCCAAAGCTTCAATCTAATTAAAGTACCAGTTGCAGAAGACATTGAACTAGAAAACAATGAGATATTCAATGGCAACTTACGATTCTCATCAGAATCTAATGTCAACATAGATCCAGACATTGCAACTGCAACTATTTTAGACAATGATGAAGTACTGATCGGCTTTTTTGATGACTATGTAGTCACAGAAAGAGTTAACAGTACTGTAACAATTGAGCTGGGAGTGATTTCAGGGAAACTCGGCAGAGAAGTGGTCGTATCTGTGTCTACACAAGATGCATCTGCCACTGGTAAGTATATTTACACACTGCCTAATGAAGTATGAATGATCATGACACTAACGCTTTACTAGGCCTACAAAAGTGTAATAACGTATGATGAAATATCAAGCAAAGGGATTTTGAGTGACTTTGATTGCCTGTACATTATTTAAAATTATGTACCAAAATTGTATAGTAAAATAAGTATGTTTGCTTGTGATTATCATAATAATAATTTTTATACAGCACCTGGAGATTATCTTCAACTCATTGCTCAGCTTGTCACCTTCACCCCTACTCAATCTTCTGGTTCAATTATTGTGGCTATTGTCGATGATGATATCTCTGAAGAACCCAGTGAAGATTTCAGAGCCATAGCTACTCTAATGTCTACTAATGCTGTGGGATTAACCATTCTTCCAGAAATATCTATTATTACTATTCTTGATGATGAAGGTATGTTAGTGATTCTAACTAGAAGGTTCTTACTCGAGTCTATCGTTGTCCGAGAATTAATTAACATTGGGATGTGATTCTAATTGGAAGGTTCTTACTCGAGTGTAATGTGGACTGTGAATTAATTAAGATTGGTCTAATTGGAAGGTTCTTACTCGAGTGTAAATGTACTCTGATATGGATGTTCCAAATAGTTCGACAAAACACTGGAAAAGCAAACCTCTTCACTTTTTTTATTTTTTTTCATGACTGCAATAGATGTAGGTACTTATTTCCCCTGCACTTGTTCAAAATATTGCTGCCTCTTAATCCGGCATTGTCTATCTGGAGCATACATTTACATACTGTGTCTGAAGAAAAACTAAATTTGACAACTCAAGCCCTGCTGTCTTATCCTCAATATCATTATGCTGATATTAAACATTTCTCTCTTTGTACGGTATAGAACTATTTGTTGGGTTTGACTCATTGACTTATGAAGTGGTGGAGAACGAGCAGTTTGTGGACGTCACCATTGTGTTGAATGGGCTAATTTCCCGGAATATTTCGATCACTCTGCGCACCAGAGATGGATCTGCAGTCTGTGAGTATTATATATGTTATGTGTTGTGTGTTTGTGTGTGCGTGTTGGAGAGTGCAGTAGCAATCTCTGTATTCATTTGAGACATATTTCAAAATGGTGGACTAAACAATAGAAAAAGAATAAAATTCATCAGCAAAACTCACTTTGGCCATTTTGAAGAGCCAAAATGGTTTGTTATCAGTTCCAAAAATACTTCCATATGCATTCATTCTTTGCTGGTGGCAAACAAGTGGACTTGACAAAACCATAAAAACTATGAAACTTTTCCCCTTGTCTTGAAGCATATTTCAAAACACAATAGTTCCTCTTTTTCATTTTTCAAAGAACAAAGAACGAATTTCTTAGCAAAGCAATCCACTGTTGAATAGTTCGGTAGCAAACAAGTAGAAAATGAATGCAGCTGCATGCTGCTGCTGCTGCTTGGTAATAATACATAAGTGGTGATCTTTACCTATTCTCTCTTTTTAATCACTAAAAATTAGGATTATTTGGAAATTAGGTACTATAATTTTCAACATTTGCATATACTGTACCTGACATAAATAAATGTTGTTTCTCATTTACAGCCATTGGAACTGAGGCAGACTTTGAGTCAAGAACGCAGGTTTTAACTTTCCAACCTTCTCAACTTCCTCGTCAGACTATGTTAGTCAGGATTAACATCATTGATGATATGTTGGTGGAGTCTACAGAGATCTTGGGTGGAGTCCTCACTCTTACCACCACTGATGGTGCTATTAATTTAATACCTTCTGAAGCATCCATCGCTATCTTAGATGATGATGGTATGTATGAACACAGTAAAATTGTTGCAGTTCAAGTCTTAGTAATAATTTCTACGATGTTGAGATCGCCATTATATTTATTTACTAATTGAGTACATTTCAGTGCTTCACTATTGCAAGTGAGCTTGTGTTCTTTCTCTACAGCTGTGGTAATTGGTTTTGACCAAACTCTCTATTCGGTTGTTGAGAGTGCAAATACTGCTGATGTCATCGTCCGTGTGCTTTCTGGTGATCTGAGGATTCCTGTTGTGGTGACCTTTGGAACTACAGACAACACAGCTATTGGTAAGTGAGTTGTCAAGTTATAAATACAGCTGAAATCGAGGGAACTCTTTATTTTCAACAATGAGCTATTTTTAAAAAGAGCAGTATATAACATAATATGCAAATTTCTATTACAGTTTATTTAAAACAGCCCAAACAGCCCATACTCAGTTATAATTTTGAAATTAAAAGCAGGTAAATTTAAGAAAGGAAAGTAATTCCTAAAATTATTACTACCCTTTTTAATCTGTATTAATGCTGTAAATATAATGTCTGCCTATAATCTTATGTCCACTACAGATGGATCAGACTACTCGGGATTGATACAAACTCTGACCTTTAATAAAGAGACAACATCTTTAACCATTGGAGTACCCATTATTAACAATGACATTCATGAAGGTGTTGAAAGATTCTTTGGCCGACTTACCACCTCTGAGAATTCGGATGTTGTGATGTTGAACCCACGTTCAACTGAGATTGAAATCTTGGACAATGATGGTTAGTGGCAGCTTTGTCTGAATATGAATCATCTTGATGTTCATTTAAAGATTTTTATTTTATTAATCCCTTTCCCTTTCCTGCACAATTCTGATTTCAGTTAATATTCCTTTTCAACACGTTCTTCATTTTTCTCTATTGGTTTACAGAGGTAACCTTTACCTTCAGACAGCCAGTTCTGTCCGTCTTTGAAAATGTTGGTGAAGTTACTGTTTTCATTGATCGAAATGGCACCACAGATCAAGAATTCATTCTGATGCTCGCAGGATGTAAGTGATATTTAATACGGTCATGTAAATGATTTTTATGTTTGGTTAATATTTGTTGGTTTGCTGGATTGAAACTTGATGTCATTATATTTCTGAGTATTGATTAATTTTATAATAGCAGGAGAGAAAAGTATAGAGCCTACAGATAGATCTATAACTTCCATTGCAACATCTTTGTTATTTGACATCGTTTCATCTTGCATCAATCTTGTTTGCCTTGTTAGTCAGTATCCTACTCATAATCAATCCCACAGCTTTACAAGCCGAAACGGGTGCGAAAATTGATGGGCAGATTACTTTCACCCCCACGGATTCTGAGGCAGCCATTACATTCACCGTGGTAGATGACTTGCTTGCACTTGAGCCAACAGAAAGTCTCATGTGGACACTGACACTGCTCACCATGAGAAAGAGAGTATCGATCTCTCCCTTCAATACAACTGAAATTCGAATAGTGGATGATGATGGTATGTCAGTATGCTTAGGCATAACAAACATGTATTTGATTGAGGGTCACTAAATGAGGAAAGTTACATCAGATGCACTGCAAATTAATCGGCATGAATTTGTTAACAGGGGGCGGGGGTGGGGGGGGGGGATATTTCAGAATGTTTTGATGAAACACTAAAAAAACAAAGACTTTGCTTTGTTGTGTTTTTGTATATAGTTATAATATTTCCCTTTTACTATATATACTAAACTTCAGCTAAGGCTGGGATTACAGTTCTTTATCAACTTTCTTTGTGTAGAACTTTTCATTGGCTTTGACCAAGATGCTTATGAAGTGGATGAGAGTGCAGGATTCGTGGATGTTAGCATTCTGATGAATGGAAGAACTACCCAGGATATTTTGATCTCTTTGACCACCACAGATGAATTGGCAATCTGTAGGTGGCATAATAATAATGTGTATGCATGTGTTTGTTTGTGCATCCATGTGCGTGATTATGTATGTGTGTGAGTTTAACTACAGTAAGTTTTGCTTATATAGAAGTATATACAGTGTTAAAATGAATGTAGGAGTTGGTCTGTGTTCTGCTGCTGGAATTATACACTGACATAAATATTGTTTTTCCCCTACAGCCTCTGGTGATGAGGCAGACTATGTGTTAACCACACAAGTTTTGACCTTCTCAGTGTCTGGAACTGATGTTCAGACCATGGTCGTCCGGATTCCGATCATCAACGATAACTTGGTGGAGTTTAGAGAGAGCTTTAATGCAGTCCTCACCCTAGTTACTTCTGATCCAGCTATTACTTTACAACCTTCCAAAGCATCCATCGATATCATAGACAATGATGGTAAGCATATAAATGCATATATATATATATCTTCAATCATCATCTCACATTGACATGGCTAATTGTACATAAAATAACAAGAATAATTTCTGGTCACCAAAGTTGGCGCGTAACTGAGCTGGTGTTACTTTTTTTAATAGTTGTGGTGATTGGTTTTGACCCATCTACTGTATCTGTCAGCGAGGATGGAAATAGTGTTGATGTCACTATCCTGGTGCTCTCTGGTGAACTGAGGATTCCAAGTGTGGTGGTGACCTTCACAACTGCAGACAACACAGCTTTAGGTAGGTGTGTAAGCTGTCAAGTTATAAAGATTATATTCTAAGTCGGTGTGATGTATACAATTATCATATCTACTCTGTACTCACTATATCTAGATGGATCAGACTACTCGGGATTGACACAAACTCTGACCTTTGATCAAGATATCACATCCTTCACCATCTCGGTACCCATACTCAACAATGATATTCATGAGTTTAATGAAGACTTCTTTGGCCTACTCACCACCTCTGAGAGCTCCGATATTGTCACATTGGAACCTGCTTCAGCCACGATTGAAATCTTGGACGACGATGGTTAGCAGCAGCTTTATTTGTTTGTGAATTATCAAGTCATTCTTTGGCACGTATTTTTATCATGCAATATAATCCTGATTTCAGTTAACATCCAATTTACTTATCTTCATTTATCTTGTGTATATTGATGTGCAGTGGTCACCTTTACCTTCAGAGAGTCAGTTCAGACTGTCGTTGAAAGTGTTGGAGAAGTTACTGTCTATATTGATCGAAGTGGCACGACTGATGAAGATATCACTCTGATGGTTACAGGACGTAAGAAAGTTTAATATGGTCATGTAAATGATTTTATGCTACATTAGGATCTATGCAATATGTTAGACTGAATTGAAACTTGAAAACAATATCATTGAGTAATTTTATCGTGACAGAGGAGTGGGTCAGTTAAAAGGGGGGACGACACCTGAAACCACCAAAATTTGAACGCATTTTTGTAGCCATCATAACTTTCCCTCCCTTTCTTCTGTGAAGATACTTTTGATACCAACTTGTTGCTCATTCTGTGTGCTTTAAGATGATATGTGAAATGTCTCTATAGGCACATTTTCTTAGAAGATACATCCAAAAAGGCAAGGGTCACTCCAAAAATTGCACCCCCCAAACTGCGGCGAGGATATTTCCCAAGTGCCTGGTCTACAGATGCCCAAATTTGGTTTGTAGCTTACCAAGACATTTAGTTGTGATATAACGGAGGCATATTTTTCAACACATCTCTTGTTCATTAGTTCTAAGGCATTTCATTTCCAACCACACAAAATAAACGCAAAATCTGTGACAGTTACCTCTTCTAATCACCATAACTCGGCAATGCTTCAAGTTTAAAAAAATATCAAACCGTTATATCACAGATCACTAAAAGAGCTCTCAAATGAATCCTCAAATATTGAAATTGAGTCAAGTGTGGCAAAGGTATGTTCGCCGCAAAATCAGAACAAAATAGATTTTCAAAATTCCTGGCAATAATGTGTTGAAGGAGGGACAGTTGCATTTTTGGGGGAGAGTGACCCACATGTATTTCCCCCCCTTTTTCTTCTTGTGGTTACCACTTTATAACTCCATAGATTCCGTAAACTTCATGGTATGGACTTGATATATAGCTCAAAAGATAGGTCTCTCTTTGTGCTCTCTGTTGATACTAAAATATTTTTCACAGGTATAACTATAGCCAAGTTACAGGAGCTACAAGTGGAGGGAACCTCAAAAACCTGAATGCCTGAACTGGCAGTATAAATATCTCCTGATTGCCAAGTGCTACAGAATTGAAATTAGCACCAGTGGCTAGAGGAGGAGGAGGCCCTACTGAGTGTTTTTATTAGGCGTTAAAATCTAAGTACGTGGTCAAGCGTGGTCAAGCGCGTGGGTGGAAAATGAATTTCGTTAATAATCCATAAAACTCATTTTCCACCCGCGATCTTGACCACCTACTTACATTTTAGCGCCTTATGAAAACACTCATTGAATAGAGTAGGGCTTCCTCTAGCCACTGGTGCTAATTTCAACTCTCTAGCACTTGGCAATCAGGAGATATTTATGCTGCCAGTTCAGGCATTCAGGTTTTTGAGGTTCCCTCCACTTTAGGTCCAGTAACTAGGCTATAGTTATACCTATGAAAAATATTTTAGTATCAACAGAGAGCACAAAGAGAGACCTATCTTTTGAGCTATATATCAAGTCCATACCATGAAGTTTACAGAATCTACAGAGCTATAAAGTGGTAACCACAAGTTTATTTGTTTTAATTTAAAAAATGGTGCCTTTAGTGTTCCTTGTTGGTTTCTCTTCAAATCAATAAGAAATGCATGGACAAAAACCATCATAACTTTGAAATGGAGCATCCAATAGCTCTAAAACTTTAGAATTGGCTAGTAGATATGTACAGCAACAGTCTGAACTGATTAAAAAAATTTTTTAAACTCCAAAGTTTTTCAGGTGTCGTCCCCCCTTTTAAATTAATTAAATCCTCATCCTTGTTGTCTCGCTTATACTGCCTTTCTTCCTTCATAATGGTCTTATTTATGACCTTGTACCATGTTTACCATTGCAACCCAAATCACCTTAGCAATGCAGTGCTTTTTATTTTTCTTGCAGACAAGTTTGATCCCAATTAATATGAAAAGACATTTTGTTACATCATGCACAAGCAGGTTAAGCTCTAGATCACTGAACTCAAAGAAAGCACACTACAACAGAGCAGCAGTATGACTATCTTTGCTTCAATTTCAAGCAAAGAAATAACCATTTGCTTGAAGCTAATACTGTAGGTTATCCTATTCCTGGTGGTTGTTACCACAGGCACACTCAACTCAAAGCTAGCTTCAGAATAATTCCTCGTGCTTTTTGTGGCTAAAGTAACTGTTGGTTTCATCAACCTACTATATCAAGCATGGTTTAAGTCATATCCCTTTAACTTTGTTATCAACGTACTACATCAAGCTTGGTTAAAGTCACATTCGCTTTAACTTTTGTATCAACTACAACATTAAGCATGGTTTAAGTCTTATCCCATTTAACTTTGGTATCAACCTATCACATCAAGCATGGTTTAAATCTGCTATCAAACTATTAAATCTAGGTCACACACCCTTTAACTATAACTGAAGAGGAAATTGGTTGTTGCTATTGTGAAGATTTATGCCCTGGCAAATATGGTCTACAATATTTAATATAATCCTACTCAAAATTACTTCCACAGCCTTACAAGATGAAACGAATGAAAGAATTGATAGGGAGATCACTTTTTCTTCCACGGATTCTGAGATGTCCATCACTTTCATCGTGATTGATGACACTATTGCACTTGAGCCAACAGAAAATCTCCTGTGGACCCTGACACTGGTCACCATGGGAAATGGAGCGTCGATCAGTCCTTCCAATACTGCTGATGTTCAGATAGTAGATGACGATGGTATGCCAGTATGTTTTGATTAATTTTAATATAGTAGTTAATAATGGCCTCAAATGAAGAAGGTAACATCTATTAACTATGGGCATGAAATATGTACAAAGTTTATTAATAATGCCTTTAAATTTTCAGCTCACTAAATTGAGCACTTAATTTGGTTTTGTAGAATTGGTGCTTCGGCTCATCAAGACTGTTGGTAGAGTGTCCGAGTCTGAGAACGCTGAAGTCTGCATAAGCTTCAGTAATGTTTTTGCAGTGAACTTCAACATTGATGTTAGCACCATTTTTTCATCAAATGTGACTGTTGATGGAATTGGTGAGTGCAGCTTGCTAAATATTCAAATCTTTTTCATTATGAAAAGAGAGACTACTGGTTCAGCACATGCAATATTTATATTTATTATGTTTTGTCGCTGTAGCAACTCCTGGAACTGATTTTATGAGTCCTGATAGTCCTATACTGGCTGAGGCAAACATACATGGCCCTTCCACAGATCTGTGCTTTGATTTGGACATTGTAGATGACAATGCTGTTGAAGTGGAGGAATGCTTTTCTGTGTCGATCTCACTCCCGAGTCCCGAATCTGATAACCTTTTGGTAGCTTTTAATGAAGGTTCAGATACCTCACTTTGCTGCATCATAGACAATGATGGTAAGATTATTGGGAGAAAAAATTTGTATGACAATATCTTGGCTTACAGTTTTACACAAATAGTCTTTTCAAAAATATCGTTGCAGTTGTTGTCATTGGATTTATACCTGATACTTACACCGTCTTCGAGAACGCGGGCTCAATAACATTCACTATAGCCATCTTGTCTGGAACACTCCAACGATCTGTCGAAGTTTTCTTCTCCACAAGTGATGGGACAGCCACATCCATAGCTCCTCTGGATTATAACTCTCTGACAGATGTCCCTCTTCAGTTCGATGCCTCTACTAGCTCTCGCGAAATCACAGTCATACTTGTGGATGATGATATTCTGGAGAATTCAGAGACATTTTTTGGAAACTTGAGGACTAATGTTAATGGTGTTGATTTAGACTTTCAAATGGCCACTGTAACCATTCTTGAAGCAGATGGAGATGGTAAGTGAGTGGACTAACATGGCAGAGAGATTGTGGTTTGGAAATTATACGAGGGATGGCTTCTAGAAGTCTTTGGTGGATACTAGCCCCCTTTTATTTCATTTAAAAGCACTGACATTGTACGAGATATAATTTAATTAATGATCATAGCTCTGTATAAGCATACCTTTTTTTAGTCTAGTTCAATCAAGTGGATTCACCATCATGAATGGCCAAGTTTCTACTATATTACCTTGTACACCAATGTCTCATTGACTTTCTAGCATTATTTATATGTCAGGTGCTGTGTTTTAAGCCATATAAAATGTTGGATGTTAGGTAGGCATAGGATGAGATATATGTGAAAAAAGCCCCTTAATACTGGGGTGTTTGAATATCAATAAATGGTTCAGAGTGACCCACTTAGAAGGCCCTGCAGATTGTTCATACCACTTAGCCACCATAATATATACCAGTTACCTTAGCAAGGAGAATGTCTGAGCTGATGTCTAGGCATAGTGAGAAAGCAAGCTTAAGAAATATCTCTCTTTCTCTAACCGACTCCTAATGAATATAATTGATTTTCAAGGTGTGGCTTGACCCTCTTGGTCCCTTCCTCCTCAATTAGGCCATGCATGTGTTGAAGCACAGAGCACAGAGGGATATTGTCTCCTCTAATGGCTTTATATATTTAGCAAGGCTTCATTTTTATTGTATCCCAAAGAAATTTTGCATACTCATTTTATGTAGCCTTGAGTTTTGGCTAATTTTTATACAATTTAGTAATACTAGTCACAGCTCTATCCTAGTCATGGAAATTACACAAAATTTCCTAATATTATTGGCCTCTCATTTTTGCTGTCTTCATGAGCATCATTTATCCTTTCAGAGGTGACTGTTGGATTCTCACCAGAGGACTACACCGTGAACGAGGTTGATGGCTCTGTGATACTCACGGCAATGCTTATAGCAGGAACATTGGAAAGAGAAGTGACTGTACAATTCTCAACTGTTGCTGGAAGTGCCACTGAAACAGGTATGTTGAATGCATGCATGACCAAAGGTGGTAAGTACTGATTAAAGTGTTCTTGTATGGATATCCCTAACGAGCATCAGAGGATGAGTAGTTACAGAAGTGGGTGTGTGCTTATGAGTTGCTGTATAAGACCAAGTCTTTGCAAGTGTATTTGTAGATCCTTGACCATTTATATGTCGTTCACTTATTCTTGAATATTTTTAGATTATGAAGCTAGAACCTTTGACCTAACCTTCTCCAGCACCATCAGTCAAGTTGATATACCTGTTGCAATTTTTGATGATGCCACTGTGGAAGGTTCCGAGGATTTCCGTGGAGCTCTTCAGGCTCAGGGAACACCTGTGACGGTTATAGCCAGTGTGGCTACAGTGGTCATTACTGAGGACCCAAATGACAGTAAGTCTGAGAGGCAGCAATCATAGTGGGTTTGTTTGCCCAGTGCTTATAACATGTTTGATTTTTTGGTGGAGGTGTGTATGAATTTGATTTTCTTTTATTTCTTGAGCAGAAAATATTACCATTAGAGGTGTGTGCACAATGTGGCTTAATAAATATCATATGATAGTACTACCTGAATATAGAGTAAAATACAGATTTTCATTGTAGGAGTGACTATCGGATTTGAGCAAACAACCTACTCAACAAATGAAGGCGTCACAGTCCAAGTGTGTGCCATCATAACTTCCGGTACTCTGGAGAGAGATGTAGAAGTGGATGTAACTAGCAGAGATCTCACTGCTACTAGTAAGATCTATGTTATAGCAGCATCCTTTGTGTGATTTATTACAGGCATAACTGCTAGTATACTGTTGGTTGGTTGATTATTCTTTTGGTACAACACAAACTATTGCAGATGTTGGAGATTTCGGGCATTTGATCTGTTCACTTTAACCAGCATTATTTATAGCAAACTATATTCAACTTCATGGTGCTATTTATTCTCTAAATACACTACTACTGTATGACCAAGCAGTTATAGAATGGTAATTGTAACATTAAAATTGCTCCTGCATTTTAGTTCATTCGCAAAACTAAACAAAAGTGTACTATATATGTTTTCAAAGGACCTATTTAATTAGCACTGTTTTGACAATGGTATATTTTGTTGAATGGTAAGGCTGAAAATATAATCCAATGTGGTATGGACCAGAATTTGACTCAGTCAACAGTAGCCATAATTGATACCCAGTGAGATTTTTATGCTTCTCTTTAATCCCTGCAAAATCCAGGTGGAGAAGACTACCAGCCTCTCACTGACATCTTCATATTTACTCCTCAGAGCAATCTCTCCTGTATTGATGTTCTCATCATTGACGATGTTACCCAGGAGAATGAAGAAGATTTCACTCTGATTTTGACCTCTAATGACAACATGGTTGAACTTGTTCCAGATGTTGCAACAGTTCGCATCTCTGACATTGACCGTATGTTTCTCATTGTTTAAGTAACAAAATTATGACCACAGTTAGCACACTTATTTTGAGACACACTGCATGAACTTTTTATAAACATCTACAGAGATATGGATCAATGAATTTTTTTTTCCAGAAATTACGGTTGGCTTGGAGACGACTTTATTTTCTGTGACTGAGGGAGACGATGTCTTTGTGGAGGTGTGTGCTGCTGTGGTCAGTGGTGGGCTTGAGAGAAATGCAGAAGTAGAGCTTTCAACTTTGGATGGAACAGCAATGGGTAAGTTGTGGCTATGAAAAACTCAAGAAAAATGTACAATAATAATTAGTGCTACATTTAAGCTATAGTAGGGGATAAACAACTACTTTTAATGTTTTTGAAGATCATCATGTGTATCAGTATACTCTTGCAATGCCTGCTATGTGGAGTTTGGAGATCTGTGTATCTAAACTTCATTATGACCTGCGAAATGTATACACAGTGTATGCAGATAAACATTACACGCATGGCTATAGCTAGAATATTGTCATGTTGTTTGAATTAGATATTACAGCTAAGTTTAGTGGTCTGTGATGACCAGTTGAACCTTAACATTAATTAGTGTTATTTTATATTAATAGCTAGAGCTTTCTTAGGAATAGGGTTTTACCATATGGTTCAGATGCAAATACAATAAGCTTCAGTTGGTCCTTCCATTGAGGTAACAAAAAGCTGTGCAGGTGTACATGACGCCATGTCTACAACAATACTTACAGCAAGGAAATCGATCCCAGAGCACCTTATTTCTCAGAGAGGTTACCAGTAACCATAGCTGCCAATGCAATCTTTCTTAGCAGAAATAATTTCCAGAATATCAGTAATGGCCTGGAAGAGATGGTCCTTCAAGGAGTAAGTTTTCTGACCTTAATGATAGTGGTAGTCGACTGTGCTTGAGAGGATAAAATAATACTATGTTTATCATTAAGACTAAAATGTTTGTAATCTCATATTTGAGTTTCCACCACTAAGCACTTGTAATGGCCAATCGGCTAATACAGTCGTGGTCATGTCTTGTGGTATGGGCATGTGATTCATGTGGTTAACTTTTGACTCTATTCCAGCACCAGGCGATTATACGGCACTCATTATTGTTCTGACCTTTACACCCACGCAAACTCGTGTGTGCAAAAATATCAGTATTGGAAATGATGTTGATTATGAAAACTCCAAAGATTTCCAAGTAGCACTGGTCACCACGGACATTCGGGTTGACCTGATTCCTGATGGAGGAGTGATTACCATTGAAGATAATGATGGTAATTATTACTAGTTAAAATATTTGTAATCTTTTGGAGGATAAACATATTTTGCGGTTTACCTGATATGACTTTTTCTTGTAAAAAGATATTAAACGATTGTGTATATTTTACTAACTTTTTATGTTTTACTAGTCATCATCATCGGATTTGTTCTTGAGATGGATAGTGTCATGGAAAATACTCCTGGATATATTGACATCTCCGTGAGGATCATGAGTAATGGTATGCTGCAAGTTCCTGTCGTTGTGTCCGTCTTGACAAATGAGGATGTTGGTGCTACAAATGCTGCCGAAAGTAAGTAATGGCCAATTGTTGTTTAGGACATGTATATAAGTATAGCAGGTAGGGATGTGTGTAGGAACAATTTTGATTTTTTTAATATATTAATCAAAAATATATATAACGATTAAAAGCATTGATGTCAAAGAAGATTGTGCATGGATACCATTTTTTACAATTCCTCTGTACATATTCATGATGGCCTATTGCTCATAGTATTAGGTGAAGAGAAGTCCAACATTAGAACTAGTTCCTTATACATATAATACTGGTTCAGTAAAGACATTTAAATAGGCTAGACTCCAAATACAGAGATAGCCATGATGTACTGCGCTTGTCCTGCTGGTTGTTGTGTCAGCAAATGGATGAAGACTAACTTCTTGGGGCTTGAAACTTTTCTGATTGCTACATTGTTCACGAGCAAAAACAATTATTAAGATAACATTGGTCAAAAAGAGGATTTACCAATGCAAGCACAAAACAATTATAGGACCTTTAACTTTTAAAGTTATGAAGACCCTGGTTTATATAATGTTGGTGTTAATTGTTTGCAGTATACATTGGTATATAGGTTCTTGTTTAATCCCTGTTTTTGACAAGAAATTAATATATTTATTATTGTCGTTGTTGTTATTGTTGTTGTTTTGTTGTTGTTTTTGTTATTATTATTGTTGTTGTTGTTGTTATTATTATTATCATTTAATTTTTTATATATATTTTAATGACTCTACTTCAAAGGTGTTCAGGCTAATTCCAGAACTAACCAACCATAGGAGAAGTTCCATTAAAATACATACAAGGATCACAAAAATTTGTTTGGCTTTGTTGAAGGTGTTTGCTGTTAACTTTACAAGGGTACAGAAAACCAACTGATATTTCTTTGTGGAGAAAACTCACAGCAGCTACTGAACAAGCTCAGCTAGTCTCAATACCACACACACATGAGAGTGTTTGTAATGTCACAACCATTTACAAATTCTCGTGTTTCATTGACCAAGAAAAAGATTAGTTGTTGCAATTTATTTGAAGTCTTCTAGTAGTAATGAAAGCATGGTGTTACACAAATTGTATGAGAGGGGAAAAGTAAATAGACAGAAGATCAGAAAAATAACAAATTTCACAGCTTTTAATGTTTTGGTGAGGCTACTGGCATATTGAAGGGTCAGTGAATGTGGAAGTATTTTTGAATTGACCCCTCCCATCTCCTTATAGCATCAAATAAATAAAAAATAAAAAAAATAATAATAATACGTATTAGGACACCAAAAAGCTGCCTAAGATTGTTGTAATCTTTTGGTGTGCATGTTTTGGCTTCAACCATTTTGGAATAGGGGCCAATCCAATTCACTATCAACGAAATGAAATGCATAAATGGTCTTCACTTTATCAAGATAGCATAAATGAATGGTAGAGATGATAAAATCACACAATTCTATTTAATCCACTAGTATGAAAATGTGCATACAATAGAGAATTTACTGGCTGTTAACATGTCTACCTAATAATTTATACTTACCTAGGTGGAAGTGATTTCTCTCCTGCCACTGAAGAGCTAACATTCACTCCAACCAATGGAGACATGCCACTGTCTTTCCGAGTTAATATTATTGACGACAATGATTCAGAAGGAACTGAAGTATTCTTGGCACAACTAACAACAGTTCAGGATCGTGTCCTTCTTCAACCTAATGCAATGACCATTGAGATTGGAGATGAGGATGGTAAGACCATAGCAGGTACTTTGTCTCTGCCATCTTTCTCAAATAAAATTAGATACTTATAAAAACAAGCACTCTTTGCTCATCCTCTAATATATATATTTTCATGCTGTGTGAAAATTGATTTTTGGTATCCATTACTGTATTGCTTAATATTATGTTTTAAAAAGACATTCTCTTGTTGCAGTTACAACTATTGGCTTTATCAATCCACCATATTCTGGCAGTGAGAATGAAGGAATCACCACCTTGACTGTGGCTGTAGTTTCTGGCAATCTCGAAACGGATCTGGTGGTCAGTTTGATCACTGAGGGTGTAGAAGATGGAGCCACTGGTAGGTCTAATTACCTTTTTAAGTAAGGGATTAGGAGCTGTGCTTGGACAATTTATTAATCAATCAGGAGAAGGGCGAGTAGAAATGGGATCACTTCACATTTTTCTCTTGTTTCTCATAGAATCCAGCGACTACCTACCTGTAAATGAGCTACTGACATTTAATGCTGAAATCACCACCATTCAAGTCAATGTGACCCTAATCAATGATGACATAGTTGAAGGAAATGAAAACTTCCGAGGCAGGCTGTCCATTGTTACTGCTGGAAGCAACGCTGCTCTCAGCCCTTCTGTTGCTGACGTTACTATCATGGATGATGATAGTAAGCTAATACCTTTTATATTGCTCTTGTATTTATTAGGAAGTAGCCCATACAAGATTTCATAAGTTTATTATTTGGTGTTACACTGACATCATAATATTTGTACTCCAGCTAATATGACATCTATGATGCAATAGATTGTAGACAAAATATCATGCTTGTTTATATAATATAGAATGAGTATTTAATAAAAATGACAATAATAACAACAACAACAACAATAACAACAACAACAACAATAACAACAACAATAATAATAATAATAGTAGTAGTAGTAGTAGTAGTAGTAGTTGAAATTTTAAAATAATTAGTTAAAAGGGGGTTAGGTGGATTTGACTCCCTGCTAGTTCTTCAAGTAAACTATATTAACACACAAATTATGATTTTGTTATATATAAATGCCTTGTCTCTTACTTGTAGCAATTACAATCGGGGTAAATGTGGACAGAGTGACAGTGGATGAAGACGTGGGGATGGTTGAGCTGTGTGCCAGTGCAGTTGGAGACCTACAGAGAGAGGTAGTCGTTTCTGTGGCCTTCCAAGACAAAGAAGCAGTTGGTGAGAAGGGCAGTATTGTGGCATCTATCATTTACAAACATATTACCTTTTTTCTCATCAACTTTTTTTTCTCATATGACTGAAATTAATTTCACAAATATTTTTTTACATAATGTGCATGCAATCAGTAGTATAGCACTCATGCAGCTGGAGAACAGTATCTGTTTCAAGCCATGAGATATGATAGGCTACAAAAGCTATACAGGCAGAGGCAGTTTGGAGAGAAGTTGATGTGTTATAGTAAGCCCAAGAATGATAGAGAGAGGTTCGCTATATTGGTGCTTATTCCCATTTCTTTTGGACTCGATTGGTCTTTCCATTTCCTGGCTTGCTAATGCTTTAGCCCTAGGCCTTTGTTTGTCGACAACATCTGCTTGGGATCAGGAGTCCACCCCTAGTCAATAAACATCCTTACAGTAAATGCTTTTGATAATGCTCAAATATTCAATGACAATGGTTGGTTGGAGTGCTCTAGGTCACCTCAAATATTCCTGATCTCACTTCATGTTAGTGGCTGATCCTCCAGCAATGTTTTTATTTTCTCTGTCCAGGTGGTGATGATTATGAAGTCAGCTTCGTCATGCTCACCTTCGCACCTGGAATGCTGCAAAAATGCTTCAATGTAATCATTATAGATGACAATCTCTATGAAAACCCTGAAGAATTCTTGGCCAACATCACCACCACTGACCCTCAAGTCCTTATTTCTCCTATGACTACCATCGTGACAATCGTAGACAATGATGGTAAGATGGCAATGGTAAAATATATCATGTTCTTGTAATCTTGGCATTAGGGGGACAGGGTCTGAAAAAGGTGGTTTCATAACTTGCGGTCATGACTCTGGAGTTCCATAGATTCTGCACACTTCAATGAATGAACTTGATATATAGCTCGAATGATAGATCTCTCTGTGTGCTCTCTTTTGATATTAAAAAGCAGCATAGGTATAATTATGCTAAAGTTACATACAGCCAAAGTGGGGGTAATTGATCATGTTTTAGCACCTAATGAATACACTCATTATGTAGAGTAGGGCTTGCTCTAGCCACAGATAACAGTCAATCAGGAAACACAACTAGAAACTGGTCAGGGCACACAGATTTTGAGGTACATCTGATTTTTTGGCATGTAACTTTAGCATAGTTGTATGTGTGGAACTTCTTTAATATGAAAAGAGAGCATGCCGAGATAGCTGTCATGTGAGCTATATCTCTAGTTCAATTGGAGAGTGTGCAGAATCTATGCAGCTCCAAAGTAGTAACCACAAGATTTTTTAGTGTTTGTATCTTATAATTTTAGACCCCCCCTTATGAGCATAAGTCCACTTTTAATTAAAAATATCTTTGCAGCAAGTCGTAGTTTTTGAACAGCTCTATCAATCATAGTTGTTATATCCATTCAAGATTTGTTGCTGAAAAGTGTATCGAAACAGTTTGGGGGGAAATCATTTCATTACAAATTCCCACCTGCAGTTCTAAAAGATAAACATGTATGGCAGAACTAAAACTACTACCAGAAAGTATACTACATTGGCTACATTTTGGTACATAAATCGCGCCCAATAGCTTGAATGTCTGCAAAGATTTTGTACTTTAAATGGTAAACCACGGTTTTCAGACCTTGTCTCACCTCCTTGAGTCCTGATGTAGGAGTGATTACAACTGAAGATGATGAAAGTAACTATTTATTACTAGTCAAAACGATTCGTAATCTTTGGAGGACGCACATAATTTGTTGTTTACTTGATATGACTTTTTCTTGTAAAAAGAATATTAAAGGATTGTGTATTTTACTAACTTCTTATGTTTTACTAGTCATCACCATTGGATTTGTTCTTGAGAGGGATAGTGTCATGGAAAATACTCCTGGATATATTGACATCTATGTAAGAATCCTGAATAATGGTATACTGCAAGATCCTGTCGTTGTGTCCTACTTGACAAATGAGGACGTTAGTGCTCCAAATGCTGCCCAAAGTAAGTGAAGGCTATATAGTTGTTGGCAATACATGGATATTAAGTATAGCAGATAGGAATGTGTGTAGAAACAATGTGATTTTTTTAAACATTAATCAAAAATATAATCTAACAATAAAAAGCATTGGTGTCAAAGAAGATTGTGCGCATGGACACCATTTTACAATTTAACATATTCATGATGGCCTATTGCTCATATGTAGTATTATATAGGTGAAATCCAGCATTAGAACTAGTTCCATATACATATAATACTTGTTAGATATGCAGTAAAGACATTTAAATAGCCTAGGTCACAAAGGAGATAGCCACAAATAATGCATGTCCTGCTGGTTGTTGAGTCAGCAAATGGATGCAGACTAACTTCACGAAGCTTGAACTTTTATGATCGCTTTGTATGTTTACATTATTCACAATCATAAAAATATATATATAATGACTCAAAAGATGAATTTACTAATGCAAGCCACAAACAATTATAGGACCATTAGCTTTTAAATTAATGAACACCCAGGTTATGCAATGATGGTGTTAATTGTTTGTTGTCTATTGGGGCGTTTTTTGGACAAGACATTGTTTTTTCATGTTTATTTATATAATAATAATAATTAATAAGAAGAAGAAGAAGAGGAACAATAACAATGACAATAACAACAACAACAACAACAATAATAATATAATAATAATAATAATAATAATAATAATAATAATAATAATAATAATAATAATAATAGTAGTAGTAGTAGTAGTAGTAGTAGTAGTAGTAGTAGTAGTAGTAGTAGTAGTAGTAGTAGTAATAATAATAATAATAATAATAATAATAATAATAATAATAATAATAACAATAACAATAACAATTGTTTTTGTTGTTATTATTATTATTATTAGTAGTAGTAGTAGTAGTAGTAGTAGTAGTAGTAGTAGTAGTAGTAGTATCATTTAATTTTTTATATATATTTTAATGACTCAACTTCAAAGGATGTTCAGGATAATTCCAGAACTAACATATCACAACAATTTGCCTGGCTTTATTGAAGGTGTTTGCTGTTAACGCACAGAAAACCAACTGATATTTCTTTGCAGAGAAAACTTGCTGAACCAGCTCAGCTTGTCTCAAAACCACACCCACATGAGAGTGTCACAACCATTTCAAAAATCTAGTGTTTCATTGATCCAAGAAAAAGATTAGTTGTTGCAATTCATCTGAAATCTTCTAGTAATGAAAGCATAGTGTTACACAATTTGTAATGAGAGGGAGAAAGGAAGATCCGAAAGATACAAATTTCACAGCTTTTAATGTTTTGAGGGGGGGGGCTACTGGTTTACCACCATACTGAAGGAGGTGAAACTATTTTTTAATCAACCCTCCCAACCTCTTCCCTCTCCTCCCCCCCCCCCCCTTCCACTCTTCCCCACACCCAATATATATATAAACAACCACAAAATAAAGCAAGAACGATACGTAAGGATGCCAAGAAGCTGCCTACATTTGCTGTAAGCTTTTATTTAGTGTGTGCGTGCATGTTTTGGCATCAACTATTTTGGAATAAAAGCCAATCCAATTCATTATCAATGAAATGGAATGCATAAATAGTATTCACTTTATCAAGATAACATTGGGGGGCATAAAGAATGGTACAGATGGTAAAGTTAGATTCAAGAGGACTCTACTATGAACATGTGCATATGACAGAGAATTTACTATAGCTCTTCACATGTCTACCTAATAATTTCCTCTCACTAGGTGGAAGTGATTTCTCTCCTGCCAGTGGACAGCTAACATTCGTCCCAGCCAATCAAGATATGGAAATATTTTTCAGAGTTGACATTAATGACGACAGTCTTTCAGAAGGACCTGAAGTATTCTTGGCACAACTAGCAACAGTTCAGGATCGTGTCCTTCTTGTGCCAAATGCAATAACCATTGAGATTGGAGATGAGGATGGTAAGAGCAGGTACTTTGTCTCTGCCATCTTTCTCTAATAAAATTAGAAACAAGCACTCTTTGCTCATCCTTTAATATAATTATATATTTTCGTGCTGTGTGAAAATTGGTTTTTGGTATCCATTAACTGCATTGCTTAATATTATGTTTCTGACTTAAAAAGACATTCTCTTGTTGCAGTTACAACTATTGGCTTTATCAATCCACCATATTCTGGCAGTGAGAATGAAGGAATCACCACCTTGACTGTGGGTGTAGTTTCTGGCAATCTCGAAACGGATCTGGTGGTCAGTTTGATCACTGAGGATGTAGAAGATGGAGCCACTGGTAGGTCTAATTACCTTTTTAAGTAAAGGATTAGGCTTGTAATCAATCAGGAGAAGGGCGAGTAGAAATGGGATCACTTCACATTTTTCTCTTGTTTCTCATAGAATCCAGAGACTACCTACCTGTAATTGAGCTACTGACATTTAATGCCGAAATCACCACCATTGAAGTCGATGTGACCCTAATCAATGATGACATAGTTGAAGGGAATGAAATCTTCCGAGGCAGGCTGTCCATTGTTACTGCTGGAAGCAACGCCGCTCTCAGCTCTTCTGTTGCTGACATTACTATCGTGGATGATGATAGTGAGCTAATACCATTTATATTGTTCTTGTATTTGTTAGGGAGTAGCCCATCCAAGAAAAAGGTTCAAGATTTCATAAGTTTATTATTTGGTGTTAGACTGACATCATAATATTTGTAGTCCAGCCAATATGACATCTGTGATGCTATAGATTGTACACAAAATATCATGCTTGTTTATATAATATAGAATGAGTATTTAATAAAGACAATAATAACAACAACAACAACAACAATAATAATAAATAGTAGTAGTAGTAGTAGTAATGGTAGTAGTAGTAGTAGTATTAGCAGTAGTAGTAGTATTAGTAGTAATAGGTGAAATTTTTAAATAATTAGTTAGAAAGGGGTAGGGTGGATTTGACTCCCTGCTATATCTTCAAGTAAACTATAATAATTGACACACAAATTATGGTTTTGTTATATATAAATTCCTTGTCTCTTGCTTGTAGCAATTACGATCGGGGTAAATGTGGACAGAGTGACAGTGGATGAAGACGTGGGGATGGTTGAGCTGTGTGCCAATGCAGTTGGAGACCTACAGAGAGAGGTAGTGGTTTCTGTGGCCTTCCGAGACAAAGAAGCAATTGGTGAGAAGGTTTACAAACATATTAGTCATCAACTATTTTTTTATTTTGTAATTTCATATGACTGAAATAAATTTTACAAATAATTTTTTTACATAATGTGCATGCAATCAGTAGTATAGCACTCATGCAGCTGGAGAACAGTATCTGTTTCAAGCCATGAGATGTGATAGGCTACCAAAGTTATACAGGCAGAGGAAGTTTGGAAAGAAGTAGATGTGTTATAGTAGGCCAAAGAATGATAGAGAGAGGTTCGCTATGTTGGTGCTTATTCTCATTTCTTTTGGACTCGATTGGTCTTTCAATTTCCTGGCTTGCTAATGCTTTAGCCCCAGGCATTTGTTTGTCGACAACATCTGCTTGGGATCAGGAGTCCACCCCTAATCAATAAAAGATAAAGGATCTTGAAAAGGGGATTACAACATCCTTACAGTAAATGCTTGTATTCAATGACAATGGTTGGTTGGTCACCTCAAATATTCCTGATCTCACTTCATGTTAGTGGCTGATCCTCCAGCAATGTTTCTATTTTCTCTGTCCAGGTGGTGATGATTATGAAGTCAGCATCGTCATGCTCACCTTCGCACCTGGAATGCTGCAAAAATGCTTCAATGTAATCATTATAGATGACAATCTCTATGAAAACCCTGAAGAATTCTTGGCCAACATCACCACCACTGACCCTCAAGTCCTTATTTCTCCTATGACTACCATCGTGACAATCGTAGACAATGATGGTAAGATGACAATGGTAAAATATATCATGTTCTTGTAATCTTGGCATTAGGGGGACAGGGTCTGAAAAAGGTGGTTTCATAACTTGCGGTCATGACTCTGGAGTTCCATAGATTCTGCACACTTCAATGAATGAACTTGATATATAGCTCGAATGATAGATCTCTCTGTGTGCTCTCTTTTGATATTAAAAAGCAGCATAGGTATAATTATGCTAAAGTTACATACAGCCAAAGTGGGGGTAATTGATCGTGTTTTAGCACCTAATGAATACACTCATTATGTAGAGTAGGGCTTGCTCTAGCCACAGATAACAATTTTAAGTGTCTACAATTTCCAATCAGGAAACACAACTAGAAACTGGTCAGGGCACACAGATTTTGAGGTACATCTGATTTTTTGGCATGTAACTTTAGCATAGTTGTATGTGTGGAACTTCTTTAATATGAAAAGAGAGCATGCCGAGATAGCTGTCATGTGAGCTATATCTCTAGTTCAATTGGAGAGTGTGCAGAATCTATGCAGCTCCAAAGTAGTAACCACAAGATTTTTTAGTGTTTGTATCTTATAATTTTAGACCCCCCCTTATGAGCATAAGTCCACTTTTAATTAAAAATATCTTTGCAGCAAGTCGTAGTTTTTGAACAGCTCTATCAATCATAGTTGTTATATCCATTCAAGATTTGTTGCTGAAAAGTGTATCGAAACAGTTTGGGGGGAAATCATTTCATTACAAATTCCCACCTGCAGTTCTAAAAGATAAACATGTATGGCAGAACTAAAACTACTACCAGAAAGTATACTACATTGGCTACATTTTGGTACATAAATCGCGCCCAATAGCTTGAATGTCTGCAAAGATTTTGTACTTTAAATGGTAAACCACGGTTTTCAGACCTTGTCTCACCTCCTTGAGTCCTGATGTAGGAGTGATTACAACTGAAGATGATGAAAGTAACTATTTATTACTAGTCAAAACGATTCGTAATCTTTGGAGGACGCACATAATTTGTTGTTTACTTGATATGACTTTTTCTTGTAAAAAGAATATTAAAGGATTGTGTATTTTACTAACTTCTTATGTTTTACTAGTCATCACCATTGGATTTGTTCTTGAGAGGGATAGTGTCATGGAAAATACTCCTGGATATATTGACATCTATGTAAGAATCCTGAATAATGGTATACTGCAAGATCCTGTCGTTGTGTCCTACTTGACAAATGAGGACGTTAGTGCTCCAAATGCTGCCCAAAGTAAGTGAAGGCTATATAGTTGTTGGCAATACATGGATATTAAGTATAGCAGATAGGAATGTGTGTAGAAACAATGTGATTTTTTTAAACATTAATCAAAAATATAATCTAACAATAAAAAGCATTGGTGTCAAAGAAGATTGTGCGCATGGACACCATTTTACAATTTAACATATTCATGATGGCCTATTGCTCATATGTAGTATTATATAGGTGAAATCCAGCATTAGAACTAGTTCCATATACATATAATACTTGTTAGATATGCAGTAAAGACATTTAAATAGCCTAGGTCACAAAGGAGATAGCCACAAATAATGCATGTCCTGCTGGTTGTTGAGTCAGCAAATGGATGCAGACTAACTTCACGAAGCTTGAACTTTTATGATCGCTTTGTATGTTTACATTATTCACAATCATAAAAATATATATATAATGACTCAAAAGATGAATTTACTAATGCAAGCCACAAACAATTATAGGACCATTAGCTTTTAAATTAATGAACACCCAGGTTATGCAATGATGGTGTTAATTGTTTGTTGTCTATTGGGGCGTTTTTTGGACAAGACATTGTTTTTTCATGTTTATTTATATAATAATAATAATTAATAAGAAGAAGAAGAAGAGGAACAATAACAATGACAATAACAACAACAACAACAACAATAATAATATAATAATAATAATAATAATAATAATAATAATAATAATAATAATAATAATAATAATAATAATAATAATAATAATAATAATAATAATAGTAGTAGTAGTAGTAGTAGTAGTAGTAGTAGTAGTAGTAGTAGTAGTAGTAATAATAATAATAATAATAATAATAATAATAATAACAATAACAATTGTTTTTGTTGTTATTATTATTATTATTATTATTAGTAGTAGTAGTAGTAGTAGTAGTAGTAGTAGTAGTATCATTTAATTTTTTATATATATTTTAATGACTCAACTTCAAAGGATGTTCAGGATAATTCCAGAACTAACATATCACAACAATTTGCCTGGCTTTATTGAAGGTGTTTGCTGTTAACGCACAGAAAACCAACTGATATTTCTTTGCAGAGAAAACTTGCTGAACCAGCTCAGCTTGTCTCAAAACCACACCCACATGAGAGTGTCACAACCATTTCAAAAATCTAGTGTTTCATTGATCCAAGAAAAAGATTAGTTGTTGCAATTCATCTGAAATCTTCTAGTAATGAAAGCATAGTGTTACACAATTTGTAATGAGAGGGGGAAAGGAAGATCCGAAAGATACAAATTTCACAGCTTTTAATGTTTTGAGGGGGGGGGCTACTGGTTTACCACCATACTGAAGGAGGTGAAACTATTTTTTAATCAACCCTCCCAACCTCTTCCCTCTCCTCCCCCCCCCCCTTCCACTCTTCCCCACACCCAATATATATATAAACAACCACAAAATAAAGCAAGAACGATACGTAAGGATGCCAAGAAGCTGCCTACATTTGCTGTAAGCTTTTATTTAGTGTGTGCGTGCATGTTTTGGCATCAACTATTTTGGAATAAAAGCCAATCCAATTCATTATCAATGAAATGGAATGCATAAATAGTATTCACTTTATCAAGATAACATTGGGGGGCATAAAGAATGGTACAGATGGTAAAGTTAGATTCAAGAGGACTCTACTATGAACATGTGCATATGACAGAGAATTTACTATAGCTCTTCACATGTCTACCTAATAATTTCCTCTCACTAGGTGGAAGTGATTTCTCTCCTGCCAGTGGACAGCTAACATTCGTCCCAGCCAATCAAGATATGGAAATATTTTTCAGAGTTGACATTAATGACGACAGTCTTTCAGAAGGACCTGAAGTATTCTTGGCACAACTAGCAACAGTTCAGGATCGTGTCCTTCTTGTGCCAAATGCAATAACCATTGAGATTGGAGATGAGGATGGTAAGAGCAGGTACTTTGTCTCTGCCATCTTTCTCTAATAAAATTAGAAACAAGCACTCTTTGCTCATCCTTTAATATAATTATATATTTTCGTGCTGTGTGAAAATTGGTTTTTGGTATCCATTAACTGCATTGCTTAATATTATGTTTCTGACTTAAAAAGACATTCTCTTGTTGCAGTTACAACTATTGGCTTTATCAATCCACCATATTCTGGCAGTGAGAATGAAGGAATCACCACCTTGACTGTGGGTGTAGTTTCTGGCAATCTCGAAACGGATCTGGTGGTCAGTTTGATCACTGAGGATGTAGAAGATGGAGCCACTGGTAGGTCTAATTACCTTTTTAAGTAAAGGATTAGGCTTGTAATCAATCAGGAGAAGGGCGAGTAGAAATGGGATCACTTCACATTTTTCTCTTGTTTCTCATAGAATCCAGAGACTACCTACCTGTAATTGAGCTACTGACATTTAATGCCGAAATCACCACCATTGAAGTCGATGTGACCCTAATCAATGATGACATAGTTGAAGGGAATGAAATCTTCCGAGGCAGGCTGTCCATTGTTACTGCTGGAAGCAACGCCGCTCTCAGCTCTTCTGTTGCTGACATTACTATCGTGGATGATGATAGTGAGCTAATACCATTTATATTGTTCTTGTATTTGTTAGGGAGTAGCCCATCCAAGAAAAAGGTTCAAGATTTCATAAGTTTATTATTTGGTGTTAGACTGACATCATAATATTTGTAGTCCAGCCAATATGACATCTGTGATGCTATAGATTGTACACAAAATATCATGCTTGTTTATATAATATAGAATGAGTATTTAATAAAGACAATAATAACAACAACAACAACAACAATAATAATAAATAGTAGTAGTAGTAGTAGTAATGGTAGTAGTAGTAGTAGTATTAGCAGTAGTAGTAGTATTAGTAGTAATAGGTGAAATTTTTAAATAATTAGTTAGAAAGGGGTAGGGTGGATTTGACTCCCTGCTATATCTTCAAGTAAACTATAATAATTGACACACAAATTATGGTTTTGTTATATATAAATTCCTTGTCTCTTGCTTGTAGCAATTACGATCGGGGTAAATGTGGACAGAGTGACAGTGGATGAAGACGTGGGGATGGTTGAGCTGTGTGCCAATGCAGTTGGAGACCTACAGAGAGAGGTAGTGGTTTCTGTGGCCTTCCGAGACAAAGAAGCAATTGGTGAGAAGGTTTACAAACATATTAGTCATCAACTATTTTTTTATTTTGTAATTTCATATGACTGAAATAAATTTTACAAATAATTTTTTTACATAATGTGCATGCAATCAGTAGTATAGCACTCATGCAGCTGGAGAACAGTATCTGTTTCAAGCCATGAGATGTGATAGGCTACCAAAGTTATACAGGCAGAGGAAGTTTGGAAAGAAGTAGATGTGTTATAGTAGGCCAAAGAATGATAGAGAGAGGTTCGCTATGTTGGTGCTTATTCTCATTTCTTTTGGACTCGATTGGTCTTTCAATTTCCTGCTTGCTAATGCTTTAGCCCCAGGCATTTGTTTGTCGACAACATCTGCTTGGGATCAGGAGTCCACCCCTAATCAATAAAAGATAAAGGATCTTGAAAAGGGGATTACAACATCCTTACAGTAAATGCTTGTATTCAATGACAATGGTTGGTTGGTCACCTCAAATATTCCTGATCTCACTTCATGTTAGTGGCTGATCCTCCAGCAATGTTTCTATTTTCTCTGTCCAGGTGGTGATGATTATGAAGTCAGCATCGTCATGCTCACCTTCGCACCTGGAATGCTGCAAAAATGCTTCAATGTAATCATTATAGATGACAATCTCTATGAAAACCCTGAAGAATTCTTGGCCAACATCACCACCACTGACCCTCAAGTCCTTATTTCTCCTATGACTACCATCGTGACAATCGTAGACAATGATGGTAAGATGACAATGGTAAAATATATCATGTTCTTGTAATCTTGGCATTAGGGGGACAGGGTCTGAAAAAGGTGGTTTCATAACTTGCGGTCATGACTCTGGAGTTCCATAGATTCTGCACACTTCAATGAATGAACTTGATATATAGCTCGAATGATAGATCTCTCTGTGTGCTCTCTTTTGAAATTAAAAATCAGCATAGGTATGATTATGCTAAAGTTACATGCAGCCAAAGTGGGGGTGCCTCAAAATCTGAGTGCATGAAATGGTTCAAGTTGTGATTCCTGAGCTAGCCAGTTGAAATTGTAATCTCTGGCAAGAGGAAGCCTTACTCTAGAACCTCCTGCTTTCATTTAGGTGCTAAAATTGAATGAAATAGGCAAACATGGGTGCTGAAAAAATAAATTCTGTTGAATATTTTTTTCAACACTCACACTTGCCTAATTATTGATCATGTTTTAGCACCCAATGAATACATTCATTATGTAGAGTAGGGCTTGCTCTAGCCACAGATAACAATTTTAACTGGACAATCAGGAAACACAACTAGGAACTGGTCCGGCACACAGATTTTGAGGTACTCCTGGTTTGTTTGCATGCATAGTTGTATGTATGGAACTTCTTTAATATGAAAAGAGAGCATGCCGAGATAGCTGTCATGTGAGCTATATATCTAGTTCAATTGGAGAGTGTGCAGAATCTATGCAGCTCCAAAGTAGTAACCACAAGATTTTTTAGTGCTTGTATCTTATAATTTTAGACCCCCCTTATGAGCATAAGTCCACTTTTAATTAAAAATATCTTTGCAGCAAGTCGTAGTTTTTGTACAGCTCTATCAATCTATATCCATTCAAGATTTGTTGCTGAAAAGTGTTCATCGAATTAGTTTGGGAGGAAATCAAATTCCCACCTGCAGTTCCAAAAGATAAACATGTATGGCAAAACTAAAACTACTACCAGAAAGTATACTACATTGGCTAGATTTTGGTACATAAATCGCGCCCAATAGCTTGAATATCTGCAAAGATTTGGTACTTTAAATGGTAAACCACGGTTTTCAGACCTTGTCTCACCTCCTTGACTCCTGATGTAGGAGTAATTACAACTGAAGATGATGAAAGAAACTATTTATTACTAAGTCAAAACGATTCGTAATCTTTGGAGGACGAACATAATTTGTTGTTTACTTGATATGACTTTTTCTTGTAATTAAAAGAATATTAAAGGATTGTGTATTTTACTAACTTCTTATGTTTTACTAGTCATCACCATTGGATTTGTTCTTGAGAGGGATAGTGTCATGGAAAATACTCCTGGATATATTGACGTCTCTGTGAGAATCATGAATAATGGTATACTGCAAGGTCCTGTTGTTGTGTCCTACTTGACAAATGAGGACGTTAGTGCTCCAAATGCTGCCCAAAGTAAGTGAAGGCTATATAGTTGTTGGCAATACATGGATATTAAGTATAGCAGATAGGAATGTGTGTAGAAACAATGTGATTTTTTTAAACATTAATCAAAAATATAATCTAACAATAAAAAGCATTGGTGTCAAAGAAGATTGTGCGCATGGACACCATTTTACAATTTAACATATTCATGATGGCCTATTGCTCATATGTAGTATTATATAGGTGAAGTCCAGCATTAGAACTAGCTCCATATACATATAAAACTTGTTAGATACGCAGTAAATACATTTAAATAGCCTAGGTCACAAAGGAGATAGCCATTAATAATGAAGTACTGTGCATGTTCTGCTTGTTGTTGAGTCATCAAATGGATGCAGACTAACTTCATGAAGCTTGAAACCTTTATGGTTGCTTCATATGTCACAATCAAAAAAATATTTTTTTAAACTAACTAATGCAAGCCAGAAACGATTATAGGACCATTAAGTTTTTAATTTATGATGGTTATACAATAGTGGTGTCAATTGTTTGTGGTCTATATTGTATTTTGGGTTGTTGTTTTTGACAAGACATAGATATTTTTAGTTTTTTCATGTTTCAATAAGAAGAAGAGAAGAAGAAGAAAATAATATAATAATAATAATAATAATAATAATAATAATAATAATAATAATAATAATAATAATAATAATAATAATAATAATAATAATAATAATAATAATAATAATAATAATAAAAATAAAAATAATAATAATAATAATAATAATAACAACAACAACAACAATAACAACAACAATAATAATAACAATAACAACAATAATTATTGTTGGTGTTGTTATTATTATTACTTGTTATTATTACTATTATTAATTATTATTATTACTATTATTAGTAGTAGTATTATTATTATTATTATTATTATTATTATTATTATTATTATTATTATTACTATTATTATTATTATTATTATTATTATTATTATTATTATTATTATTATTATTATTATTATTATTATTATTTAAAAAAAATTATATATTTTAACAACTCTAGGATAATTCCAGAACTTACCAATAATAGGAGGAGTTCCATTAAAGTACACGCATCATATATACAAGGACCACAACAATTTGCCAGGATTTGTTGAAGGTGTTTGCTGTTAACTTTACAAGGGCACAGAAAACCAACTGATATTTCTTTGCCGAGAAAACTTGCAGCAGCTACTGAACCAGCTCAGCTAGTCTCAAAACCACACCCACATGAGAGTGTCACAACCATTTAAAAATTCTCGTGTTTCATTGATCCAAGAAAAATATTATTTGTTGCAATTCATTTGAAGTCTTCTAGTAGTAATGAAAGCATGGTGTTACACAATTTGTATGAGAGGGGAAAAGTAAATGGACAGAAGATCAGAAAAATAGATCATCAGACAAATTTGACAGCTTTTAATGTTTTGAGGAGGCTACTGGTTTACCACCATACTGAAGGAGGTGAAACTATTTTTTAATCAACCCTCCCAACCCTTCTCCCCTCTCCCCCCTCCCCCTCCACCTCCCCCCTTCCCCTCTTCCCCACACCCAATATATATAAACAACCACAAAATAAAGCAAGAACGATACGTAAGGATGCCAAGAAGCTGCCTACATTTGCTGTAAGCTTTTATTTTGTGTGTGCGTGCATAAACTATTTGGGAATAAAAGCCAATCCAATTCATTATCGGAATGCATAAATAGTATTCACTTTATCAAGATATATAACATTGGGGGGCATAAAGAATGGTACAGATGGTAAAGTTAGTTTCAAGACTCTACTATGAACATGTGCATATGACAGAGAATTTACTATGGCTCTTCACATGTCTACCTAATAATTTCCTCTCACTAGGTGGAAGTGATTTCTCTCCTGCCACTGGGGAGCTAACATTCACTCCAGCCAATGGAGATATGCCACTGTCTTTCCGAGTTAACATTACTGATGACAATGATTCAGAAGGAACTGAAGTGTTCTTGGCACAACTAACAACAGACCAGGATCGTGTCCTTCTTGTGCCAAATGCAATGACCATTGAGATTGGAGATGAGGATGGTAAGACCATAGCAGGTACTTTGTCTCTGTCACCTTTCTCATCTAAAATTAGTATTAGCTAGTGCTTATGAAAACCATCCTCTAATATATATATTTTCGTGCTGTGTGAAAATTGATTTTTGTTATCCATTACTGCATTGCTTAATATTTAATTTTTATGTTTCTGACTTTTCTCTTGTTGCAGTTACAACTATTGGCTTTATCAATCCACCATATTCTGGCAGTGAGAATGAAGGAATAACCACCTTGACTGTGGGTATAGTTTCTGGCAATCTCGAAACCGATCTGGTAGTCAGTTTGATCACTGAGGGTGTAGAAGATGGAGCCACTGGTAGGTCTAGTTACTATTTTAAGTAAGGGATTAGGAGCTGTACTTGGACACTTTATTAATCAATCAGGAGAAGGGTGAGTAGAAATGGGATCACTTCACATTTTTCTCTTGTTTCTCATAGAATCCAGCGACTACCTACCTGTAATTGAGCTACTGACATTTAATGCTGAAATCACCACCATTCAAGTCAATGTGACCCTAATCAACGATGACATAGTTGAAGGAAATGAAATCTTCCGAGGCAGGCTGTCCATTGTTACTGCTGGAAGCACCGCTGCTCTCAGCCCTTCTATTGCTGACATTACTATCGTGGATGATGATAGTAAGCTAATACCTTTTATATTGCTCTTGTATTTGTTGGGGAGTAGCCCATCCAAGAAAAAGGTTCAAGTTTATATTTTGGGTTTGGGGTTACTACAAAATCATAATATTTGTACTCCAGCTACTCCAGCTAATATGACATCTATAATGCAATAAATTGTGGAGACAAAGATATCAACTACAATGAGTAGTTGCCAGCATTGATAGTAAATAATAAAAATAATAATAATAATAATAGTAATAATAATGATGATGATGATGATGATGATGATGATGATGATGATGATGATGATGATGATGATGATGATGATGATGATGATGATGATGATGATGATGATGATGATAAAAGTTGTAGTAAGTTGTAGAAGTAGTAGTAATAGTAGAGTATGTATAATTTTTTAATTAAAAATATGGGTTTGGTGGATTTGACGCCGTGCTATTTCTAGCAAACTATATTAACACACAAATTATGGTTTTGTTATATATAAATTCCTTGTCACTTGCTTGTAGCAATTACGATCGGGGTAAATATGGACCGAGTGACAGTGGATGAAGGCGTGGGGATGCTAGAGCTGTGTGCCAGTGCAGTTGGAAACTTACAGAGAGAGGTAGTAGTTTCTGTTGCCTACCAAAACAGAGGAGCAATTGGTGAGGGCAGTATTGGGCATCTATTATTTACAAACATATTGCCTTTTTTCATCGATATATTTTTCATTTAAATTCTTTTGTAATTTCATATGACTAAAATAAATTTCACAATTTTTTTTTTACATAATATGCATGCAATCAGTAGTATAGCACTCATACAGCTGGAGAACAGTATCTGTTTCAAGACATGAGATGTGATAGGCTACAAAAGCTATACAGGCAGAGGCAGTTTGGAGAGAAGTTGATGTGTTATAGTAAGCCCAAGAATGATAGAGACAGGGTCGCTATATTGGTACTAATTCTCACTTCTTTTGTACTCGACTGGTCTTTCCATTTCTTGGCTTGCTAATGCTTTAGCCCTCGGCCTTTGTTTGTTGACAGTATCTGCTTGGGATCAGGAGTCCACCCCTAGTCAGTAAAAGTTAAAGGATCTTGAAAAGGGGATTACAACATCCGTACAGTAAATGCTTGTGATAATGCTCAAATATTCAATGACAATGGTTGGTTGGAGTGCTCTAGGTTCCCTAAAATATTCCTGATCTCACTTCATGTTAGTGGCTGATCCTCCAGCAATGTTTATATTTTCTCTGTTCAGGTGGTGATGATTATGAAGTCAGCATCGTCATGCTCACCTTTGCACCTGAAATGCTGCAAAAATGCTTCAATGTAACCATTATCGATGACGATTTGTATGAAAATCCTGAAGAATTATTTGTCAACATCACCACCACTGACCGTCAAGTTAATATTTCTCCTATGACTACAGTCGTGACGATCTTAGACAATGATCGTAAGAAAACAACGGTTCAATATATCATATTCTTGTAGTTTATTTCTGATGAAGGCTAGAGCATCTAGTCGAAACATCGAGAGGATAAATTTCAAGTTTATTGTTTGTTGTAATATTCTTGTAATATTTGCATTGGTGTGTTTTATTGTGCATATTGCTCTTTTAATATACCTGCAACTTCCAAGTTCTCTCCTTGAGAACCTATCAAAGTGGAATTATGAAATCTTAGTTGTATATATAGCTACCAACTTACTCCACTTAACTCTTAGAATAGGAAGAGTGAATAATTCTCTTGATAAAAAAAATCTTGCCAGCAAGATTGTAACAAGGTACCTGTTTGTATGTTATTCTTCTTCTTGTTCAAATTGCCTTCACTCAAAGTTTGTGATTGGACACAAGATTGGGTTACTTAAAACATAGGTACTATTTTATATCTGCGATGACATACTCTTCTTCTCTCACCCCTTGTGTTTAATTTGTCACAGAGGTTGTTATTGGGTGGGAGATGATCCTCTATACTCAGTCCGAGTCAGATGGACCAGTTGAGCTTTGTGCTGTGATTCTAAGTGGAACACTGGCAGTAACAATCCCTGCTATCGATATCCAACTTGTAGATGGCAGTGCTGTTCGAGGTAATAATGATTTCTTATTGTTGAAGGGCTATTATTCTGAGTTACAAAATGGAGTACTTCAAAAGGATTTGTAGGATGTGTAAAAATAGTAGTAACTTTATTTTGTCCAGAATGCTGTGAATTGATCTTGATGTGGTTAGTTTGCCAAGTAAACCTGTACAGGTTTATTTAGCTGTGAAAAATAAATGCTTTCTTGTGCTCTCTGCAGGTGATGACTATGTTGACCTCTCACCTTCTAACAGATTATTTTCATTCAGTAGCACAACAGGTGCCCGCATGTGCATCAGCATTGATATTGTGAATGATGATTCTTTTGAGATTGATGTGGAGAATTTCCTTGCCATATTGGAACTGGTATCCGATACACCCCGAGTTGCCATCAACCCATCAGCAGCTGAGATACAGATCAATGATGAGGACAGTACGTTCTAACCTCAAGCCTTTATATTATGCTCTTGATCTCATGCACATTGCATGCATTACCCACATCAGCAACAACTGCATAGATACAGCTGGTCCAGCCATCACCAGACCACTTTATGTGAGATTTATTTTGGAAGTGGTTAAAAGTTATATATATATATTTTTAGGTAATAGGGTATAACCCAGAATATGTCAACCCTTCTATGCATGATTACTTTGAAGACATTAGCATAGTTGTATGAACAATGTCTGATGGATAGGCCCTGGCGGATTATGTTAGCATAATTTTGGGAAAAATAGGTGTTTCAGATAATTGAGAATAATGCTGGAAAAAATAGGCAAGCTTTCAGGAAAAATAGGCAGACTTTCAGGAAAAATAGGCAGACTTTCAGGAGAAATCGAAATGATTTCTTAGATTAGACATAAGAGTGACTGAATGCATCACAGTAACAGCTTATCCACACCTCTCAAGTCTCACTTATTGAAATTGTGACACACGTAGCCAAGTCAAGCATCTTCATTAAAAAGCATGCAGGATATGGGTGGGTAAAATTCTTGCTGGTACCAGTTGTGAAATAACCACAGTGTGGTCATTTCACAACAGTCCAGTATTGTCTACTGGTAAAGGGTTAGTCTGCTTGGCAGTTAATTACTTTATTGTGTACAGACCACATGGCCAAGTCATTGTGCACTGAACAGTTGAGTTTGTAGCTAGCTATTTGTAGCTGAAGTATATGGCTGAGACAATAGAGGCAGGACTAGATGAGACACTGACACTGTGTGTGACATCAATGAAAGTACCAGCTCAGACTACACAGATTTGCCAGTCACCAATCTTGTAGATCTGCTTAAACCTCTTCAGTCATCAGCATTAGCCAGAAAAAGGAAGATTGGCATCAACCTTCCTCCTATAGGAAAGAAGAGAGGAAGAGGCTGTACAAACAATGATCTTAAGTCAGTTTCTCCAGCTGAAAGAGTGAAGGCTTACAAAAATGAACCTTTGACAGTGAGCAATGGCAAACTGTTTTGTTCAGGCTGCCGGGAACAACTCTCTGTAAAGAAAAGTTCCTTAGAGTTTCACATCAAGTCTCTGAAGCATGTGAGGGGCAAGGAACGTTTGGTATCGAAAGAAAAGCGTCAATTAGGCTTAATGAGGTCACTCCGGCAATTTGATAAAGAAGTTCATCCATCAGGTGAAACATTACCCAATTCTACCCGTATGTACAGAGTGAATGTAGTGACTGCTCTACTAAAAGCAGGTGTTCCTCTCAGCAAGTTAGATGCCTTTAGGGACCTACTTGAAGAAAATGCATTTACCCTATCTGATTCATCACACCTTCGTCGTCTGATACCATTGATCTTGCATGATGAAATCAGTAAACTGAAACAAGATATTTGCGGGAGACATGTAGCAATGGAACGACCCATGTGTGTGAGGCCTTTGTGATTGTTCTACGTTACATAGATAAAGAGTGGGCTATCAAGCAGCGTGTTTGTCGGCTGATGCTTTTAGCTAAATCCATCACTGGAGCTAGGCAACTAATAACTGCTTTGTCATCTAAGATAGGTGTTTTCATTCTTTCTCCAACATGATGCAGAGTGTGAGAAAAACAGCCGATATCCATTATCTTATTATAGATCACAGATATGGTCCTCATTGCCACATCATTCACTGATGCACGGTCCTTCATTGCTGCTATAATCAAATTAGAAGCAATTGACAGCTCAGTTGATGTTCATAAAGGCTTGGATAAGCTTGTTCGCTCACAGTCCGAAGTCAAGGCTTGCATGGAAGACACAGACTGGATTGTCCACTCCAACCTATTCAGCAACCAGATGGTGGAGTAAGTTTGAAGTTATCCACAAATTGCATGACATGTTTGGAGATGTGCCTGATTTTCTGCATGGCAGTGATTTACCTCCATGTACAACTGGAAAACTACTAGAAATCATTGACGATCAAGCAGCATGTAGGAAACTGAAAATGGAGCTCGCTATAATAGTAGATGCAATGGAACCGTTCGTCAAGGTAACATACTCATTGGAAGGTGATGGGCCATTAGTGTTAGTTACCTATCAGCGATTAAGTCTTCATGTCTCGTCACAATACTATCCAAATGTGGCTGCAGTCTCTAAGCATCTGTCAGGAGGAAATTCTACACGTGAGTGCCAACTGATAGCTTACGCCAAAGCTTGTTGTGTCCCTGCCTACTCGTACTTCAAGGAGAAGTTTGACAGAGATCTCAGGCCTATTGTACTTGCCTTTAAGCACACGTTACTTTTCACCTTCAAAAGTGAATGAACTCAAGCCAACTGCTGTTGATATTGATTCACTTACTGTCTTCCCATTCTTGAACACAGAAGTGATTAATGGCTTAAAGTCTGAGTTACCTGAATATCATGCAGCAGCTGAGGATGGTTCGGATAATGCAGACCCCATGAGTGGTGGAAGTGCCATGAGGAGAATGGTAGATTGCCTAACTGGACTCACACGTGTAGATTAGTCTTATTGGTGCAGCCTTCGTCAGCTGCAGCTGAACATGCATTCTCAATTTTGAGCAATACCTTTTCTACAAAGCAAGAAACTTCTTTGGAGGATTACTTACAACTTTCTGTTATGTTACAGTACAACTATAGTCTATAGATAATTGTAACTGTTAAAATGTCTCGAATCTTGAATCCTATATTCTCTTTTTAAATGATGTAACAATTGTTTGTCAAAGCATAATTGAGAAAAATAGGTATATTGAAAAGAAAAATAGGTGAATATTAGGAGCATAAAAGGAAAGAAAAATAGGCAGAAATTCGAGCATAATCCGCCAGGGCCTACTGATGGACCACTCTGTGGAGCGACCTAACATATTGTTGCCATGGATCGTGAACCTAAATTAGCATAATGGAAGGAGCTAACTCTGTAATATAATATCAAATTAGACTTTGTGTTTATTTCCTTTAGCTATCGAAATTTACTATCTGGAACTATAAGCAAGCCATTAACTTTTTACTCCTTTAACCTTAACCTTAGCTCTGGCTAAAACTAGAACTAAAACTAGAATAAAAAAGTAACCTTCAGAGTCACATAATATTCACATACATTAAATTCCAGTTGTCTTTCCTTTTTCTAAATCCTGGAATAATTTTTTCTGCTCTACAGTTGTTGTGATTGGATTTGACCCTGTGAGGTACAATATTGTCGAGGGAGATGGACCTGTCAGCTTGATGGTTGGAGTTATTTCTGGATCTCTCAGCATTGATGTTCAGGTTGTTCTTGACACCTCTGATGACGAGGCTATTGGTAAGAAATGACACACATTGCAGGTACTAATACTGGATGCTGATTTGTTGAAATTATGTAAATCATTGGTGAGTTAATATTTACATAACTTCAACATTCAATATTCTGTTACCTAGTCACACTAAGTGCCCAGCTTCATCATTATGGCCAATATATTATGCTTAAATACACCAACTTTACTTATGCTGGAGATAGACATCAGCAGTCGACATGTTTTAGTTCCAGAAATCACTTTGGGACTATTGACCAAAATAATGCCATACACCAGTCACATCATTTGACTGGTTTTGCAGATTATGTCATACTCATTTTCAATTACACTGTTCTGCACCCCACCCCCCCCCCCCCACCCCCCCACCCCCCACCCCCCCACCCCTCCCTCCCCCCATCACCTCACACACATTTTTAACATGTTTAGCTGATGGAGACTACAACACCTTGGTTACATCTCTTACATTCTCAAGTTCAGTGTCAAGTCAATCAGTAAACATTATCATCAATGATGATGATTTAGATGAAAACAATGAACTGTTCAATGGAAATTTATTATCTTCAATGAACCCAAGAGTTCAGATTGGTCCTGGACGAGCTGATATTCTTATCATAGACAATGACAGTAAGTGAGACATAAATGATTCCTATTGCAATTGTATGACATTGTCATAATTATAATAAAAATAACTCTATGAATATTATAATTGCAAACAAAATGTAAATGAATGAACTTTTCTAGCATAATTTCTTTTTAAGTCCTATGCATTTTCCAAGGGAGAGTGCAATAACTAATCAGTTAGATATCCTTTCTCCTCATTCTACCTTGTTTTTCTCTCGCAGAAGTCACAATTGGATTTGAGATGCCGATCTACAGGGCTACTGAGAATGACACTAGCATCACTGAAGTGTGTGCTAGAGTGATCACACCACCTACTTTAGACAGAGAAATTGTTGTTACCTTTGTGACCGAAGATAACACTGCTACTGGTAAGTTTCATCAACTATGTATATATGTAAAAGGAACATCTAAATATTTGACACCAGAACCTGTTGTATTCATATTTAATATGTCAATAAAACAATGACCTTGTTGAAGGTTGTCTCAATCACTGATTATCCTCTATACCAAAATTGTTTGTGAACTTGACAGTTGACCTCTCTACCAGAGGTTATCCTTGACCCAATTCTAAATAGAGGGTATATATAAATTGATATTAAATTGTTGTTGTTGTTTTTTTCATCGATATTCCTGTTGCGGAGTTTTTTAGATATATAAGGCAATTTAATTGTGGAAATTTATCTATTAGCTCCTTCTGACTACATTGCCGTCAGCATGGTACTGACCTTTGACCAGGAAAATCCTCGTCGCTGTATTCAAATCCGTACTCCTGATGATGGCATAATAGAAGGACCAGAGAGATTCATTGTCAGATTGACTTCTGACAATGAGACTCTTATCCCTGATACAACCACCATAGAAATTGAAGAACGTGGAGGTAAGAGCTAAGAGTAAGATGTATAAAACTGTATTGAGGTGATAAATGGTAATGTTCATGTATAATTTACAGCGATATTTAAAAAAATTTATAATGGTGTGAGTATATATATATATATATATATATGTATTTGTCATACTTTGTTCTTCTATCTATGTTTCCTTATGCATAATGAAGTCTTTGGGGGGGGTGACCTATGGAGTAAACATATTTGTAACCATAAATACTGAGTCTTCATTAGAAATGCGTCCAAGGAATGTGTACCATTTTTGTGCAGCAATACTGGTTAGGTTTGACCTGCCTTCCTATACCTTCAATGAGGATGAAGGAACGGTATCAATTACAGTCGTCAAGGTCGGTAGTACAGATGAGCCTATCACTGTTCGCGTGACTGGAGGTACGTGGAAATCTTGTCCACATACTAATGAATGTTATTGACCTACATTAATAGTTTCCAAAGCTAAAGTTTCTTTCTCTCAAATTGAATTTTCTTACAGAAAAATATTTTGTGCATTTTTTCAAACATTTACGCAATTTCATCTTATTATAGGTCCCAGTATGCAAATTGATGTGATCAATTCAGCACCTGGTATCGATGAGACCATTACATTTGATATTGGAGATGTCCCCACAGACAGCATCCAGATTTCACTAACCATAACCGATGACCTGGTGGCCCTTGAGGACATAGAGACCTACACAGCCAGTTTGGAGATCATATCAGGGACTAATATCGCGATGCTTGGAGTTCCCGACGAAACTGTGATTAATATTATTGATAATGACGGTGAGATTTATTACGGATGATTTTTTTTGTAATTGGTACATGTTTCACATTTTTGGGGGGAAATATATAATTAATAAATAGTTTAGTTGAGGTGAATAGATAGATAAACTTAGTACACAAAAATATATTATTATATAAAAAGTATAATGAATGCCTCAGTGGCTGTGTTTAATGTGGACCATGATGTTGCCATGAAGATTTACACACTGACAACACTTATTCTACAAATTCCCCATAAATCCAGTCTTTTCTGGGTTTTTTTGTAGTTGTAATTATTTTCTTATGTGTTTTTGTTTTTATTTTTATTGCAGTTGTGACAGTTAATTTTGGGACACCAAATATCTCAGTACCGGAGAGTTCTGGCACTTTTACGATGTGTCTTGTCCTGGATAAAGCAGCTGCTGTACCTGTTATTGTTGACATTGGTGTTCAAGAAGGAAGTGCTACTGATGGTAGTGGTAAGGACTAATACACATTCTATATGTTTGTATCTGTTCCTGCTTATGTGTGTGCATGAGAGCATGTGACTTTTGTGCTATGCCTGTCTGGGTTGCATTGTATATAAGCCATATGCAGGCAGCATACCATATTTACTATAATAATAATAATATCTGACAGTCCATACTGGACAGAGGGGGAACTTCAAATGTTGTAATATTCATATCAAAGCCAAATCGCTTCAACATAAAATTTCAAAATATTCATTTTCAAAGAATTAACTACACACTCTAAATTATAAATATGTGTGGGTTCATGAACCTCTAGCTCCTTTGGGTAGTGAAGAATGGCTGCCATTCAACGAGGCTTACTGAGTAATTTTTGCCTGTTGATCTGAAGTAAAATGAGTGAAGGCTGATGAGCCAACATGGCCACTTGGATTAGGAAAGTCAGTCACAGACCGAGTGTAACTGTTCATGGACTTACTAGATAGCCATGGTCTCTGTTCACTCTCTATCTCTCTAGCTTAGCCTCTTGTAAATGTTAGATAGCTCACTTTTGTAAAATAAATATTTTGGCAAATAATTTGAAAAAAGGCACCATTTGAAATATCCCTCTACCTTGAAGCTGTTGTGGTTTCACAAGTTAAAAATTGGTATTTTTTCAAGGCGGACCTTCATCATGTTCCCAGTACACTCTGCCACACAAGTTAGGCCATGAATGCAAAACTAATAGATACCACAAAATGTGTACACATATTTTCTTTGATGTGCATCCAGATTTCATTGCCTCCAAAATTCCTGCTATGGTGACCATTCCAGTGGGTGATTTACAGTTCTGCTTTACCACTGATACTATTGAGGATGACTTAGAGCCGCAAGAGCCTGATGAGTCCTTTACAATTATCATTATCTCAAGTACACCTATGGTCATGGTTGGCACCACCGGCACCACTGAAATTGTGATCACAGATGATGATGGTATGATTATTATTATTCACTAGAACTTTTTAATTCTTGTTGTTGTTGTTGTTGTTGGCTTTGTTGTTGTTGTTATTCGTTGTTGTTGTAGTACTAGTAGTATATTAGTATTAGTATTATGTGACACTAGGGGGGGAAATAGGCCCTCTGGGCCCTCATTTTGGGGGTCGTATTCAGAGAATGTCAACAAAAGGAGTGGAGAAAATTGAAATGGGCAAAAAATGAAATTTAAAAACTCTCCTAGGATAGGTCACTAAAGTGGAAATGTTTGAACAAATTCTGCAAACTGCCTTACGTTATTTGAGCTCCAACCAGTTAGCAATTAGAGACCCTCCAGGCTATGGATTTCTTTTTCCCCTATATAGCTCCCATGGAGGGTTGTTCAGCTAATTTTGTTCTCTATCCTTGCAGTAAAAATTTAAGAGGAATGTTGATTTATAACTGCGTGACCTCTGAAACCAAATCCAAGGCATCATCGGCTCCTGGGGGTGCTATGCAAGTTCTAACATAGCTATTGTAGTTTTTGGTAACATGACTTTGTTGAATTACAAGCTCTCACTGGCAATAAGAAAGATGCATGCAGAGGTGTACTATCAGATATTTAAATGTTCTCTAAAACTAAACCCAAGGCCAATATGGGGCTGAATTACTCCTATAGCCAATTTAAGCACTTGATTATAGACATGAGAAAAATCAGAAAATGTTTTGTGACTATTAATTATTATTGTTGTTGTTGTTATATTGTTGTTGTTGTTATATTGTTATTATTATTATTATTACAAACAAACTTATCACAATCAACTTGTCTCGAGTGTAAATTTCAAGTTGATTATTGGGAAGGTCATTTGTAATTACTTATGTCAACTGAGAGTTCATTGAGAGATTATTATTATTAAATTATTATTATTATTATTATTATTATTATTATTATTATTATTATTAATAATAATATTATTATTATTATTATTATTATTATTATTATTATTATCATTTTAGTCATCATCATCATTATCAATGACCTCAACAATCAACTTGAAATTTACTCTGTCGATTTTTCGACTAGATGCTCTAGCCTTCATCAGGAATAATGAGATGAGGTCTAGAGCATCTAGTCCAAACATCGGGAGAGGAAATTGATTATTGATAAGCTCATTGTAAAAAAATTATGCCACTGAGAGTTTATTGAGGGATCATTAGCTATTATATTTGCAAACAAAGAGTATTTTCACTTTTTCTATGTAGTTGTGTCGGAGTTTGAAGCCATAATGGCACATGCTTGGTCATAATTTCTTAAATGTTTGTATGTGCTTCAGTTATCACTGTCCGTTTCGAGCGCCCAACATTCACTTTCATTGAAGCAGGAGGCTTAGCAGAGGTGTGCCTGATCAAGAATCTTGTGACTAGTGGAAGTATAACTATAACTGACATAACTACTTCTGATATCTCAACCACTGGTGAGTGTGAAAATATTGCTCATTTTTTCAGGATACAAATGCATCTTAAACAATATATCTTTTTTTTAACTGTCTCCTCATTTTAGTTGGAAGTGACTACATTGGTGGTCCGTACTCTGTAACATTTGGACCGAATGCCAATGACAAGCAGTGCATTGGTATCGTTCTCCTCACTGACAGTGAGGATGAACTTCCAGAGAGCTTCACCATCACTCTCAACCTAGCTGGGAATGACCTTGTACAACCTGGCAATCCTTCCATGACCACTGTAACTATTGAAGGTACAAATGCTCAGTTTAGTCAAGTGAATGTATTTTGCTTATGATGGACTAAAATTATCAGTTACTGAACAATGTGTGTTCCAATAGGCTAACTCTGCATATAGTTGATGATTAATATTCTTATTTCCATCTACCAGATATCGGAACCCAAGTTAATGACACTGTGATTGGAGACCCTCTCTATACCGTACCCATCTTGGTCCCAGATAAACAACTAGCAGCTATGAATGTGGACAAGCTCTCTCTGTGCTATGAAGTACATGGTCAAGCTGGAAAATGGTTCAACTTGGTCACTGATCAGTGTGCCAGCGTCAACACCCATTATAGCCTCCTTAGAGAGAGGTTGAATATAATGGACTGTATTGGTGTGAGAGCTGTGGATAATGCCAACCAATGTGTGAACATTGGTGTGAATGTGAGCGAATGCGCTGCTACTGTGAACGGTGCAAAGCTTACTTCGATGGGAAGATACTCGGCCGAAGGAGTAAATGTCAGGAGGTATAAGAACCGTGTCCGAATTTCAGTTCCAAACTGTGCTGAACTTACCCTTGTTATGTGGGTGATCTGTGAAAAACGTATTTTGGAAGATCCTAACCGAGCTGGAATGACCGTAACTGGAGAGATGATTAAGTTTGTGGTCATGAGAGGTCTTAACTTTGGCCACAGGAGGGCACACGGTCTTTTAGGTAATTTTCAGCTCAACTTTCCTTTAATACACAATGTATAACAGTTAAGTTAACACTTTATCACAAAGCATTTTTTTTATTCCATTATATTTTTTTTCATTGGTTTTTTCAGCTTCAATCTATATTATCTGTTGTTGCTGTTCTTGAATTACTTCAATGTAGGACAATTTTGGAATATCCCCATCGATGTCAAACCGTACTCTGGCCAGTTTGCTGATGGCAATCCTGCTAAAGGCCACTATATTGTCAACATCACCTCGGGAGACACTCCACGCAGCTATATCGGCTTTTTGTATCAATTCACCTGGGATCACACGGCAGAGTCTTGCCTCTATGTGGGAAACACACAGTCTGGTCCGGTCGTTGAATTTAACCGCCCTAACGACCCTGTTATTGCGTCCATTTACACTGAGTACGAAGTACCTGGAGCTTATTCTGAAGCGGAGTACAACTTTGGGTTGTTCAATGAAGTGATTTGCAGCAACTAGGGGAATCAACCACATAGATAACATTCTACGTTGACTAAAGATTATTGTTCCTTGTTTGGTGTTGTTTGGGTTGAAGTTTAAATACTTATTAGATTAGTTATAAGCAATTATGTGAGCTCTATTTACATACATTTATCTGGAAGTGTGATATATTCTAGCACATGTGAAAGCACAAGTAAATAAAATTCATGCCTTACATTTTAACTGGCATCCTAAATTTTTGCTGTAGCTCCAAAAACACTTTTAGTGTGTTTCAAATTTGAAGTAGGCAAGTATCACGAAATGCTGCATCTCCTCATCATTATGGCTAGGGCTAATGCTAGGCAGGCAAGAGTTAGAACTATTGGTTGGGATAGGGATGGTCTCGCACAGTGAAACCCTTTACCAATGCCTGGCTGTTTACAGATAGTGCCGGCGATAACCCGACCCAAACCATGAGCAACCTAAGAGCTATCCCTATCTATAGTCCAAGTCGTACTCTAGCCTTGGCCTTAAATGCTGACTATGTACATTTTGTGATTCTCCATGATTCTATCAAGGTATAACATACACATATACAGAATTGAATTTGTCTTTAAAAATCTGTCAAGTAGTGCTAGCACTCCCCTATTGGTTTGGCAACTATTTCGAAATTGAAGGTGCCGAAACACACCCACGCACACACACACACACACTCACTCACACAAGGCTAATATCTCAACTGAAAATGGCCTTGGCAATTGTTTTTTATTTTATTTGTGCCATGAATCACCAAGGTAATAAACCAGAAGTCCTAAATTAAAAGAATGGATCTTGTTTGTTTCATGCTAATTATCATCCATCTACTTCTTCTCAGGAGTATGCAAGAATAAATGCCACCAATCTACCCACCTTACCCCCCCCCCCCCCCCCCCCCCAACTTATAACTTTTAACTTATTTACACTTTTTTTGAAATCACAAACCACAAAATTGCATGACGTGTCCCCAACTTGAAATAAGGCCCACCATGCCCACATAACTTGCTTACCATAAGTCTATTCATACAAGCTTACAATTTTATTGCCAGAAGCGTCCACATTTTCCAATGCATTGCAATGACTAATCTTTTGCTTGTCAAAATAAAAAGAAAACGTGGATAACATGCAATTTTGAGTTATCTGCTGCTAATTGAAGCTTACTCCTTCTCGTGACTATAGTTAACAGCACAAATCTTCAACAAAATCTGGTAAACTACTAATGATCCTGCATCACATGCATTTTTGGATGCGTATATAGTCTGATAATAAATATGGTAAAGAAGGATGGTTTGACTCTGAGCAAATCCCTGAAGGAGGCTGGCCGACTGTAATAAGAAGAAACAAAGCTGCAATGAAAACAAAACAACATAACAGATAAAAAATAAAGCTAAAAAAATTTAATAAGGTTAAAAAAAAATTGTCATAAAAAAACCCCAGAAAAAAACATTTACTAAGTAGAACAAATATTGGGAGGACTCTTTACTTTAAAACCAATCATTATGTTAAGAGGTAAAGGATTGTCTAAATGTTTTTGGTCTGTAATAGTAAACCTTTGTTTTGGGACAGTCAATCCAACTTCTTATAATTTTAGAATCTCCTTTCTTCCAACCACATAACTTGAAGCACGCAAGTCCATTCATAACAATTTTGGTGCCGGAAGACCATAACTATTGTACCAAGTGCTAATTTGTTTCCGGATTCCGTCGGGCACAAAATTGAAAGATTGTCAGTTTTAATAAATCATGTGTTCATGTGTATGTGTTTTGACTAGGGCTTGCTAGATTATGGTATTTATCGATCTATCTCTGTTACTTCACTCGCAGTCTGGCCTATAGCTAATTTGTATTTCCATAAAACCTTTAGTCCAAGAATGTTCCAATGCATATCCATGACTGATACATTGGATAAAAAGGCATGGGGAAGAATTATCCTCCATATGCAATCACAGTAGCTCTGAACTAATGACCCATGCTCAGTTTAGCTGTTTGGTTTGTGGTCAAATGTTACCAAGTTCAGGAGGCTGTTGTAATTTCCCTACACTTGAGAAATACTAGCTTTGGCACGCATGATTCTATTAAAAGACATGCTAATGAGATGCAATTTTGGAAACTATAGCAATGAGTCACATGAATGGGTTCTGATTGGTCCAATAATTTATTAATCTTGGCCTAGAAAATTGATACCACTGTGCAATTTTTTATTTAAAAATTATCTTTTCGAGATTTCAATATAAAAAAGTTACTTGCAATGCACATTTATGCTTGCAGGCACTATACTTGAAAGTAAGAACCTCGCAAATGAACGGCAGAGCTAAGCATGGGTCATTTGCTCTACTTACAACAAGTCATGTGGAGTACGTTCTTTGACCAAATCCGATTACTAACAAGTGCAAGGCATTGAATGGCTAGTGAAGGGGCTAGGGCTAGGGCTAGGGGGGGGAACTCGTAAATTATTTTAGCTTAATATCCTACACTTAAAGTTTAATACATAATATTATAGTACTGATCTGCACATTATTATTATCATCATGATTTTGTAGTGTTTGGATTGAGATAGTTATTGGGAGGTACAAAGAATTGATATAATTATAATTATTACAAATTGCAAGATTGAACAACCTGATGCCATGCAGCATAGTGGAATGGCAAATTCTGAAACAGAAATGTGCATGAGGAAGTATGGCTGTGAGAGCAGTTTCGGCTTCCCCTGAAGATGGGAAGCAAGAATGTGCTTATCAGACAGTACTTTCTGCAGGAATGCTCAAAAGGAAAGACCATCAAGGAGCAGGCAAGGACTTGTAAAGTGCATTCTTGACAATATTTAGTGCGTTCAGTATGATGACAGCACATCTCTCTAGCTGTATTGACAACTGCATTAGTATTCTTTCTATAATGCCAATTCTGTAGCCAGTTCTCTCTGTCCATGAGAGCAGCAGTATATGGGGTTATTGATAATAATTTGTGCATCATGACATAAATTGTGTATCCCATCTTCATAGCTAGAGCATATTGTCATAATATACCACATTTTGTAACCATGCAGCCACTCTCACTTACCTATGCTGCCATTTTTCTCTCCTCTAGATTCCAATTCCTGCCATTTTCTTGATTTTTCTCTTCACTATGATGAAGATTGCCCATATATATAAGCCCACTCTATATAAGGCAGGAGACCAATTCATATTTTATGAGTGAACCATGGTGAATTCATAGATAAATAGATAACAAGAGATTTTTTTTAAATTTAAAAACAAGATATATATGACCAGTCAAAAAAGAAATGAATAAGTTCGTGACTCTTCTCCAATGTCTTCTTCTGAAGAGCTGGAGGGGCATGGGACAACAGCAGGTTTTCATGGGTGTCAGAAAAGCTCTTGCCTTCAGCTACTGCAACTCTTCCTAAAGCCTTTTTATACCCACAAATTACTCATGGACATGCACTGGAACACTTGAAGTCTTCTTGGAATAAAGTTTAAAAGAAAGTGCTTATTATCTATAGGCAAGATTGCAAGTGAAGTAACAGAGATAGATAGATAGATAGATAGATCCTTTGACTTTTTAACACTTTTTATGTTTTTAGATCTGCTGCTTTGTTGTGAAGGATTCGGTGCATCCTGGAAGTTTTTTTCACAGTCAAAACCTGTTTGGACTGCTAAGAAAATGCCAGATTGAGTTTAGCTGTAATATGAGCTTTGATTTTTAGGGTGCCGTCTTAAAAAGTTGGTCAAAGTATAAGAAGTAGCTACTAGCCTACTCCGAAGATGGTTTACGCTTTTTACAAAAAAATATGGGTCTGCCAGTTTACTACCATAGAAAGGATTCAAGGCACACCGGAAGTGCTGTCAGAGCTTATAGAGGGCAAAAACATTGTTTGGGCTGCGAGTTTTAGCTTTGCATAATTATAGGCTCTTTTCAGTTTCAGCTGAGATTCACGAAATTCGACAATAAACTTCTTGTCAGCAGAGCTATGTGGCTTTACTTGCCCCATGGCAATCGGCTGTGGGATTTGCAAAAAAATCAGGTGGTTTCACATTTAGTGTGCTCAGTCAACACACTAGATTTAAGGGTGCTTCCTTTCTACCATAGTTCAGGGTGGTACTCTGATGCTGAGTTTGTAAGTCCAGGCCTAAGATGAGGTCAGCACACAGAGCTGGAAGTACACGGAGACGACCATTTTTGTACCGATGTCCAATTAGAGCCAGATCAATCCCACAATTTCTGCGTACCTGGGCAGAGCAAGACATTGATGCCAGAGAAACAGTTCCAGAAGAGTAATATAAACCATGGAACTCCATCGTTTGGGGATTGATGAAGCTCTCAGAGCTTCCATTATCCATAAGTGTGTGAGCAACGAGTCCATTGATTCTGACCGAGGATGTAGACTTACCTAAGGACTGGGCTATAATGGCTGAGGTTGAGGAGGCTATTGAAGGAAAACCCATAGCTGCTGACGCTCCACTATGAGTAGGCTTGCCACTCATCAGGGATTACATCCCTGACTGTCGGGGCATTACTATTGCCATCCCTGCTGGTAAGAGGACTCTCATCAGGGATTACATCCCCCACTGTCGGAGCAATACTAGTGCTAGTGATGGGATTAGCTCTGCACACTTTTGCAAAATGTCCTCGCCATTGACACTAGTGGCATGTAGCTTCTTTAGCTGGACACTTAGCCCCTGGGAAGTTAGGCGATCCCACAGAAGTAAAACTTATTTTTTGAAAATAAGACTGTAGATAAGAAATCGCGGCTTATAATATTTTTGGCCAGCTGATAATGTAGGTCTGATATAATAAAACTGGCTGGGCATTTTGGGGCACACCTGATTGCATCAGACATGATGGCTAGGTATGAGAAGGGCAACAACGGAAGCCAGTTCTTGGTATATAGAGTAATAGCATAAAGCAGTGGTCATCAAAAATTCCAGGCATATTCCGGGAGAAGTTAGGGGTGCAGCCAATCCGGGAGGGGCCCAGTCCACTCACTGGATAAACAGCCATAATATCAACTGACATAAAATGAACAAATGATTATTTTGTATTGGGATACTCAATATTCTCCATGGTCCACACTAAACCAGCTATATTCTTTATTCTTGCTGACTTACATGCTTCTTGCAGTCTGTTGATCCAACCACTTCCTAGAATATTTTTGTTGTAGACCACTATGCTTTTATTCCCTACATTTCAGATCTGGTGGTCATATGAGTATAGATGGAAGACTGTCTTGACACTTTGGTCAACATTCTCTTGTGAGGTACCCTCCCAGCTCCCTCAGTAATCCGAACCATATGGTTCTACAATCCTTTTCTAGCCTTGCTTCTCATCCACAATTTTTTCCAGGTTCTATTCTCTTGTCCAATTCATAGCAACAGCTCTTAATTGGGCATTCTCTATTAAGCTGAAATCGGTAATGGTCTTCAATATTATAAACACCCTTGTGCATATAATATCGAGTCTGGCTCAGTGAAGTCAGCAACCAGCAGCATGCTTTTTGGATTTTCCTACCAAGAAGTGATCACTCTTTCTTGTGACAATAATTAATAGCATAGGCCTACAACAAAACCAGATAACTACTTACAATGAATATGTATCAATTGGTTTCCTCAGAAGTCTTCTCCTGTGATCATGATAATAATTAACAGCACAGAACTGAGCTAAAGTTTATATACTTTCATTAGATAATATCATAACATACAATTCACACTACATAACATAAACTGCATCCAGATCTGACTGGCAATAGGGCACACCACCTGTGCCATGATTTTGATTGCAAGAACTGCAAAAATGTGAACTCAAAATAACAAGCCGGACTATGAATAAACATCCCAGTTCACACTTCAAAAGACGATAGCACATGGACCCATGACAGGTTTACGGTGTTACAGGCATGTGCTTCGATGAATTTGAAGGAGGCACCAAAAAGGCAAGATTGGGAACAGGATGCTTGTTCAAAATTACACCATTTGCAAGAAAAGTGAACAGATCAGCCCAGTGGTAAGATACACTGACATATTGGTCTGTGGGCTGGTACTTTTTATTCTTTTATGCGTGCTTTTTATTTCCACAGTCCACACCTGACTGCAGCAAACTGCGATTTGATTTATTTTTTTAAGAAATAGGATGTGCATTTATTAGAAAATTAGAAGCACCATTTAATGAGGTTAAAGGGCAACCCTGCTTACATGACACTTTTGCCCTGATAATGCCTGTAAGTTTTTGTTTGGATTATTTCTCCAGTGTTCAGTGGTGGGTGCACTCCAAATGGCATTCATTGCATGTGTCTTCAATTGTGTTACAGATGACAATTGATTGACCAAGCCAATAGCTGTTTGCATCGACTCTCCAGTGCCTAAAAACCTAAGGGTTACAGCTAACCATTTATCTACTGATACTAGGTTTCTGAAATTAGTGTACTGACAGGAGTTATGTGGGCCAACTAACCTTAGTAAATGATTGAATATCTGGGTGGATTTATACTAAAGTAGCTACATGAAATAGCTATAGTAGTATGACAGTCTATTTCCTGAATAAGTGTATAATATTCGCCTCTTTTCTCCCTTGCTAAGTTTATTTTTTTCACCCATATTCTCTTTTTCCTAGCAAGTTGTTTTCTAACCAGCAGCAACAGTAATAAATACCCCTTTTCAAAAAAATTTAACAGAATGCTAGTAACATTGTGAATAGCTTTACAATATAATGTCACATTATGTTATTCGATGTTATGTTATGTTATGGAAGCAGTATGAATTCACCTTAAGTCACCAGCTGCACTTTTTCGTATGAAGAAGCGATCACTTGGTTTCCTCAGCAGTTTAACCTTGTGACAATAGTTGATAGCATAAACCTTCAAACCAAAAAGCTAGGTAACTCTTTATGATGAATGTAACTATGTGTAATATATAAATGAATATGTACACATATGTCTGCTTTAGTGATAAACATAGTAAATAGTAACATCTATGATTGGCTACTTATGTTACACTGAGTAACATCCTGTAAGTGGCTCAGCTGTAAAGAAACAAGACAAAAAAATTGTTTATAAGGGCTGCTCGACTACAAGACTGAAATGTGGTGTTACACTGAGTAACTCCTTGTAAGTGGCTGCTCGACTAAAAAAACAAGACAAAAATTGTGGTGTTATACTGAGTAACTCCTTGTAAGTGGCTGCTTGACTATAAAAAAACAAGACAAATAATGTGGTGTTTACACTGAGTAACTCTTTGTAAGTGGCTGCTTGACTATTAAGAAGCAAGACAAAAATGTGGTGTTACACTAAGAAACTCCTTGTAAGTGGCTACTCAACTATAAAGAAACAAGACAAAAAATGTGGTGTTACACTGAGTAACTCGTAAGTGGCTGCTTGACTATTAAGAAACAAGACAAAAAATGTGGTGTTACACTGAATGGCTCCTTGTAAGTGGCTGTTCGACCAGAAACAAGACCAAAAAATGTGGTGTTACACTGAGTAACTCCTTGTAGGTGGCTGCTCGACTATAAAGAAACAAGACAAAAATGTGGTGTTACACTTAGTAACTCCTTGTAAGTGGCTGCTCAATTATAAAGAAACAAGACAAAAAATATTTTATTTTAAAACGTAAATGTTAATATACACTATGAACACTATGAACAACAAATATAATATTGTTGGCCTTGTAATGGGTCCTGTATATGCTTGTAATCTACACTGGTAAATTCTTGTTTCATTTGTTTTTGGCAGACCATTTAATTATATATCTCTGATGTCACAGAACTGCTAAAAGTAGGGGGGTGCCAACTCTTACCTTACAAGGTAGCGGGAATCTTCCCAAACTTCACCACAACTGTGAGCACAACCCCAACTTTTTCATGAGTCACCTTATTTTCTCTGCTAAAGTCTACCCACACTCAGCTGCATCCATGCTGTACACAGATTTTCTCCTTTGCTCAGCTCAATTATTGTTGCGTTTGGATTTTACCTTTATATATATGTAGAAGTCTCCAGAACATTTTTGTGCATTGCTCTACACTCTCAACCTCAATTCCTTGCTCAGGCGCATGCACCAGATCAAGTTGATGTTTTCATCTAGTTACACTATTCCATTTCTATCACATAGTTAAAAAGTAACTACCAGTATATCCAAAATGATGTCCCTGGAAAGCTTTAGATAAAGGGTATTATCTTGAATTTTTCTCTGCACATTCACCAAATTCTCTTCTGAGGTATGCACTTGACCTTCCACTGTTAGCTAAAGCCAGCTCAGATGCCAGCAGCCAACATGCAATTGAGCTATGCTGTGCCCACTCTCAAGTACATGCTGCAGCTACTGCCTAAAAATGTGTTTATGGGAAATGTGTGGATGTTGGAAGCTTAGAAAAGTGGTGGTATCCTAGTAATCCCCTTATATGTAGTCATCTGGTATAATTATACTACTAAACTGCATGATAGTTGTTTTTGTTGTTGTTGTTGTCGTTGTTTTTGTTAGTAGTAGTAGTATTAATAGTAGTAGTAGTAATAATAGTAGTAGTAGTAGTAGTAGTAGTAATAGTAGTAGTGGTAGTAGTAGTAGTACATAGTTTTGTTGTTGTTGTTGTTACTGCTATTATTATTATTATTTTTTATTACTATTATTATTATTACTATTATTATTATTATATATTACACATATGATAAACAGGCAATATCAAGTCCATTCACACCTAATTAAGTCATGTGAATTATAATTAATTATGATAATTATAAAAAATAGTCAGACGTTTCCTGCACCTGAGATGTTCCCAGCACAGCAGCAGCGTTTCCGTGCTGTATTGCTACTGACAACCATTGGAGCAAGTAGAAATGGGCCTTAGCCTCCCTAGTTTCCTCTTTAATTTTCCCGCCTAATAAAGGACATGGCCTCATCACCAAATACACCCGTGGTCTCGAAGCCCAGAGGAACGAAATAGTGGGTGTCTCTGATTGAACGATACTTTTTTTTCCAGGAATTCAGCTCTGTTGGCAACCGTTCCGGGATCTCCAGACCTCAAATCCGCATAAGAGGGAGCAAACATGTCTGAACATGTGGCATCCCAAACCAGAACCGTCCCATTCCTCCAACGCACAACTGTGGCACCATCAGGACATTTGCCATCATCACGATCCAAGCCTACTGGTTCCAGGTGAGAGGGGATTTTGGTGGAACATAGAGATTGACTTGATTATAATAGCAGCGTGTCAAGAGTGGTGACCCTGACTATTTCTGCAATTGAGTCCATGAGTACCCTGCTGGTCAACTGGATCTCCACACTGAAGACACAGGTGAGGACTACAAAGAGGTACACCAAGACTAAGACCAGTGGCAACACGAATCACATTGTCATCCATCCTCAAACCAACTGCAGACATAGTGAGGGCATGGAGCCAGGCACCTGCTTCACTCTTGGTAGTCTCTAACACGAGCACATGCAGTATCATCCTGTGCTCCTTCCACAAGCTTGTTTAGGCAGGCTTTCACATGCAGAGTGTCCCAAAACTTTTGGGAAAAGGATGACTCATCTGAGGGAGCGGGAACATTTATGACTTTGCTCCACACCTCCATACCAACTGAAAAGCAGGATCACTACAGCCCTCAAATCTACTGGGCAAGATTCGGTGAACTAGATCGAGAACCCGAAACGGATGCCAGGAAAGCCGATGGAGCCAACATGACAGCACTTCTGATCCCAAGGCCAACAAATTTGACTGGCAAAGAGGCCTGTAGCCAAGTATCACTGTGCGATGGGATGCTAACATTGGATGGCACGCTGAACAGAGTCAAATTCTTTGAGCTATAACGGAGAAGAAAACCAGGGAGAAGTGCGGAGATTGTATAATAACTTTGGCATGGAGAAGGCATGATGGAGGAGACACAAAGCATTGTGTGAATAAAGATGGCTTAGCCTGCTACACAGAGCTCCAAGAGTTTAGTCCTGGACTCAATACATCTCTCAATGCCTTCCAGACCACCAATGGGAGAGCCTAGTAGAGTGGCAACTTCAGGGTTTACCACTAGAATACCTGGGACAGCACATAAGAATTCTCCTATAGCAACCGGATGATCTCACACTTGCTTCGGTTCAACTGTAAACCCACTCTCCCAGCCTCATGTTCTATGCTACGAAAATCATCAACGACACCTGACACCAAACAACCCAGAGTTCCGTCATCCTGGTAAAACATATTGAACTCGGACTTTAAATGCCTCAAGAAACTGTGAACAGTTAGACAGAAAATAAGTGGGCCCAATGGATCTCCCTGTTGAACTCCTACCACAGAATCAATAATGTCCACTTCCAAAGAAAAGAGAGGAGGGCGAGCTGTAAACAGAGTGCACATAGGTGTAAATTTCAGGTGCAAATTCCTCAGTAGCTGCCAGCATTTTATCCCGATGGATGGAGTTGAATGCATTATGAAAGTCAAGTTTAAGCAGATCATTGCCCGGTTGAAGGGACTGGAGATAAACTCTGGCTGCATGGACCGTAGCTTCTGCACCGAGCTTAGTACCATAACCAAGCTGAGAAGGTTCACTCACAGCCTCTTTCAACATAATGCTAGAAACCTTGGCAATTAAGCATCTCAGCATGCAACCGACTATGGGCCTCACCCCCATCCTTCTTATTGAGGGCAACTATGGAGGCACCCCAAAAAATGTCGCACAGGAAAGGGAGTTCTACCTGCAAGAACCTGATTTGCAAATGATGTCAAAACTTTAATCAGGTTCACGCTATTACATGTACTTTGAGATGAATCTATGATTAGGTCCTTTAGATGCTGCAGTCGGGACCCCCAGCGGACCCACAAGGAAATGATCGAATAGCCTTTACGATCAGCTTCTCAGAAACTTGAAAACAGACACTTTCTTCAAAGACTGGAGGGGGGGGCAGAGATGTATTTTGGTCAGGTGAGGGATGCTTGTCTTTGACCCTGTTGAGTGTGTTCTCATCAAAATTTGCTAGAGAATCTCTCAGAGCTTGCAAGACGGTCCCTTGAAATCACCCTCCTCCAATTTGGATGAAACAGTCTTGCAAAGCAGATCCAAGGGATTTTTATTAAAATGGGCTTTCTTATTCCCTGGGACACAAGTCTGAGATGGGTGTGTGTTGGAAAGAGAAGAGCTAGTCGAGGGGAAAGTACACAACAACAACATGACTACTAATGAAAGTATACAAGACCACAACAGAAAGCTAAGCCAGAGCCAGCGCAGAACAAGCTGGACTGCCTAATAGCTTGCTCTAATATATGATTCATGATCTGATGATTGACCACTATACTTGAGAGTTAAGTACGAAGGCTCGTATGAAAGCCTAGAGGTGGTAGTGTTGGGCTAACAAGGTTGCTTGTCAGACTCTAAAAGGTGACAGACAAGGGCAAGTTAGTCGGCGCAGCAAGTGCTCGGTGACCTTTAGTGAGAAAAGGTTCAACCAGATAGAGGAGCATTGCTGACAGTATGTTTCATCATGAATGAAGGAGTTTATGTGTGAGGCAAGGCTTCTTTTGGGCCCACCCCTGCTAGGAACTCTTAAACAACAAGGAGCAAATTTAAATAACCTATCCCATTTTTATGAAGATTATCCATATCCAACGCAATATCATTAATGATGGCAGTTAACTTCAAGGCTGCTTGGGGGTGAGATTATATTATTATTATTATTTGAACTTTACAACATTGAGCATACAGGCACAAAAACTAGAGAAGAGAGTGACATGGCAACTGTTCAAGGACAACCACCAACTTTGGTGAAGCCTGTGTAGAGTAAATAAAATAGGAACTATTGTTAAGGATGATGAATTATATAGCAGGATGAACAAGGACAAATAAAGTGGAAAGTGCAAGGAATATCACAATCAAAGTTAGCTATAAAATGGGTCCAGAGGAAAGTTATGATGCAGTTTTTGATGCACGGGTAGGAAAGTGATTCGATGACTGAGGCAAGTGCATTCCAAAGGAGAACGACTCTGTTAAAATGACTGTTGATGCACGTGGTATCCTCTTTATAATCTTTATCCATGGTGGCTTAGCCTTAAACGGTTCCTCACTATTAAGGTACTCGCTGCTTTGATGTGTTGTTGGAGAAGGTGTAGAGGGAAGTGAAGGTGTAGAGCGGGAGCCACGGCAGCGATCATCAACTGGACCATGGACATGCAAAACTCCAGCTTGGGTCAGAGGCATAGATCTCCAACAAACAGAGCACAAGGCTTTCCTCGTGATAGAAGTCGACTGCCCAAATCATAACTATTGCTATCAAGTTATTTTTTATTATGTCAACTGAGAGTTCATTGAGTGTTAATTACTGTTATATAGTTTCACACTCTACTGTAGTGTATGTGGTGGCCTTAACATGCTCAGCAGTAATTATACAATATGCCAATGAACAACACTAACTACCTCTCATAAAGCAAGCAGTTTGCTAGCGAGGTTGATCCCCTGGAGCCAATGATGACCATGGATTTGGTTTCAGAGGTCGTTTTAAACACTGCTATATACTATAAATCAACATTCTTCTCTTAGGTTCTACTGCACAAGGGAACAAAAATAGAGTGAAGGGAGTAGTCCTCCATGGTAGCTAGAAAAAAAGAGACCCAGAGTAGCCTGGTGGATATATTTGTGGAGGGACTACTTGCTATGTTTGAGCTCGCATCAGTTTACAGCAGTAGTGACTAACTTCTTTACCGTTTATTTTCTTAATTTATCTTTCGCACTCCTTTTGTCTGACTTTGGCAAAAAAAATTTGGCCCAGACGGCCTACACTATTGAGTTTTAAAGGCATTCTGCACTGTAGTGATAACTATAGCACAAATAGATTATGAATGATTTACTCATTCTCTTCTTTGTTTGGAGGAAAAATCAACAGAAAGAGAATATTCCTGATGAAAGCTATATAGAGCATCTTGCAGAAACATCAAGTAAGTAAATTTCAAGTTGATTATTGAGAAGGTCATTATTGTATGTCCTTTTTTCAGTTCTGAGAATGACAATGGGGACTGGAGAGTTAAATTGTCCCTCCTTAGGAATTCCAGTTCATTCATCATTATCTTGCAGTCATTCACCAAGTCATCACTTGTTTGTGACACTTAGTCAACAAGTTCTCCCGTCACTTGGCTTTGCACTTCCGGCATTCCATGGTTGTCATCCCTCTCTAGCTCTTTGCAACCATCAGCTGCTGTTGTTCTCCTCTGATGTGGTTCTAAATAAATGCATTTCCCTTTGTTTGGTATTTATTGGGAAGTCTATCCCTTTTTTTACTAAGCACGTAATAAGTTCATCAAATCATAGAGAACCACTGGGCTTGTCACCATTCTAAATAGAGAAGCCACACAAATATCAGAGATAACATGTTTGGAGCAACTAAGTGAGAATTTTCCTTGTCAAACCTTTTCTGTTTGTTTACTATCTAAGCATTATACACTTTATGGACACTTCTTTAACTTGATTAACCTGATTTACGAGTTAATCAAGTTAAAGAATTGTCCACAAAGGATGGTGAAATTTGCTGTCTTTTAGAGGTGCCTTCAATTAAAGAGACAGCATCCTACCCCCCTGAGATGGTTCACCTGCCAGCCAGCTATTTGCAAGTCAATTCAAATAGCCAGCCTTGCACCAATTACCAAATAAGGACATCAATTACATCTACCAATCAAATGCACTAATTTAAGTACTTTAATTACTTCCTGTGCTAACTCTCAATAGTTCACTTTCGTTCTCACCTGAGTTATGTCAGGGTATTGCCTTCTTCTCAAAAGCCTATTTTATTCCTAATGATTAATTAAGACAAACTTGTAGATGCGATATCCATATATAACACTCTTCAAGATTTGATTATGCCTGTGCATGGGTAAGGCTTATTTTAAATAGCTGCTCTTATTTTCAGCACACTGTACCTATTTTCTTACCGATTGGTGCTGTAGGCACCTTGTTTATTAAGGTTACAAAAGAGAAATGAATTAATAGAATATTGATGATTTTGTATGTGATTATGTTAAAGTTAATAATAAAAAAAGATTTTTTACAATTTACATCCTGACAGAGCTCCTGTTAACCATCATTGTCCAAGATATTAATCACTGTTGAATCTGGGTTCAGCATCACAACATTGGAGTTCTCGAAGGTTGTGATGTTGTAAAAGAATTCTTCATCACTTTCAAGGTTATCATCATCGAGAATGGGTATTGATACATTGGAGAATGTCATGCCTTCAGAAAATATCAAAACTAGTGTCTTTCCTGTGTAGTCCGATCCATCTGTAGTGACAATATATATATATAATATAATAATTATTATTATGCAGGATGACAAAATTATTTACATAAGCATAATTATAATTATATATATAGATTGGAACAAAAAATGATTTAGACCACAAAACCTATATCTTTAAAAATAATGAACAACATAATGATATTTGGTGCATTTAAAATAAAATAAATTTATAAGTAAAGATCCTCTAAAAGCTTGTACTTTCCAATTATAAATTCTTGTTTTGGAAGACTATTTTTTTGACAAGTCATGTACAAAGACAAAAATATTATACATATCACATGTTTAAAAAGAGAAAACTTAATTAATTTAACTCTATTTAAAATCGTACCCAGTACACATTGATTTTAAAAGGTAAAGGATCATCTAAGTGCTGGTGTTCTACAGTACAGTCCTTTCTTGCTTGCTTTTTTTAACAGGCCAATCCATGTTTGTTCTAAAACATTTTTCTCTTGTTTCAAGTTAGTTTGGTTTGTGTGTGCAGTGGCGGACTATACATGTGTGGCTGCAGGGTTTCCAAGGCTTTTAAACACTTTCTATAGTACTATTATTGTTGTACACACTAGGCATATCAACACCTGCCATGTTTTGTTGCTAATGTTGTACACTAGACATATCAACACATGCCATGTTTTGTTGCTGCTGTTGTACACTAGACTTATCAAAGCCTGCCATGTTTTGTTGCTACTGTTGCCATGTTTTGTTGCTAGTGTTGTACACTAGGCATATCAACACCTGCCATGTTTTGTTGCTAGTGTTGTACACTAGACATATCAACACATGCCATGTTTTGTTGCTGCTGTTGTACACTAGACTTATCAAAACCTGCCTTGTTTTGTTGCTACTGTTGTACACTAGGCATATCAACACATGCCATGTTTTGTTGCTAGTGTTGTACACTAGACATATCAACACATGCCATGTTTTGTTGCTAGTGTTGTACACTAGACATACCAACATGTGCCATGTTTTGTTGCTACTGTTGTACACTTGGCATATCAACACATGCCATGTTTTGTTGCTAGTGTTGTACACTAGGCATATCAACACGTGCCATATTTTGTTGCTACTGTTGTACACTAGGCATATCAACACATGCCATGTTTTGTTGCTATTGTTGCATACCAACATATGCCATGTTTTGTTGCTACTGTTGACAGTAGCCAAAGGAATGTAGCCAGATTTGTCAACAGTATGTGACTGCAAGCTGTCAGCTAGCTCACATGCTAGCTGTGGATGAGCTGTGGATAAAAATGCCATGACCTTTTTGCGTGTTTTTCCATCCTTCTGATTGTGTACCCTGTCATGTCGTGAGACTGGTTCCATGGGGAGCAGCACATGCCTTTATTGTTTTCACCCAACTGCTCCACTCAGCTTTTCAGGCTTGCATTTGGCAGGATTATAATACATTGGCAATTCAGGTTTATTTCACAAGAGCAAATTGATCGTTGAGAAGTCATTATATTCTACTGTCCACTGAGAGTTTATTGGGATCTAAGATAACTAGAAGGTACGTATTAGTGAGAATCTGTAACAGTTATATAGTCCTAATGTAATGTCACATGATCAAGCATTAGCAGTTCCCAACACAATATATTTTCCATGTGCATGGTATCAAAGTAGGCCCATGATTCCATGCAAAACGTGCTCATGTGACATCTATTACTCGTTTCTTGGAAATCACCAGTAAAGAGTCGATACTGTCAGGGTAGTTTCATCTGAAACAACCGAAACATGGAGGGGCGGCTCCAGTGGGCCAATCAGTGTGGAGAACATTATTTAAATGCTGTATGTGGTTAATGAGAAGTGTATATGCATTATTTCTACAACTATGAACAGCATCAGTGAATGATCATTTAGTGCAATGCTTCGAGTTAAATCATATCAGCATTCCACTATTTCACAAGAAAGACTGAACAATTTGATGAGTATTACATGCACCCTCGAATAGAATGCACCCTCGATTAGACTGTGCAGCTGGGCAGCTAATAAAATGAATAGAATCCAATGACTTTGTAGGTATGGGTGAATGTAGACAGCAAGTATTTGGTAGGTTTTGATCAATATTATGTCAGCAATTGTGTGTGCAATATTACTGTTATAAAAGTCACACCCATACGTCATCCACTTCCTAACCCAACCATCTCAATTTGTCTTAACTGCCACTAATATAGCTGGTTACATCCCTGATCCATGTAGGTCAGTCAGTTTCAGCCTCCTTCAAGGACTTGGTAACAGTAGAGTGAGAACTCCACAAACTGATCTGCAGAACTGAGCACAGGTCATTCATCTGCTTATTATATATACGTAGCTTTGACTCAATTCTAATTGTTACTCCACACTCAATCCACCGCTATCAAAAGTCTGCATTTCTTCTTTAATTGGCTCCCTCGCCTATGGAACTCTCTGACATGTATTGATCTTAACATGTCATTGTATTAAAATTAAATATCTCTTAGAATCATATTTTCATAATCATTTCATTGCAAACTTTGATTCCAATAACGTATGCACTTTCCACTTTCAATGTCCAGTTTAAACTGTTCTAACGCTCTTTTCCCTTGTAATTTCAAGCCATTATATTGGCTACTAGTTAATTTCTAGTAGTAGACCATCAGTACAAAGCTAGATCCTCATATAACTGTCACCTCATCTGTAACTCATGTGTACTGTAAAGTGTTAATAATAATAATAATAAAATAATAATTGAGCAAGCTCGATTGCATCATTGACAACCACTGCTCTTTACTGCAATCAAGAAACGAGTTGTCATGGACACGCATTGGAACATTTGGAGTCTTCTGCTCAAGTTCTTATGAATGGACCAATCAGACACAAGTTACACATACAGATAGAACATAGATCCTTTAAGATGAAATTCAAGAATTATTTTACACATTCTATGGCTACTATAGCTGCTGGTCCACTATCTTTGCAAATGATTCAAGAAATGTTTGGAGATTTTTTAGCTTAGTTTCAGCTGAAGCAATTATTTCTGCAGCTAAAAAGCTGTCGATGTAAGTTCTAGCTAAAATATGAGCTTCGCTTGGGAGCCACAATCTTGAAATAGGTGTCGAATTGGATTGCTCCTATGTATATACACTCAGGATCTTTTTGGACTATTTTGGGGGATTTGTTAGTTTTGTTTAGCTTCAATTCCCAAGCTTCTTTCAAGAATGTGCACAGGATAATTCAAGAACTAAATAATCATAGCTCTGTGCTAATGGTATCACTGATGTCAATATATTTGACACATTACAGCTGCAAGGGTTATTCATGACTATGATTACAGGGGTAGTTATATCTGGTGGGAAGGGGAGGGTGGAGGGGGGAAGGGGGGATCTTACTACTTAGTATGAGCATTTTCTTCGTTCATTATTCCCAATGAAGGCTGAGCATCTGGTCGAAACATTCAGCAAGTACATAATTCAAGTTGATCATTGGGTCATGTATCTTAAATCTCAGCTAGAACTGGCTTTGGCCTTGTAATAAACTGTGTCTTCTGCTATTTTGACCCGCAAAACACTTCCCTTTGGGAAGGTAAAGCGTTGAGCTTAAAAAAATGTTAAAACAGTGAATTTTTATCTTCAAGATTGGAGAGTGCTGCTCTATATGTTTTACCCCTGTTTTAAAATGGTAGCCGAAATCTGTTGTTGAAAAAAATATCCGGTCAGAGAAAACTATTTCTCTTGGTGGTGATAATGTATAAGTGATACTTAACCGACTGCCATCAAGAGTGCCCACAAAAGAAAATTCCATGTTGTTCACAAATATTGTTCACAAATATAGTTTGCAGATTGCTCTTGCAACTTTGATTAGAGAGTTTGCGAATTAAATTTTTTAATTGCACTCACCTAAAGCAGATCCAGGTGATGTAGAGATCACAAGAGTTACATCACGCTGTAGAGTACCATTTAGGACTGCAACTGCTACTGTTACCATGTCATCATTCTCATTCACAGTGTAAGATGTAGCGATGAAACCAATAGTAGCAACTACAAATATATGAACAAATAAACATCATTGAGATATTTTGCTGCTTTTGATAACGGCATCTTTGTGGTCAAATTTTTTCATCTTTAGCATGAAAAATTCTATCAAGGCTGCTATACATCAAGACAATTACCCTTCATTATGGCTGTGCACTATGCGAACAAATACACACACAAATTACCCCACAAAAAATTAAAACATGGCTGTAAGTAAATATCTTTGAAGTCATTACACACACATATACTATACTGACAATAAATCTGCAAATTTACACTAATATTAATTTTCTTCCTGTGTGTGTGCATGTGTATATGTGTGCATCTATGTGTAGTTTGTATATGTGTATGTGCACATGTGTATGTGTGTGCATGTGGGTATCTCGCATGTGTGTGGTGTTCCTATATTATTGTATAAACAATTGCCAAAATATTTTTCCTAGTTTTTTATTGCTATCCATAAAAGCTCCCACTTTGTATATTGGAAAAAATAATTCTCACTCATCTGCAACATATTCAATCACATCACACAAAAAGTGAGAAAGTTTATGATCAATAGGTTGTATGCAAGCTCTAGAGCGGTGGCCAGAACTAGCCTTCTTTTGAGTAAAAAATGGTAGCTACTACTGCCAGGGATTGTCAGCTGGTAGCAATTAACTTCCAAAAAGTAAATAGGTGAAAGGCCATGAAAAGTTAGAGTGGTGCCACTACTATGGTGGCTAGCCTGCATAGTTGATGTGGAGAAAAGAAGAAAGATACCTTAATAACCTTCTCAACATTTGGACTAGAGCATCTAATCGAAATATCAAGAGAATACAATTTCAAGTTGATTATTGAGAAGGTTATTATAATGTTATTATGTCAACTGAGAGTTCATTGAGCCAGCATCAGTACCTGTCTTGTGTCAAGCTAGTTCTCTGATCATAAAGCTCACTGACAGTAACTGAACATGAACAATCGATGCATCATTAGAAATTAGGCATAGGATTACTTATGACAAATAATTGGGATGCAGTTTAAATGGAGCTTTTAAAATATATAATAGCCTATGTACCATCATCATCCAGAATTCTTATCTCAGTGACATTTGGTGAAACGATAACTCCTGATTGTGTTGTCCTCAAAAACACAGTAAATGACTCAACATCTTCCAAAATGCTGTCATTAGTGATGCCAATTTCTACACACATTCTACGAGCTTCGGGCAAGTTTCCAGGTCCAGTATCAAATCCAAAGTGGCCTCTTACTGTCATAAAGTCATCACCATCTGTACAACAAGAGTATTGCTACAGTAACTTCAGTTAGTACTAAACATTATTACTATACAATGCAGGCAATACACAATTTAATATTTGGAAGGTACAGGGTCAGAATATGCACAAGCATCTGGCCATGTGCTGAGACTGTGTGATGAACTCACTTGCAGGAAAGAGGTATCAAGCAACCGAATTATCACTCAACACCAAAAATAGCACACACAATAATTCATAGTACTCAGTGTTCAGTTGCAAAGAACACCACATAAAAGTTATGCTTGGGACTATATATAAGTCAATCTCATGTGTACTATACAGCTGGGCCAATGAACTAGTACCCGAAGGTTATAAACTAGCTAGTGATAAATTTACCACTTTCCTCGCGCTTTCTCGCTTTATCTAACAAATTCATGTTGTGTTGATCATGTGCAAGGGAGCATCGACATTCTTGTTGTCTTTGCCACAAGAGTAACTACTTTATTGAAAAGGAATATGGTGCAAGACAAGACTACAATGGATCAGGCAACTGCTCTTGTCCTTCATTTTTTTCTATCCTTTCTAGTGAATGGTCAGTCTGGATATTGAAGGGTTGTCCTGACTAGCATACTCAAAATGCACTCAGTTGTATCCCTATGCAATCCTTCATCACAGTTGAATAATGTTCTTTACATGGAGAAAGTTTCCTACTGAAGCAGCCAATAGGGTGACGTGCTTCAGTTTGACACATATTTTTTTAGAGTAAAAGGTTTGTCAAATTCTGGGCTCCTCAGGACCGGCTCAGCACATAAATAGTGTCTCTTTCTGGGTAGTAAATTCCCTGCCACAACCTTTCTTCCTAGTTAGATCTGGAAAAGGAGCTGTATGCTGACAAGGTCTTGTATGAACTTCCAATAATATCCGGTTAAGCCCAAGAATGGCCTGACTTCCTTCTTGATACTGGAACACTGATGTTCTACTGTTACAATAACCGTCTCAATAATCGACTTGAAATTGTATTCTCTCAATTCGACTAGATTCTCTAGCCTTCATTATTCCTGATGAAGGCTAGAGCATCTAGTCGAAGAATACAATTTCAGGTCGATTATTGAGAGGGTTATTGTAACTGAAAGAGTGTACTGGTGCTAATCTCATTCTGGATGCTTTTAGTTTTATACTTCACTGCCAACAGCATGTCAGGGAAACATACTGTGCCATTCCAAACTGACACTTGTGTAACTTTCACAGCTTTCTTAGTCTTTGCAGCACTTTACAAACGTAGTCCAGGTTTTTATTCCAAATGGAGCTGTAGAAGATGGCATCATCCAGGTATGCTGCTGAGAAAGCATCCACTCTTTATTAGCCTTAAAGTGTGGGTGCTCCTTGAAAACCAAATGGCAAGACTGTGAACTGGTGAAGTGCATAGGATGTAGCAAGATCTCATCTTGAGAACTCTTGGTGAAATGCCTAAGTCTGTATTGTCATAAATGAACAGATTAATCCAAGATGATCAATCAAATCATCTATGCGGGGCATAGGATATGTAGCTTATCTGTTTTAAGGTGTTGAGCTTGCAATAGTTACTGCAGAATTGTATATAGTAAGAGAACAATTGGCTCATTGGAAAACTTCTGGATAATCCTGCATTCAAACATTTCCTGTTTCCTTTCTTATTATAATTATCCTTAAGTGCAAGAACTAAGCAACATGGAAGAAGTTTCAGTGGGCAATCAAAAGTTCTGGATTGTGGGGATGTTCCACTTCTGCAGCATGTTGATATGGAATGTGGACACTCTGCGATGCTGATAGTGACAATCTCATAAGTTATTGGAGAGATTCATTTCTTCATGGGTATGACTCCTGCCATTACTGGTAGTAGATGGTAACTGGACCAACTTCTGCTCTCCGACTTGCAACTGTCTCTCTCTGGCATCAATGTAATACAGCCATTTTTCTGTTTCTCTTCAAAACTTTGATGAATTATTTTAAGACATCCGATCTAGCTTATTCTTTATGGAGAGGATATAAGTAACTAAACTTTCACAGGTTTTTTACACACACCCCACTCCTTGAGAAGATCCATGCAGTGGTCCATTCATAGACCAGCTCAAAGAGAGAGAACGCTTGCCAGTAAACAAATAGGAAAAATGGTATAAGATACACCTGCTCTTTCTTTGGTAACATCCTTACAAAGTGAAATTTTGACAACCTGGTTAAATCTTTTGAGACTCATCAGTCCAGGGGGTTGAACAATAGACCTTCAACAGCTGACACAATACAGTTAGTAGGCAACATGTCTTCATGTCCAAAGTGATATTATTCACATGCTTACTTTTAACCACTCCAGATTTTGAAAACCTTGGGTCTGTTTGACGTTGCTGATCCAGAGGAACAACTTTGCCATAAAGAACTGGCTTTCTTTAGCAGTTAGTGCATCACCATTTGACAGTCAAAGAACTTCACTTTTCTCCACTCTGTCTTAATTTTAGCAACTTCATTAATTCTGCTCTTCATGGCATTGTCCGCAACTACATTCCTGAAGTATGCAGGAGTGTGACCTTTCTTCTGACAATAGTGTAACTTGGACACACCTTCTGCATGGGTACCTTCTCCCCTTGGTATCCAACTCATGCTGACTTCTCTTGTCATCTGCATACTAATCAGTGGATGGAGCAGCTTAGGATTTTTCTCATTAACCCAGATATGCACTTCCCTGGGTTCCTTGCTTATCAACTGTTCTATCAGCAACATTTCTCTAGAATTTCTTGACTGCTTCCCATGTGGTCTCCCATCCAATTTTGCAGAAGATCCACCACTCTTACTGCTAGCTCTTTATAAGTCTCCTTCCTTTCAGAGGATCCTTTCAAAATTGCTGCTGGAATGTCATTTTACACTGTCATAAAATAGCACTTTTCACTGTTGCAAAATCATCTACTTCATCATCAGTGTGCCTTTTAGCTCGTCTTGTTAGGTTAGGGCTAGTTTGTATGCCTATTGCTCTGGCCTGATTTCTTATGCCATCATGATCTGCTCAAAAGTAGTCGGGCAGACGTACATAACACAGCTAGGTTGAGTTTATATCTTAACTTCACTGGTCTTGGGTGCAGCCATCGCTCTGCCACTTTCAAATCTCGCCTCTGCTCTAATGCTCTGTTCTGAGACTGTCCATTTCAATGCCATCCAGTCTGTAGTTTTCTTCTCTTGAATTCCCATTGGCTTCTAGAAAGACTCCTATTGCTCATAAAGCTCTTATAAATCTGGAAATACAGGCAAGGAGAGAGAGCCAACTCAGTTCACTGCGTATTCCACTGCCTTCTGAAGCCAATAGATGATCTTGTAACTGTATGCTCCAATTGTTAGAGCTCATCTTTGAAGCTGAGTGAGTGGCAGTCTTTTGGTAAGAGCGAATGTCAAAAGTCCTACCACAGAGTTGCTGTTGGAACACTTCTTGATGGCAAACATTGCTAATCCTTCTGGTTGAAATGTGAATACCATTTCTCAGCTGGAGATGAATTTTCATCATATGGGACAAGACTGTCTCGATGCGATATGATGATCCATCACAGCTCAATATGAGAATGGACAGTAGCTCAGGTAAGGAAACTTAAACCTCAAATTTCTTGAAAGCATTTTCTTGGCTTGATCTCAAACTCCATTTTGATCTTTTTGTGTAGCATATGGTGAAGTGGGGTTAAGATGACGAAATTTGGCAAAATCATTCCCTTAATAGTTCCAATGATATCCACTGAGAAATAACTTGGAGCTGCTAGTACAGCTTGTGGCTTGGTAGTCCTTCACATGTGATCTGTCTTAAATCAACTGATGTCATAGAAAAGCATATTTTGTGTCATTTTAACCATAAATTCTTGAGATGCTCTGACTCCATGCATCTTCTCATAACAGATAGTAACATACACATATTATAAGGCATTGGTGCAGACGATACTCCAAATGTTAGGAAGTTTGTACCAGAACAGACTCTTTTTCGTATTGATCATGGTTAGCTTCCGATGTTCTACATCTAATTGCATGTAGGGATATGCTAGGTCTAGCTTTGAGAACAATGTCCCTTTGAGAAAGATGCTAGCTGGTTATCAATATGAGGTAGACAGAGTGTAGGTGTTAACAAGTGCCACTTAATTTGGTGTCACTTCACAGGTGCAAATGGACACCTCATCTTCGATCACTGGGAAAATGGATGCTTCCCAGTCTGAGAATCTAATGGCACATTCCTCTCACTATTCAGTTGAGCTCGAACCTTCTGGCATAGTGCAAAATGTAACTTTGTCTTGACTTGCAGAACTTGGGACATGCTTTCCATGTGAACCCTCACCTGAATATCCCTTGCACATCCAAAACAATGATAAATATCTGTCTAACACTTCACTACAAGAATGCAGTGGATGTAGCCCGGTCTGGATATCCTTCAGCCAGTCCTGACCCAAGAGGCTTGGCCATCCACTACAAGTAAGCTCAGCTGCTTGGAATGGTTATTGAGGTGGATATCAACACCTTAATTTGGATAGCTTCTCCAGTGTATGTTCATAGACGGAATAACATAGGGTTCATCGTGGTATTTTCCTAAACAGTGGTAGGTTTTATCATTGATGATGGACATAGTAATTGGAAGAATATGTTGCTTCAGATTTATTTTTTTATTATCTGTGTAGGCTATTCCTTTCCATCCTGGCAATAGATTTAGTATACGTTTAAGCATCTGGCTGTGGACACCAAGATTAGATGCTGTGATGCATTAGATAATTCAGTCTTCCAATAGTACAATTTTTAAAAAATGGTGGGGAGGAGGTGCCAGTTTACTACTTTAGTGAAGGTGTTTTGGAATTAGAAAGCCAAAAATCACTTATGATGCTAAGAAGCTGATTTTAGCCATAGAGTGCTACCACACTACTTGATATAAGTACAATTTGCAATACTTGTTTGGTATGCACACATTAAAAGTGCATTATATGCATGCTGATGATTGGGCAAATTTGAGTCGAATATTGAGAAAGTCATTGCATCTATCTTATATATATATATAGGCTAATGACTACACTCATGCATGCCTGAATGACTTATACCTGCACTGCCCATCACTGTGGTATACATCAACATTATAGTCGAACCAAGTGGCTCGGTGATGGGAGGGTTGGTGATGGCTACACATACTTCCTGATATCCAGCAGACTCAATTATGGAATATAATGTCCTTTCAAATCCAATGATTACAGCTATAAGAAAACAAGAAAAACATTGTTTGCTTTCATTATTTAGTCCTATGAAGCATAATAATAATAATAATAATAACACAGCATTCAGACAATCATTATTATTATTATTATTATTATTATTATTATTATTATTATTATTATTATTATTATTATTATTATTATTATTATTATTATTATTATTATTACTATTATTATTACTATTATTATTACTATTATTATTATTATTACTATATATTACTTACTCTATTACTATTATTACTATCATTATTACTGCTACTATTAATTACTCTATTACTATTACTATTATTATTACTATTATTATTATTATTATTATTACTATTACTTACTCTATTATTATTACTATTACTATTATTATTATTATTATTATTATTATTACTATTATTATTACTATTATTATTATTATTACTATTACTTACTCTATTACTATTACCACTCTATTACTATTACTATTATTATTACTATTATTATTATTATTACTATTACTTACTCTATTACTATCACTATTACTATTATTATTGTTGTTGTTGTTGTTATTATTATTATTATTATTATTAATTTTATTATTATTATCAGAACTTGATGACATATTACTACAGGAAGTAATTCAAGCTACAATTGTCAATAGTTGTCGTAATTTCCAGATAACCTTCTTGCCGCTTAATAGGAATTTCCAGTCCTTTGCTAGCCTTCTAGTAGTGCAAGTAATTCCTCCATGGGCTCTAAGGTCAAAAACACTTTCTGATGTACCCAAATTAGCAAGCCTATATCACAAAAATTGTAAGGAGCTTCTCATCATGAAGTTTGTCCAAATAATTCTGTAGATAAATATGCTTCGAGGAGTCAAGTCAGATGCAAAATATGCTTAAGTGGTCATCAATAGCTCCTTCTTAATTTGCTTCCAGACACTTAGCTACTCCTTCGTAATCTTTCGAGTCTTTCTTGTCTGGTTTGAAAAATTAGCTCCTTCTCGACTAGCTCGTGAGATTAGCTCCTCAGTTCTAGCTCCCTCTAAAATGATTGTGGGAAGTATTTGTTTTTATTTTTCTGTAGGTGTGCATTATTAAGTGTAAGCGGTTATTCTTAGTTGTGCCCATTTTCATACATAATTTGAACAATTCATTCTCTTGTCATGAGCGTATTGTATGCTCCATTAAAAAAAATTCTTCTAGATTTACCCCAGGTATAGTACAGTGGTACCAGCTAATTAAGAGGGACCTATTATTATATCAGCAAGCTGATGGGGGGGGGGGGGGGGGAAGCAAGATCATTAGAAGCTGTGCTGAGATCATAAAAAATTGGGGGGCAGGCCCAATGTTCGGTCTTCATTGGGGCAAATTAAAAAAGGAAAACAATGCAATGCATGCACACTCGCTGGCAACGTGTGTTTCAACAAATGCATGTCAATCATGAATTATCGGAACCTCATCTACGCTTGTACTTTATATAATTTATTTTCTTTTGGTACATATTTATGTACCAACAGAGAATGAAATGAAAAATGTGAATAATCAGCATGCAAATTGACATGAAATTGTTATAGCTGTGTCCCAGCCATTCACTTTGATGAAGCTATAAGTTAGTCTTCCAAAACCATAATTATTTGAAATGCAAGTGTATTCATAACACTATAGTTTATTAATGGGTATAAAATATATATTGGGGAAAAAACAGTACACATCTACTTACGATCATTATCAAGAATTCTACAGAGAGCAAGATAGCGCTCTGCATGATCGATTAATCTTGGGTTAGTAGCATTAAGTACTTCAAAAAAAACAATAAATATCTGCTCCGTGTTTTCATTAATTTCATCATCCACAATCGAAATGAAGGCATCAACATTAGTAACTGTATTAGAACCCTCATCAGCAGGCATGGTCACCTCGAAAACAGTGGTGTTGAAATCTGCTTCATCTGTGAGTAAGAAATAACACAATAATCATGACCTGAAGGAGAGAAGGGGGGGGAAGCAGTTTCTCATGTTTCACTTGTAGATAAGGTTGTAGATAAGTTATCCTTTTCCCTTGAAGTAGCAATAGCTAGGTATGATGATGTGCTGACAAAACTTATAATAGGGAAATCTTTGTATAGAGAGACACTGCAGTGCTTGGTGGCTTCTCTAAAGTTATTGCAGAAGTGAAAGAAGAGAGCTACAGCTTGGATACAGCTATAGTCGGGCATGAAGCGGGAAAGTCGCTGGCTAACCACAGCATGATTGCTACTGGCTTTCAAGTTCACAGAGGTGCAAGTGTCACTGCAATTTCAGTCGAAGCTTATTGGAAGCTTGGACATCAGCACTCAAACCAGATATGACACTGTTTGGCCCTCCTCAATGATTACTGGGGTGGGTTATATAGAAATGCAAAAGAACAAAACAGAACAGACCAACTATGAAGACTAGAGCATCTCGTCGAAATGTTGAGTGAATAAAAATTGATGTTGATTATTGAGAAAGTGATTTTAATATATCTATATATCATTGCATTGAATCTGGCTAGCAGAACTGTCAGCAAACCACACACCAAAATCAAAATTGTGGACAAGTTTACAAGGATTTTCTGAAGGTAACAGAAACTTAGCGGATCAAAGTATCTGATAGATGTCAACTACTTCTCAAAGTACCCCAAAGTCATTGATCTGAAATCCACAACATCTTTGGGTATCACTGAGGCATTCAAGTCACTGAGGCATTCAAGTCCATCTTTTTTATCATGGTATCCCAGAGACACTAATAAGTCGTAATGACTCTCAGTACAAATCATCTGTATTTTCAGAAAACCTGCCATATATTACCTACAAACTAATGGCCATGTTGAAGAAAGTGCCCAAAGGTGCAAAGCAATCATCCTTAGCTATCCCTCAACTCCTCTAACCTCAACCGTGTGAACTATGGACTACTGGGATGAAAAGATAGGGCATACCTACCCCAAATCAAGGAACACCCACGCCTAAACTGGTCTTATCTGGAGAAATTCAAGAAACAAGAATGAGCCTTGAGAGAAATAGAAGGAAAACTTCAACCACAAACACAAATTCCATCCTCGTCTTGTGCACCAGACGGCACCAAGATGCTCTGAACCAAGACAATGTTGAGTTATCTCCCCAGCTGGTATGCTCCAATCATACATTGCGCACAACTCTGGATGAGCAAAACATAGGAATGATTGTGACCTCATCATCATTCCAGACAGCCAACCACAAACCAGACAGAGATAACCCATCACTTGAGCAAGATATAACAATGGCTCAGTTCAATTATCAGACTACCTGAACAATTATTGGAAAAGGGAGATATCACATGATCCCATCAACACTTATATTGACAATTTGTTCACCACAAGACCAAAATGTGATGCACAAAAAAAACTGAAAACTATCAGAAAATTGACGTTGCACCGTGAATATTTGCACCACTGACTTTTCAGGACACTTAGAATAATCTATAGCTATTGGAAAACTGAAAATTTCATGAAAAATATTAAATTCCACTGGTGAATTCCACTGGTGTATGTCATTAAATTACTAAAACATGTAGCTGATAAAAAACATCAATGCCTATTTCAGTTTGAAACAAGAATATTTATTGATGGACATTGAAAAATTCGTACCAAGTCATGCAACCATGAAGAATTAAGGCCAGTTCACAATATGATGATGGCACAGTTACTGTTACAATTGCTCGGCACAATAAAACACTATAGCAGTCCATTGCAGTGGAACTTGACCGTTGATCTCATTACTACCATACTAGAGTGGGGAGTGACCTAGAGTGGACAGTGACAGCAGTGAAGAAGAGAGGGATTTGATAATGTTTTTTGCTAATAGGAGGGAAAGGAAGAGAAAGATGCTGGAGATCTATAGCTAGCAACTAGTTATAGTTATAGCCAGGGTAATCTTACCTGACATGCAACCTGCTTCCAAGCATTTTGCTTTGCTCTTACACCCCTATATGTTTTGAAGAGACTTGCCACAAACATTAGAAACTTCTCACCAATTTAAAATCAGCTCCATTCAATCACCATCTCCTAGCTAAACTGCTGCAGTTTGATCACGTGCTAAATTCTAGCACTGTGATTGGCTTAATGCAGCATAGCTAACCTGGAAATATATTAGCATGCCATTGAGTTTCATCGCATTTCCTCGCGTTATTTAGTGCACAATATGGCAAACACCATGATGCAAAGCTCTGTATGACCTCCATTATATCATGAGCCTGCATCTTATCTAACCTGAATTAGTCTTCCCTGAGAGATATTACTCGTAGCCTGGTTTATATTGGATTGGATTCAGCATAGCTACTACGTACTTATATAAAGAGTCCAGACAGCGTGAAATCCTTCAATGAAAAAGTGAGTCTTCACAAACTCGGTTGCAGTTTGGTGCATCCAGGTAAAATAAACCAGGGAAAGTATACTTTAAGGCACCAGAACAATAGAACATTGCCATTCCCTGTTTTGAGTTTTCTCTTAAAACTTTTTTTTTTTAATAAAAATTCATGAAAATACATTCAAAGGATACACAAATGGTATAGTCCTGCTAATGTTAAGGTACCCTGGTTATGAGTTATGATGACAAGAACAAAGGTGCAATGTAGTGTTTGAAAGTGATGAGTGAATGGGTCTGTAGGGCCTCTTGAGGTAATTTGTTCCATAAGGTGACAGACCCAGGTACAAAAGAAAACTTGAATGCCTGCGTCTTAGCATATGGTTGATAAAACTTCAGTTAATGAGAAAGCTACAATATGTATGCTACTGAAGTTGTATGTTGATGGGACAATACCTCTCCCTACCCCCACCCCTCTCCCCCACAACTCTCAGATTGAAGGGAAGGATACCTCACTCCAGCCGTAGACTATGGCCATGTATTCCTCAGAGTTGACAGAGAAGTGCTTATCTCTATCTAGATGTGCTATATAAATGATCCTACAGTGCTATAAGTCATGAGAAAAGTTCTAATTTAGATTGTAAAGTTGAGGGTGGGTTGTAGGAGGTCTGATGGTAAGGGAGGAGGAAGAAAGAATGGGAGGGGGGAACACAATTAATATTATATTCACATGCTTTATTTTCTAAACTTTCATGGCTCAGATTCATAAGTTTTTCATCCACTGAGTCATAATGAAATTCATACTTTATAGCATCCTGATGGACACTATTTAAAAGAATATTTCATGGCTTTACTATAGATACTTTTACCTGAATACCACTTGGTTTATTCTGGTAGTGGTTGTGTATATTTATTTATCTCTCACACGATTATCTAATGTAACATGTAGTAGATGATTATTCTTGATCTTGCTACAATAAATTGAATGCAATAAAGAACAGCACCCACAATACAACAATGAGTTTGTCTATAGCTGGCAATCTGCTTCCTAAGCATAGGTGTAATATCCAACTTCTAGTGGTGGAGGGGTGTCTATTGAAAACCAGGTATCACATAAGCTGTGATCTAAACAGTTCCAATGTAATAATCAACAATAACCTAAAACATAGAATATAACAGTTATGAACACTACTGAACATCCAACGGGTACTCCTAGTATTTACTGCGCATGCGCAAACGAATGCTCCTTGCATCGCTTTTCTTTGCCTTTGCCGAGGCCTAAGCCCTTCGACAAAACCTAAGCGAGCTACACTTTCTATGAAGAGAAGCTGAAGATTAAGGAAGTGGATCTAGGTAGTATACGTACTTTGCCAGCCATAGCAAGGGAGTTTGGAATTGGTAAACTAATGTGACAGACATTGCAGAAAAATAGTCCCGCTGATGCCGGCCTCACTTCCCATGTGTTACTGAATCCTCTTACATATCTTTCTTGTCCAAACTCTTCTTTAGCCACATGAGACTTGATTTCCTTCAAGTCAGAGAGAACATTATGAAGTATGCTGCTAATGCTACACCCAATGAACTTGGTACTTCTACGTGAACTTCACTCTTTAGCAGCAAGGAAGAGACGATTTCTTAAAACAAACACACATTACTGATGTCTGTAAATGTTAGTGGATGCACTACAGACATACTTGGTGTAATGGTGATTGCCAGCGATTTAAATTAAATATATGCATAATGTATGGCATTGCATTTAGGTAACTGTAGAGGTGAAAGAGTCTTATAACAGAAAAGGTTGTCAAACACCTGAAAAAGAGCAGATATTTGATATTTACACAATTGTAAAACTCATGTATGTTAAACAGCATGACATTGCTATTATGTTAACGTTTCAGAGTGATGGATATTTCAGAATTACGAACACTAATTTCCCCCCAAGGGGTTCATAATTCTGAGGTTCCACTGTATACTAATGCTCCATAACAATATCTATCTTACCAGCTTGAACAGGAGAATCGGGGTTTCCCACTAATGCAGCAGGAACATTGAGTGATAGTCTGAGTGCAGCAGCAACAGTCAATGGAGATACCCTGAGGGTGACTGGATTAGCTAACCACATATTCTGCTGCTTGGAGATTCTCACTGGCATCCTTGCATTTGGCCTCTCATTCTCTCTGTAATCATTCTCAGAGAATTGGATTACTGCAACTATTTTGGGGGAAACAGTGGTATATATATGGTACTAAAATTTAAATGATATATTACTCAATGATTATTCAACAATATCAATGTAACCATATATTTCAGCCACAGTGCTTAGTGCAGGAAATGTATTCCACAAAATTGTCATTTCTTCTCAATGCTATGCACATTGTGAGTGCTATCAATAGAAAGCACACAGATATAGTTCTAGAGCACTGGGAGAGGCAACTGGCAGATGAACTCCAGTCTGTGCTAGAACCACCCTCCTCTCCACCACTTCCATTGTCATGAAAATAATATTTCCAGATAGGAATCTATTCATATCTAGATGGCTAGGTAGCTGGCAGGAACATATACCAAGATCTTCCTTCCAAACTATACCATGACATGTGTGTCCATCCCAATCATCAGCAGCAATGAATATCATTGACCTATGTGCTGTATACAATAAAGTGTAATACATAATTATCTCCAATCATTCAACTCCAATTATCCATGGAGCAGCCTGGCAGGCATAGAGCTTCAGTAAGACTGAGATCATGAAACTATTTGCAGGAGGGTGGCTACAGTTAGATATTGTGATCAGCATGAAACTTGATTGGTATGAAAACTGATATAATAGGACGTGGACCCTTCTCATTGACCTTTGACTTTTCAATATTTAATTCTGCCTACCAAGCTTTATTTCTGGCCTTGGCCTTTCAAAATTTAATGAGCTGTTTCTTGGTGCAAACTTATTCGGCCTACCAAGTTTGCCGACGATCCTATACTACTTTGATCTTCCACCTGATCTTTCAAATTGGCACATACTTAATCTACCTACCAAGTTTGGTAAGGGTTATTCTTCTCACCAACATCCAAACTCTCACATGCATGCATGCACACACACACAGAGGTACCTTGCCACAGCTTGTGGGCAGGTTAATTAGCACATGGAATAATAAATAAAAATATTAAAAAATAATAATTATCATAGTTAGGGTTATTCACATATAATTATAATGAAGTTTAAAAATAATAAGTGTTCTTAAATCTGTCAAAATTGACTTTGACAATAGAGTATATACAAATATATAAATTAAGCTTGGTGAAAAAGTGTATGTTGTCAATGTTAACTCACTGTCATCATCCAAAATTATTCCATATAGCACACGCTCAGTTCGATATTTTAATAAGGGGCCAGCAATTGACATAGTAAGCATGAATGTTTCATCTACTTCTTGTGCTACTGAATCTTTGATAAACGTGATTGAGACAGGTTGAGGGTCTTGACTTGGAAGGATAGTCAAGACAGTAGTAGAGAAGTCCACATCATTGTTGCCTACATCAAAACAGAACACAAATAATAATTGGATTATATAGGTGTGGTGAAATCAAAGGGTGTAGCTCTATCACATCAATCTGCTTGATCGTGACTTATTTATTTTCCCATAATTTGATGGCCTGCCCTTTCATAGGCCTGGATAGAACATGACAACAACAACAACAGCACAACAAGGTCAAATAGCATTATGCATGCAGCATTATCAGGGAGGGGGGAAGGGAGGAAAATTACTTTCATCTACGTCACAGTCAAACAGACACACAGATACACACACACACACACACTGTTACCTGCCATCTTATGGGGCATGACAAAATAACAGTCTTAATAAACTGCATTTTATGCTGAAATATACACTCTATCCAAAACATAGTGGGTATAGAAAAATTACATGATTTTTTTCTAGGGGCATTCAGCAGAATACCTAGATCATTGTTAACATACAATAACATTAATCCTACCAGCTGTGAGCCTGACGAGGGAAATTGTTGCAGCAACAAGACTAGGACTAGGTCCAGATATAGTTCCAACTTGTACCGAATAAGGCTCTTTACGTTCAATGCCAGAGAATGTCCAGTTAAAGAACCCAAATTCTAAAAAGGGAAGAAAAGCTAAACTAATATAAACAATAAGCCAAGTAAGTTTGTTACTTTGAAAAACTACAAAAGATATGGACAAGTATGTTTATTCATTGACGAGAAGTGCATTAATAAGGGCCCGCGTAAGTCTAGCTTGCATATCTATATTTTTATCTACACATAAAGGTCAACTTTTGAAGCACCTCTAGTGGGTGTAAAGATGTTCCCAAGTAGTTGAAATACATGTTGTTTGAACAATTTTTAGGCAAAATGGGTTTATTGCATGTTCTACACTGTACCAGCTTTGCTGCTCTCTACTTTTATTAAGTTTTTTCACTTTTTTATTTTTATGAAACTTTACTGAAATGGAATGCTTACCATCTCATGACATTACTTAAATATTTGACTTTTCTCTTATTTGACCAATGTTAAAAAAATAGAAGTTAATTTTATTCAAATATATACTGGAGTGTTTAAAAGCCTTCGTCCTGTGGAGTCTACACATATCACCACATGTCATGCTTTTATTATTGCTGACTCTACTCATGTGCACCATGGTGTCCACTAGAGAATAACCTGCATGCTATGTCAGCTACAGTATCCTTTGGATTTGGTAACAGTCTTCCAGGAGTGTGAACTCCGTACACCAAACGGCAAAACCTGGTGCTGGTCATTCATTATAATTCAGCATGTGCAATCTTGCTCAAATTACAGCATGCAAAATAACTTGACGGCAACATCGACAACCACTAGGACTCAAAGACTTGTCACTGCAAGCCATTGGAACATTTGAAGTCTTCTACTACTAAAATTATTATGAATGAAACACAGTCTGCAAGAATAAGAAAAGAGATAGATGATCTTGATGATGAATTTTCAGTTTTTTTACACACAATAATTTTGGGGGGTCAGTAGTTTATTACCTTAGTGAAGTATTTAATGCATGCTGGGAGTCTTTTGGAAGTTAGCAGCCGAAACCATGCAATTCAGGTAATTAAGAAGCGAGTTTTACCCGAGATAGATATGTGCTTTGTTTGTTTTATTACTGGGGGGGGGGGGGGGGGAGGGGTTTCAGGTGGGGAGGGAGAGGGGGGGGTTAGCTTTGGTCATTTGCTGAGCATGGCCAACATGTGCCTCAGCCCTGCAATGGTTTGAGCAGTGTTGGTTTGCAGCATCTCAACAACTACTGCATTGAAGAAGTACTTGCTAAGAAGCACCGGAGAGATCGATGTGAATTTGCTTCCAGAGATAGCCAGGAATGCAACATGGCAGTTGGTGGTGATTGTTTCACAGCTAATAGGCAAGCACAGAAAGGCCACTTCCAAGACCTTGTATTCCTTTCCACCAGACATGACTATGAGCCAATGCCTTCATGCGACACGCCATGTGCTTCCTGTGCAGTTCAGTCAAAACCACCTTCTTCAGATCATGAGGGGTCACAAAATGTCCACTACACAACAAATATCATCCTCCACAGAGGGCTCTGCCATCTTCATCAGTAGGTGCTTTGGATACTTGAACTAGCCAGCCCCTGGGACAGCTAGATAGTTAAGGATAGGGTCCCGACAAGTGCCTCTCTTGATGTCCTGAGAGGGCAGAAGCAGTATCTCCTGTTGGATATTACACATTTTAGTCTCCAGGAGGATTCCCCCCCTCCCCTTCTTCTGGCAATGGTAAGCACGAAATGGCATCAACATTTCCATGTTTCCTCGTGAACATAAACCTTAGAGCTGTCATAGTCACATGCTCTCAACAGGATGGCTCACCACAATTGTGCAGCTGCAATGGCTGGCATCCCTTTTTAAGACCTAAGATAGTGGTGAGTGGCCAATGGTCCATAACTATACCAACAAATATATGTGAAACTTAAGGACACCATAGATGAGTCCGAGAGCTTCCTTATTGATCTGTAATTCTTCTCAATTCTTGACAGCGATCACGATGTAAAAGTAATTGGTTGCTCAGCTCCATCCGAGGTTTCGGCAGCACATCTGAAATCACCATCCCAGTCCATATGGGGAAGCATCAGCCACAAGTCTAAGCAGCAAGGTATGGGTATGAAGGGTAAGTGCTTCAGATGTGATCAAGAGCTGCTTATCATTACAGCCCGTGAGTACTCAGTACCTGGTTGACCACACCCATATCTTGCCTTTCTGAAAAATATCATGGAGAGGATGGAGGATGGTGTCCAGGTTTGTCCAATAATAACTTAGGAGCCCTAGAAAGCATTGCAGCTGCTGTGAGTTTTGGGGTAAAGGAGCTTTTGCTATTGCCTCTATAATGATAGGGTGAAAACCTTTGATAGGGTGAGTTTGTCTAAACTTTGATAGGGTAACTCTCACCCTATCAAAGGTTATTGACAAACTTATCCTATCAAAGGTTATTGACAAACTCAACCTATCAAAGGTTATTGACAAACTCTTCCTACCAAAGTTATTGACAAACTCTCACCCTATCAAAGGTTATTGACAAACTCACCCTATCAAAGGTTATTGACAAACTCACCCTATCAGAGGTTATTGACAAACTCTCACCCAATAGAATGGTTGCCAAATCCTCGAAATATTTTTCCTATGGCAGAGTCGGTGCCACTAAGTTCCTTAACAGTGAGAAGGTTTGTTACTTCACATACTCAAGAAGATCAAGGTGTCTGGTATTTCGTTGGTGGCAAAAAAAGTTGTGCTTTTTCGAGGGTTGTCCCCCAAACAGTTCATTCTCTGGCCAGTGCTCTCCCACGTTCCAAAAAATGGGAGCTGCAGCCATCCGCGTTGCCAATATAATAATAGTGAAGTAAATCTTATGCGAATTGGTGGAAAAGATAGACCACCAAATCAAGACAACCAAACTCAGCATGCACTCAAACCAATCCAGGGCTTCCTACCTGGCCCGGGTGAAATGCGACACAATTACAACAAGCAATGAGTTGGTTGATGCCTACTCAGCAAATGAATGAATTAGAGACAAGGTTAAAGTACAAAGTTCAAGTTACTACACATCATGTTCCGAGTTATAGAGAAACTGGGGCATCAAAGCATATCATCAGTGAAACTCTGAATCTCAAATTACTAAAATGACATGAATGGAGCAAGGCTTGGTGTAGAAACAAAGAATATAGAACAAGTATCAATTTTTTTTAATATTGTGAGTGATCAGGAGAAAGTCACTCACTGGTTTTGCTCAAGAATCCAACCCATAAGGTTCAAAAGCACACTGGGGGGAGGGGGGGATAGGAGGGGGAATAGGCAATCTCCTATCTTCTACAGAAGTTGTATGACAAGGCGGCTTCTGTTCTGGGATTTCTGTCCAAGCTTAGTATTTTAACAATGCTGTTTGTTTGTTTGTTTGTTTGTTTGTTTATTTGTTGTTTGATTGTTATCATAATGTATTAACATCTGATTCATTTTTAGGAATGAAAGTTTGTTACTAGAATTCGAGGTATGCTAAAAGTGCTCTGTGAGGGTAAAAATGCCTAAACAAAGTTTTAGCAAAGGATTTTGTTCTCAACAATCCTCTTTATGGCCATTTAAAATGCAGGGAATCCCAGTATAGAGTACTACTCAGCTCTGTAATTCTTGCTGCTGCTATATATATATTTCTACACAACCCTCTTCCCTATTTATATGTTAATAGGACATCTTACTGTGAGCAGCAATTGAATGCACACCACTATATTTGTAATTGCATTAGTGAGAATATAAAAAGGAAGAGTGCCAATTAAAAGTTTTTTGGTGTAAGCTACAATAGCACATTTTTCAACGCTTAGCTCAAATTAACCAACTTAACTCTTACCTTTAGGACAAACCTGGCAACCCTCAATTCCAGGAATAGAATATCCCAAACCAGGTGGCTCATAGCGATGGTCACAACAATCATTGATGGTGCTCTGTACAAAATTATCTTGACAACGCCAAGTATTATAGCATGCCACTAGATATTTTGACTCTACAATCACTGCAAATAAAAATACAATTAATGTTACTAGCATAAATTTAAATGTGGTACAATGTACAAGGGGAAAGGCTGATGCTGGTGATGATTGGGACTCTCTAACTAAGGAGATAACTAATTAGGTGGTTAACAGTTGCCAAATATACCTCAAAACAATAATGTTCATGTTATTGCTGTAGCAAACATATTACAGCTCCAATATATATATATTATTATATATATATATAATATACTCTGTATAGAATCAGTTTGTGTTGAAAACAAATATAATTTCCTAATCTGTATCACAACTTCACTTATAAAGATCTGTAATAAAAATTAATTTCCCAAATAAAGAACAACTACATGTTGCTTTACCAGTTGATTGGTATATATATATAGCTACATTCACAGACTTGTACACAGTCACATAAAATATAAGAAATGGATCATCTACACAGGGAAAGGGATTTTCACTGCTAGCCTATGAAGTGCTTAGAAAACTTATTTCTGGTAAGATGGGGTCAGCAAAAAGGAAATGGATGACGATTATAAGCTGCCATTGTTAATCAACCATATCTTTGGGGCCGCTATTTCCAGAAGCTGATGAAAGCTGCAGAAGCACCTTTGCTTAGTGAGAGACATTCTAAATCCCTTCCTTCTTGAAAAAGAAGGCATGGATTTGCTGAGGTTTTGCTGTATACATGAGCGATGTAGCAACTGCATAGCGCTTACCTCAATGGAGCCTATTCACTGCAGTTTATATATTTTTATTCTAATAATATGAACAGTTTTAAAAACTAATTATATATATAAGAGGCTGTATGATAAATTGGTTGAGTGATTGTGTTAGACTGCTATATAATTCCAGGAGAAGCCTTGGTTGAGAACTCTTAACTAAGGGGCTCTCTGGGGTAACTTTTCATAAAGAAGGTCATGGGAACATCAGAGTTAGAGTTGTCTCCTGGGTTACAAATGGAACCGTAGAAAGGTACAGCACTTAGTATTGTCGGCCAGTCAGCCATTTTGTTTAGGAAAATACTAGCACATGCATTTTTCATGTGTTTTTCATGTTCTTGACGATGGCACAGATGACGCTACATGGCACCATTACCAACAAACTATGCTAGTTCCATTCAAAGTCAGCTAATGCAAACAGTTTTCCAAGTGATGCTGCTTTTATTTGACCACATTTGCTGAAATGGCATAATTTAGCTACAGAATCGTTGATGGGTTCTACAGAAGAAGAAAAAAATCTCTGCTTCATAGGAAATTGAGGTGCTGGATGCCTACACAGCTACAGGGTGCTAACATTCAAAGGGAGCCTAGACACTTGGGCCTAAGGACATCTGACCTGTTTCATGGGGAACCCGCTACTGGGTGCCCTACTTCTTGGAGATCCCAGCTACTGGGTCTCTAGGCCCTGCTTCATAGGGAGTCCAGCTATTGGATACAAATTACAGAACCTGCCTACTAGGCACCTATTATTCAAGCTGATGTGCATCCAGACAGGCTACAGACTATCTGTAATAGCAATGTATTGTCTGTAATTAATACTGAGTCACTTTTCTGTTTTTGTCTAAGGAATGCTGGGCACCTGTGCTAGTAGTATATAAAGGGGGAAATCTGTGGGTTTGTCTGTTTGCTTGGGTGCTCAAGGTTGCCGGTTCGATTCCAAGCAGAACCTCTTTTCAGTTTTTCCCCCCCCCCACTTTTTGTCCTTTTTCCATTCACTTTGAACTTTAGAGTTAATCATTCTCACTATTCCTTCCCTTCTTCTTTTTCCTACGCTTGAAACTGAAATGAGATTGGGATATTGAGGAAGAAGACCAAGTGATTGAGAGTAAAGAGAGAAAGAAATTTATTGCCTAGATTCACATACAAAAAATAGAGCAGGAAAATTCCTGAATAATACCAAATAGATTAACAGATGAAGCTCCAAGAAGTGAATAACAAATATGTATACAGTAAACCTACGAAAGAAAGAGGATAATAATAAGCTGACACAGTACCTCTGATAGTGCTCAGCAACAGTGAGACAGGAAGAGACAAAAAGCAGGAGAGAGAGCAGGAATATCTAGATAGGCCCTAGCAATAAAGCCAGATAAAGCTTATATAAATATATACTATGCCAAGAATGTGGTCTTTTTAGATGCTATCTAGTCTTCTAATCGAGGGGATGAACTCATTACGTGTTTGGGGTTGGCTGCACTGCAGATACTTTCTATAAACATGGTGGCTGTAATTTATCAGTTCAATATATATCACCGCCATTTATCTACAACTATTAAACTTGGAATTATCATTTTGATTTTTAATCAAAAAACGAGTTAACATATAGATGCTAATATATGGCAGCATTATATTCTAACAAAACATTCAGCATTTTTCCTTGTCTCCATTTATTATATCAGTTAAACGGGCCCTCTCATGCTGACATCGGTTCCTTCTGTCGATGGCAACTGCAGCACTCTACTAGAGCATGCTAACATTTCTTAAAAGGGTAGGATCGACAACTCCTGACTAGGGTCAGCCTCCTTCAAGGACTTGGTAAGAGATGGACAGGATTACTCAACATAAGATGTTTTGGTAGAATACACAGGACTTGATAATGGTTCCCATGTGTGAGAATTCCACAAAACAACCGAACAGAAAATTTACAGAGTGATACCTTGAATTTAAAACCTTAAAACTGCAGAGAGTGAAGGAAGGAGGGAGTAACTCCTGTTTGTTGATATATCTGCTTAGTCCATAATATAGCAAGTTTTACTAGCTCGATGTAGAACAAAAGTGCTAGCAGGACATAATAGCTATACTAAACCAGGATGAACAAGGCATTTTCCAATATTTTTGTCAGAGTCGTCAATTTCATATTTACTTTTAGCTGTCTTATTGACAAAATAAGGATTTAGTGTAGCTAACAACACCTCACAGAACTTGAACTTGCCAATGAAATGCAGAAGACCAATGACTAGTGAAGTGTAAACCATGTTGAAATTTCTCCCTGCGGGTTAGAGAACAAGTCTGGCCACCTAGATGTCCCTTCTAGAGAGCCAACTTCTAATAACCGGAGCGGAAGTAGAGCTAACTGGATTAGCAAGCGCGTGCACGCTGGTAACAGCGTGACATTTGTGTTAAAAATTATCTTGCTTTGACTTTTGCAGATTGCGGCATATATTATTATAATTATATGTGTCAAAAATGCGGAATGAAAAGAGTTAGTAGATGCTTTTACGCGTGGTGGTACGCGTAGGGAAACATATTTCGGATCTAGCAGCTGCTATGGCAACATTTGATTCGGACCCCATTGGTGCTGGTATGACAACAGGATTGCCACCTTGTGTTGGTGAGTTTGTACGTTTTTAGAGTTCTGTACAATAATGATACATATTATATAAGCAAAAGGTTGTAATGTACTAGGAAGGAGCACATGGTACTGACTTCAAGCATAGCATTTTTTACAGATTGAGCAAGTACTTGACAACATCCATTGGAAGGGCATAAGGGGCACTATGGAGAAAAATGAACTCAGTCCAACATATCAGAGCGGTTCTACTGGTAAACCATTACTGTAGATTTTAAGCACTGGGTAAGTAGTTATGCTTGATTGTTAACTTAAGCACTGGGAAAGTAGCACTAGTTATGCTTGATTGTTGAGCATGACACTAGTCATGCTTGATTGTTAAGCACTGGGTAAGTAGCACTAGTTATACTTGATTCTTCCAACTCTCAAATGTTCATACATGCATACAGAATGTTCAGGTCTCTAAAAATATAACAATTCTGATCTTACTACTTCTTCTTTTCCAAGATTTCAACCTGTCCAGAGTGTCAGAAGACACACGATAAAAATACAATAGTTTCTGAGCTCAAGCTGATCTATATACATACACTCTAATCCTGGAATATGAACTAGATAGAACCAATTAGCTGAACATGAGAGGGTTACATAGCGATCAGTGAGACACTGCTATAAAGTGGCTTTCCTATGCTTCCACTTAATAGACCACCAAGCAACCCTGGGAGATAGCTGACATTGACTTGAACACTCAAGACAACTACAGTCACAAATAAGTAACTTACTTGTTCTCCAAGTGGGTGGAGGCTGAACCAATCATGGACAAGTCTGCAGTGTGTGTCTTTCATGGCCTTATAAAGTGGAATCCACCTCTGGGGTGTCCCACTCATGATTATCAGTGACCAGGGCAAGGAATTCAACAACGAGGTGTGTGTGTGTCATGCATGCAAATTGTGTGTATTGAATGGATAATCAAACATGATAGTGTGTTTTGATAGTGCAGTGACGGAGATGGATCCAGGGATGGGGAAAAAGGAGCAATTGTTCCCCCCTCTGCCCCCCACCCCCCCATTTTTCAGTAGGTGGATTGTTTAAAAAGAAAAAATCCTCAATTTTTTTATTAATATTTTTTAAATCCTAAATCAAATACTGATAGCAATAACATCTGCACCCTCCCATATTGCCTAAATGATATATGCACTCAGATATTACACATCTTCTACCCCCCCCCCCCCAACCCTCTTTTTTATATAGATCATCAAACTGCCACTGTAAAATATGTTGTACTTGCAGATCTGCTTCTATGTCTGTGTCTAATTATGCTACCTAATCACACAGCTACTTCATACCCATACCCATATAACTAGGTGTACATTTACATTGAAATAAATATTGGAGCTAGCGTAAGTCAGCAATTATCAACTGATACCCATTATGGGCCTCTTGTGAATCTATTATAGGCAAGTCATTTACAGACAATATCTTATATACATTTTACGAGAATATCCGCAAGCCCATTGAACTCATGCAAGAAGTCTTTTGGAATCCTTTCTCGGGTGCTAAGCAAATAGCAAGTTACAATAAGTGAGTGTAGTTGATAATGAGTGATATTGTGCAACAGGTATTAACTAGGAATGTGCATTCATTTTAGGAAGATGCCCAACAAAAAGAAAAAGTGATTCATTCGTGCACCTGTGGGATGCTACCATGGCCACCCAAATGAAGGAGTGCAGTTCTATGAGAATCCAATGGACTCAAGAGCAAATGTCAGCTGCTATAAATAGTGTGATAACTCAAGGAAAATAGTAGATCTACATACATGGAATGCCTCGTTCCACATTGAAGGACCTCTTGAGTGGGCGAGTTGTGCATGGTTCCAAACTGGGCCTAAGCTTTATTTGAGCAATGATGAAGAAGCTGAACTCTCTAGTCACCTAGTTGACATTGCCAAGATAGGGTGTGTGTGGATGAGACTGCCCCATTGGAACCTCATTCCCCCTAGAGTCATTGCTGTGAAAGGGCAGAAAAAGGTTTGGTATCGTACTTCCGGAAAACAAGCACAAATTACTCTTATAGGGTGTGGAAGTGCTACAGGCTAATGCCTTCCTCCTTTCATTATCTTCACTGCCAAACAGTTGAATATACTTTGGACCAAGGACCAAGGATGAGATACGTGGCTTCCGTTATGGAGTCAGCAATAAAGGTTGGTTGATGGAACATAGACACTGGAAGAGAATGGCTGTGCTGTTGCTGTGTCATATGGATCCATAAGGAATGTGTAGATTATCTTGATATCGATAATACCAGTAATAAAGTGTATCCTCTATGCTGATGTAATTCACTCCGGTAAATTGACACATAAGAATTCAATGAAAATTGCTGGCAGGAACAGTTACTCCCGCTGAGTTCAGTGGTGCTCGTTTGAAGCACTTTTTTTAACCGGAAATTAGGTATGACATGCAGTGGCCGATATTATGCTATTGCAAAATACCGAACAATTGATGCTCATGAACGATAAAGAAAGAACTACCGCTAAGCTTTATGGATCTCTTGCCCTCCTAACTAAAGTCCCTGGGGTTAAGTTATTAAAGAGGCTATGATCTTTGATTAGAAACATGAACCAATTTTTGAAAGTGACCCAAAGCTAAGTTATGAGCCAATGCGCAACCTTGGCCAATAAATGATCACCTACACAAGCTGAAATGGCTAACTGTTATTATCATTATAGAGACTGAGTAAGATAACATTTGGCGTTCGTCACCTGGTGCCAGCTGCTCATCATCCTCAGACCAATGGACAGGACCAATGGAAGATAGTTCAGAAGCCAGTGATTGTGATGAATTTGAAGCAATGGTTATCCTTGATGGCAGTGATGAAAAAGGAGATACTCAACATGGAAGTCCAGAAAATGTAGAGCAGCATTCAAGTAAGATAAACTGAAACACTCCTATCTTACTAACTCCTAATTATGCTGAAACTTCAAATCAGTGCATGTCACAATGTTGTAGTAGCGATGTAGAAGCTTTTCAACCAGTTGATAAGCCAACACTAGCACTACTAGTATCTAAACAGAGAAATGTTCAACCAAAGTGGTATAAAGAGTTTCCTTGGCTTAGTGTTTGCATTACACAAAAGAAAGTCTTTTGTCTTTAGTGTCGTTATAGCAACAAGCATGGTTTACTTTCATTCAGAAAAATGTGGGACAGTACTTTTACTAAATCTGGATTCCAGAATTGGAAAAGTTTTACATACTCAAAGAGAAGCAAAATTAAAATGGATAGCTCATGGGATGCCAACAATTGTGAGCCAGCTGAGCTGTCACATGCAACAATTTCAGCAAACCCGAAGATGCTGATGCAGTTAAAAGGCATACGATATCTTACTCATCAAGCAATAGCAAGTTAACTTACAACAGCTTCTGCTGGTTTGGAGTGAGAATAATGAAGCTATAAAAAACTGGATCAAAGAAAATCGATTCACTAGTCATCAGTCAGTTAATGAGCAAATTTCTATTCTAGGGCAGACACTACTTCGAACCCTTTTAAAGAAAATGAAAAAGACTGAACCAGTATGGTTCTCAGTAAATAGCTGATGAGGCAACCGATGTTATCAACAGTGAACAGCTCGATTTGTCCATCCGCTGGGTGAATACTGACTATGAAGTACGAGAAGATTCAATTGGGTTCCTGACAATAGAGCAGAGACTCTTTTCACAGTAATCAAAGATCTACAGATTCTATCCAGCCTTCCATTATCATTTATGTCAAGGACAGGCCTATGATGGAGCTGCCAACATGCAGGGAAGAAAATCTGGTGTGGCAACAAGGTTTAGAAATGAATACCCTTCTGCAATTGCACTGCATTGTTGTGCACATTTACTCTTTGCTTACAGGATGTTGGAAGGAAGCTTGCATGTATCAAAGATGGTCTCGAAACAGTGGAGGAAATAAGCAAGCTCATTTTTCTATCTCCGAAACGACAACATCTCTATCATTGAAGTTACAGGAGGCAAGTGGAGGTGTTAGTCTGAAGCCATTATGTCTTGCCAGATGGACAGCAAGAACTGTTGCAATCGTCTCAAAGACTATACTCTATTGTTAGAGGCATTGGAGGAAATTAATTCAACAACACATGATGATATGGTTTAAAGGCTGCTGGTTTGATGCACTTTTCGGGAAAATTCAGCACTTTATTTGGTCTCCAACTCAGTCACTTTTTATTTATTGCAACAGAGCAAGTTTCTTTCACTTTGCAAAAAAAGAAGACATTGCTTTGCATGAAGCACTCTCTGCTGTTGATGCTGCCAAGATATTCTTCAAACGAAACAGGTCTGATGAAAATTTTGACAGGTATTATGACAAGTGTGTCACCATTGCTGAAAAGTTCAATATTGGATTACCTCATTACAGAAGGCATCCTCCACATTTTGAAAGTGGGAGTTAACCACACCTTTTTATGTCTGCAAAGGCATACTTTCGGCAAATGTTGTTTGAAGCGTGTGACCTGCTCTATGGTGAGTTGGAAGACAGGTTTAGTAAACAACATATTCCATCAATCCTGGCAACTGAAAAAACTCTTGTGAGTGCAGCAATTGAAGACAGCATGGAAGATCTGAAGAAATCTTGCTATAAAGATGATGTCAATATGTCAGACATAGCCAACTCTTACAAGATGTTGTCAAGCAAGGTAGCCCTGAAGTGAAGAAAGTCACTTCTATACAGACGATCTGTGATGTAATGAACAAGAAAAGCATTTTCAAATGCTACCAACTGTGCATCAGCTCCTTCGTCTCTATCTAATGATCCCTGTTACATCTGCAACGGCTGAAAGAACCTTTTCTGCACTGAAGCATGTCTTAATTAATGTACACAAGGTCTACAATGACCAAAGTAAGGCTTAATAATTGCTTGCTTCTCCATGTCCACAAAGATTTAACTGACTCACTTGACTTGGTTTCAGTCGCCAATGAATTTATTAATAATGATGAACGAAGGAAGTTTTGGGGGAAGCTTTCCTTTATGTGTTGTATTTATCTTTATACACACAATCATGCAAACAATACACTTTAAATTAAATTTGTCAGTTGAGTCAGAATCCATGGGAGGAATAGTAATTGTTCCACCAATTAGCTAGTATATATGGCTAGACAAGGTGGACATAGTCCAGCAAAATTTCTGCATGCATATCTCAACCCCCCCCCCCCCCCACTTTTCATCTCCTTTCTCCTCCCCTATGGATGCATCCCACCCTTGTCACAATGGGAGCATCAGGAGACATGTGGCGAAGAGATGGTCATTGTGAAAATATGGCATTCCCAGAAAGAGTAGCTAGAAATGAGTGAGCTCCACTCACCCACTTCTGATAATAGAGGTATAGTGTAGCAAACCCCTTCAACATTGAGTCGCTTAATGGTGGTGTGTTTGGTTTGTGGGGGTTCAGGAGTTCTAATGCTGGCACCCCTTGCCCAGGGTAAATGGTAGTTGTAGTTAAGGCATGTTATTTTATGAGGACCAGTAGTTACCTCCTCACTTTGGCTTAGCCCATGATACTTATTTCTGTTTAAAGTACAGACAGAGATTATATCTATGTGAAAAAGGTACCTGGGTAAAATTCTATAGGTCACCCTTTATGAGCATGCATGCCCACATACACACACACATGTACACACACATGCACACTCATACACACACACATATGCACACACACACACACACACACATGCGCACACACTGGTGAATAGGAGAAGTGAGGTCCCTCTTATGAATTACGTTTTCTTCTTATCAGTTTAAAAATGAATATTTCAACCAATATACTTTGGCCTTCTTTAGGGTGAATGAAATTATAGTGGCTTAGGCTAGGTAACATGTGTCTAAAGAAGGTCACATGAGGTGCATGTGATCCATGACATTCTGATTGCTATAGTACAAATGCTCATGCAGCAACATATAGATGGCTGATGACGGCGAGGTTTTTGATGTGAAACCATGCCTGTCATCACCTGCCTAATATACATTGCTGTGATTCTGCGACAGTGATCAGACAAATCATGGATCCTGCGCACTTCATGCGGCTTTCTTTGAGCTTAGAGAAAGCAACTAGCTTTGTGCATAATTCTATTCACCAGGAAGCCAAAGCATTTTGGTCGAGATATTGGCAACACTCTATAACAGATAAAAAGTGAAGTCGAACATTTACAATCCTACCTTTTCCAAACGGTGTCAGTGGTGGTTGTACAGCCCGAGGGAAAACTCTGCTTTGTTTTTGTTTTTAGATCATTGCAAGCCTTGATGAATAATACGTCGTCAAAGTGTTCCTTATATCTGCATTATAATCGCAAACAAGTTTTATTACATACATCTCAGAGTGGGGTACAAAAAAGTAATAATAGTTTAGTGAAAATTAGCCTTTTTCTAAATTCGCTTAATTGTAAATTTGTCTCCTTGAGGTATAGGAGCAGGTAAGAAAAGCTGGTATGTTGTGTTTATGTCTGGGAATGACACACCGTGTTCCGTATACATTCCACAGTTCTGAGTTGTGTGGGTTGAAAGCTGTACAAGGCCCCCACTAACCCTTGTTTTGTCTCACAATGTTGGGGCTGTACCATGTGGAATTCCAACACCCATTAATCTAATGGCTCCAAGGTCACTAGCTAATACAAACATAGCATCCGAACTAATAAACTTGGAATATTGGTGACTGTGTTTTAAAACGCTTGACTGCTAGGCTATATCACTTCTTCAATCGCAACTGAATTTATAGAGACCACTAAGTATAGGAGTAGAACTTTGGTTAATCCTCAGGATGGTGGCTGCAATGGATGTGCTGATCTGCACTCTCACTATTGCATTTTTATCTTCTATTCAAGGTAACATTGAATACTGTACTGTTAAATTTTTCGAGTTAACATTGAGTAGTGTATTATTAGTATTACTGTCTTTGTGTGGTCAATTTAAGAGTTACTTTTGCAGGTGATATATAGTTATGTCAAGAGTGTATAGTTTTAAAGGTGGATGATATCCCATAATATAGAATGCAATGAGAACTCTAGTACATCATTTCAATGGCACCCATGAGGATCGTTAGGTAACGTTGCTCTAGACCTAGTCCTAGCCCTAACTAGCTACTGTTCTGGCCCTAAACCCAGTCATTGGGTCATTGGCCCTAAGCCTAGCTATTGCCCTCCTAGCCACTGCCATGTCCCTAACCTTACCATAACATTATATAACATTGATGATGTCACCATGATGATGTAAAGCCAGATTATGTCATTGGGGGAGTAGAGCTATTTCATGCTATTGCACGCTGCCTTACTCTAATTGTAGTTGCTAAAGATCAAGTGATTACAAATCGTACCTCTCTATGCTGCCATCATTGGGCTTCCTGCTTAGTTCTTCCCTGGACTTGTAGAAAAATAAGTTACTTGCAGGTACTGCTTGATCACCATGAGCTTCTAGCTTCCATCTTTGAACAACCAGAAAGCTGTATTCCACTCCCACCAGCATGCTCCACAGTGGTCCATCTCAAAGGCAATAGGAGAGACTATACAAACTTTGTGTGCATGCTACAATCATTTACATTGGGTCTAAGGATCTCATTACAGCACACATTATTGGTATACTAGACACCCGTGAGATAGTTAACTCCAAACAGTTTTATATATTTACTGCAGTAATGTCTACCCTACAGGAGGTATTCCTTACACACCCCTAAAACAACCCTAATCGACAAGATTGTACTCAGCACCAACCCTGTATCTGCTCTACATAGTTTAGCAGTTTGTGTTTTAAAGGTTTGTGGGTACTGGGTCCAAACCCCTCCTGAGGTAAAAAGGTATACAATTATGTGTGGTATATATGGGTAGGGCCAAAAGCAGCCAAGTCTACAAGCCAGATACAGACACATCTGACCCACCCTGTTTATCTGCTATTATTAAATGGCCATGCAGACCCACCCAAGGAGGGGGGGGCAGCAAGTCTTGTGCATCTGTCTTCATGGTGGCACTCTACAACCTGGCCTGCAAGTATGGATGAGACTAACTCTCCTCTGCTCCTAAATCACTTCTAGCAAGACTGACACTGAACTGCTCCTCTCTGCTCACTCAGTGGCTTCCTTCTTTCAATCACACACTTGTGCTTCTTCTTACCTCCTCATCTCCTAAAGGACATGCAGCACACCTCACACACTGTGTTCCTAACTGTCATAGAAGCCAGTGCTTTCTGAATTTCCTTGCATTCTTCCACACCTTCCCTCACATAGCTCTCCAGCTGCTCTTTCCTGTGCATACCACTTATCTTCCTCTATGTCAATATCCTTGAGGTCCTTTCACACCACATCCCTCCACACACGTGCAAGCACTCACAAAATGCATGTATACACACATAAATGTGCATATATATATATATAGATGCTGCAAGTTTGTGATATATGTGTGTGTGTGTATGTGTGTGTGTGTGTATGTGTTTAAAATATATATAATTTATCGAGAAAAAAGAATCGATTCTTCTAGACTTTGCCAAATTAAAAAAGGTTATTACTAGTTCTATGTAGGTAAAAATTTATTCCGAACAGGCTTGGCCTTTGAATTATAGCATGCAAAGAAAGGGAGTGCATTCCATATCTATTCACTGGTGGCTGAATTACATGTGGTTGCTTAATTATAGCAATTTTAACCATAGACCAGAAAATGAAGAGATACCAGATCTCCAAGGTTCCTTAGTGTTGCATAACTAAGTTCTCTGCAGGAATTAAAGCACTGGGCCTACTCAGTACTTGAATGGGTAACCACTAGGGAAAACTAGATGCACTTCAAGTGGTGGTGAAGTGAAATGGGGACTTGGATGAAAGCTAATGATTATAGCCTGAGCCAACTACTCCCACAATGTAGGGATCACTCAATTCCACCCTAAAGATAAGACACTCCTCCACTGCATCCTGTAAAATCATTGGTTCCATGGAACCTGCTATTAGCCTTTGGCTACCTTTAGGCCCACATTAGTAGCCACTACACAATGGTAAGTCTCACTCAGGTATAATACATAAGTATAGTGAAGTAAAGCTAATGATAATCATTAGGGAGACTTTTATCTCCTGGCAAAGTCAGCAGAAAAACTGTCTTCTATACTAAAACCTCCTCTTGTTCTAGATAGACCAAAATTTGGTACTGGATTTTGAGTTTCACATGTTTTTATATCAAAACAAAAAGATCTAGGCAATTCAAGTAATGTTAGGTGAAAAGAATCTTTAGAAACCCTATGTATAATGTAGATAACTATATACAGTGTGTGTCTGTGCATGTGTGTATTGTGTGTGTGGAATGTGTATGTGTGCATATTATTAGTTACTAGTGTGTTAAACAATATTTTCCTTCTGTAGTGGTGATGACGCAAAAAGATAGAGTAATGTGCCAAAATTCAATACGATGTCTAAGGGACACATTTCAGATGAAAACCATCAAGGATTGCTGTGGGAATCAGGCCGGAGTAGCGTATGTCATACCTGGAGCAGAAGGATGCTTCCGATGCCCAATTGGTAAAGTTTTATGATAAATTGAATGCATATGTTTCTATATGGGAATTATTATGCAATTGTGCACTACGTCACGGAGGTGGAAGAAAAGTACTATATTGTCGCTTGAAGTTATTAGCTGTAAATTATGCCAATACATATAGGCAAGTACTAATGTTTTTCTGTGTGTTGTACATGAAATGGGATAGAGTGATTCATCAACATGTATTGCATATAAAATTTAATTTCAACATCTATCCATATCCATCCTCTAAGTTGGGTATGTAAAAAGGGAGTCATTCTCCATAGGCAATAGTAACTCTACCTACTTCACTTATATATCGTTCCTGCTCATTGGACTCAGCAATAACTCCTCCAATGGCCTCATTTTGTGCCGACAATGTGTCCAGTCTGCCGCATTTCTGCCCTCACCCTCACATGAGGAGAGACCAGAATGGTAGCTATGATACATAAGCAATGGAGTATGAGTTTATGAATGCATACTTGCTGACAACAAAACCAATCATACTAAACCAGGAGATTCCCTCTTGTCTGTATACTTGCTTGCTTTATACCAAGTTCACGCATTTTGATCCGCATGTATTTGTGATTGGATATGAGAAAGGCCACACCTCAAGTCAGTCAAAGTATCTTTGATCTTCCCTCTACCTTCCTACAAAATGATCCGACCTGGAAGTGTGGGGGAAAAAACATCTTTGAACAGAATATAGGTATCTGAACCATTTGGATGCTGGTGAGGGGTACTACATGATTGTGATTTTACTTTCCTTGCTAACCACTTGCAATTGTGTGGTAGTAGGGTATTTTTTGTTGTTTTTAAGTATATATGTACTGTAGAGTTGATCATGTTTAGCCAAAGAATATTTCTTTTACCTTCTGTAGTATTTGGATTTGGTCAAAGTACATTCAGAGGTAAAGAAAGGAGTGCAGATTACACAGTGGAAGTGGGATTCATGAGTGGGGGGTCTGCTAGCAACCTGACATTCGATCTTCAAACAAATTTCATTTCTGCCAGTAAGCCACAACTCTGAGCAACTTCAATAACGTCTTTTTTGCACCGCAATATATGCAGTTTTATCTTAGAAGCATCTTATTATGACTGTGTTAAACATACCTGTGATATCAGCAGAATTAAAGGAGCTATTGCATGCTGTCCATGTACTTCTTTTAAACCATATCTTGAAAACTAGTTCCGAGAAACAAGATGACCTTGGATTCCTTGTTGGCAATTACACAGATTTCTCAGCATAACTCCTCTCTAGACTTGCCAAAAAATTGGTAGTTTATGAATTACAACTGCTTCTTGATCACTATAAGCTTTCGTCTCTGCACTAACAGAAAGCTGCACTCCACTCTCACCAGCATGCTCCGTGATGGCCCCAGTGAAAAACTTGGCAAACTACATTTGTGCGTATTCTACTATTACTTATATCGTGTCTAGATTTTGTGCGATTTTGTGCGATTTTACTTTATAAATCTCATAACAAACATTTCTGAACATACCAGACACCTATGTGATAGTTCCTTTGATTAAACTGCTAATATTGAACTTTAGGATTGTAATGTATTGACTACATAACAAATTATTAGTTGTCCCTTGACCCTATATCCTTAATAGGACTAACTACAGTAAGCATGCTGCTAATAATATTTTTCTATATTATTGTTAAGTAAATATATGCTGGGACTATGCTTTTTTGCAAATTAAACATGAACTGTAACAGCTAATGTGATCGCACTTTTCCTGTTGACGAGTAATGAGTCATTTGTGGGCATGTTTTATATTTGTTCTTTCTTCCACCTTATTCTCAGTCATATATTAGCATGCCAGTATGTCAATTTTTAAATGTGTGGAGTTGGTCACGTGATTGATCATGTGATTGGTCATGTCTATGAGTGTTTATCATAAATTATTTATGGTTGACTAGTTTACCTAGTTCCTTACTTCTACCATCTCATCCTACTTTCTCTGAGCAATAATGCCAGCTGTCTAGCACCTAGCTCTGGCAAGTGGTCATTTTATCTTTAAAGTACCTATTTTTTTCTTTAAAGTGCCGGCAATTTCTGTTCCAAAGTGCTTTGTTTAGCGCCTTAGTGAAAACAGGAATGAACTCTTACTCTTAATTGCATGACACATGCATGCCAAATCGGAGACGAATGAATGTCTCAGGTAGAGGTCAAAAGTGCAGGAGGTATCCAACTTATGCTGCACAATGGCAGATTTTGTAGATAGGATGGCCAAGAATAACATGATCCTGAAAGTAAAAATAATTACTTCTCTGATTACACATCATTACATTGTCACATTTTCCATTCTAGCTAAAGTTGCCTTATATAATTATAATTGGTGGTCGTTAGGCAGCATGGATTATTAAGCAGCCATTTTCTTGATGTTTCTGGTATACGTGCCTGAGCCTATCAACTCAAGAGTATGCATGTCCTCAGATTGTTTCCTCTTTACATTATACAGAGTCTTGGCTTAAAGATATTTCAACAAACATGGATGCAATTGTATTTCAACTATGTACCTATGTATTTGCTCCATCTATAAAAATAGTGCTATGTGATAACAGTCTTATCAGACTTAACTGGTCCACATACCTGGAGAATTTTTTGCAAGTCATCTGCATCATGATGCAAGGTGACATACAAATGGACATCTGTTCTACATGACATGTGATGCATAACATGCAACACTAGTTCTTTACTTTTCAAAGTGAAATGCTAACTTTGAGAAGCTGGCCTTCTTGGTGAAGCTGAACCACTTGGTATATTTATTTTTTTAAAGGGGGGGGGGGGGGGGGGGGGGGGAAATTGGGTTTAATTTTAAATACCTACTAAAACAAACGTGTACATCACTAATCTGTTTAACTGCTCCTGCCCATGAATTCTTAAATATCTACAGTTACAAGCTGGCCAGATTTGAATTAGATAACTTCTTATTGATAAATTGACATGAAGAAAAGTATGCAGAAAGACTGTCTACAAGTCTAGGGTACACTAATCATAGATAATACTGGATTGACAAACATTTTTCTAGGAAACCAACATATACTTTTGGTACGGCCATCACATTTGCCTTGTTAATTACTGCATTATTTGTTAGCATGCATGTGTGCACTTCATCCATGACAGAGTCAGCATAATGTCACATTGTATACTTTCATCCATGAGAGGGTTAGCACATTATAAACTTACATCCATGAGAGGGTTAGCATAATGTCACATTATAAACTTACATCCATGAGAGGGTTAGCATAATGTCACATTATAAACTTACATCCATGAGAGGGCTAGCATAATGTCACATTGTAAACTTACATCCATGAGAGGGTTAGCATAATGTCACATTATAAACTTACATCAATAAGAGGGTTAACATAATGTCACATTATAAACTTTCATCCATGAGAGGGTTAGCATAATGTCACATTATAAACTTTCATCCATGAGAGGGCTAGCATAATGTCACATTGTAAACTTACATCCACGAGAGGGTTAGCATAATGTCACATTATAAACTTACATCCACGAGAGGGTTAGCATAATGTCACATTATAAACTTACATCCATGAGAGGGTTAGCATAATGTCACATTATAAACTTACATCCATGAGAGGGTTAGCATAATGTCACATTGTAAATTTACATCCATGAGAGGGCTAGCATAATGTCACATTATAAACTTACATAAGAGGGTTAACATAATGTCACATTATAAACTTACATCCATGAGAGGGTTAGCATAATGTCACATTATAAACTTACATGAGAGGGTTAACGTAATGTCACATTATAAACTTACATCCATGAGAGGGTTAGCATAATGTCACATTATAAACTTACATCCTGAGAGGGTTAGCATAATGTCACATTATAAACTTACATCCATGAGAGGGTTAGCATAGTGACACATTATAAACTTACATCCATGAGAGTGCTAGCATAATGTCACATTAAAAACTTACATCCATGAGAGGGTTAGCATAATGTCACATTATAAACTTACATCCATGAGAGGGTTAGCATAATGTCACATTATGAACTTACATCCATGAGAGGGCTAGCATGTCACATTATAAACTTACATCCATGAGAGGGCTAGCATAATGTCACATTATAAACTTACATCCATGAGAGGGCTAGCATAATGTCACATTATAAACTTACATCCATGAGAGGGTTAGCATAGTGACACATTATAAACTTACATCCATGAGAGTGCTAGCATAATGTCACATTAAAAACTTACATCCATGAGAGGGTTAGCATAATGTCACATTATAAACTTACATCCATGAGAGGGTTAGCATAATGTCACATTATGAACTTACATCCATGAGAGGGCTAGCATGTCACATTATAAACTTACATCCATGAGAGGGCTAGCATAATGTCATTATAAACTTACATCCATGAGAGGGCTAGCATAATGTCACATTATAAACTTACATCCATGAGAGGGCTAGCATAATGTCACATTATAAACTTACATGAGAGGGTTAACATAATGTCACATTATAAACTTACATCCATGAGAGGGTTAAGTAATGCATAATGTCATATTCTGAACTATTTTTATTCTTTTCTCATAGAAACTTCCGATTTCCTGTTGATATCTCCCACTACTCTGACATTTCCATCAAATATTGCAGTTACATTTCCAGTGAAATTCACATTCGTACAGGATAGCTTAGCACAAGAGCTTGATGAGAAACTAGAGCTCTCACTTGTAGCCACCAACTTTCTCCCTCCATTTGGAAACAGAGCAGTGTTTGTTGATAAAATTGAGTTGGTAATAGAAGATGCCGATGGTAAGTAGAAAATCAGATAACCCTTTATTAATGGTAATAATTGTTAATTATAAACTTTTACTTTTAATTGCATGACACATGCATGCCAAATCAGAGACGAATGAATGTCTCAGGTGATGGCAAAGGTCAGAAGTGCAGGAGGTATCTAACTCATGTTGCACAATGGCATATTTTGTGAAAATGTATTATGTATTGTAAGTCGAGAGAAAAAAGAAAAAAAAGACCCACCAAGTGACAGGGTTTTGATATGGACGAAGAAGGAAAATTAAATTTAGATAAATCATAGAACCATTCCATGAATTTTTCACACACTTCTTTTAATCTGAAGCAAGCATTAACACATTCATTCCCTGCATTTTACAAGTTTCACATAAGCACATAATTATTTGGAAGTGCACGCATCTCTGATATTACACTTCACGTATTTCCAGAAATATCCTTCATGCTGACTGATTTTGAATTCTCGGCAACCGAGGGGCCCAACACTGTGATTCCAGTGACGATCCAAAGCACCACAGGAATCCGCCTAGAAAACCCGGTCACTCTGAGTGTAACTCCACTGACAGTTGCTCAAGCACTGGATCAAGGAGTAATAGCAATAAATTTCACTGATGACCCCAACTCACCAGTCAGAGCAGGTAATGCAATACTGGTTGTCTATATATATAATATATTATACTTGCAGAACAGGAGCAATCTTTGAAGGTCTTAAAAGTGCACCTGTATGATATATGTATGTATATATATATAATATAGTAGTAATAGAAAAGTACTGGGATGGCTAGTCCTACTATAGTTCATGCGGATGCAATCATCAGGGACAGGGATTGTCCCTGATGATTGCATTCGCATGAAACTAAGTATAGTAGATTAGCCATCCCTATTACTACTATTCAATAGCTCTGCTTTAACACAGCATTTAGCACTATTTGTAGCCTTCATCAGCAAACTACCTTCTATGTATATATATATATATATACGTATTATTATGAGGATAGTTCTCTCAAGTCTCATCCTCCTCCTATTTAGATAGCTTTTCTCTCTCTCCTGGCATGTCTACTTGACCAGTGTGTAGATGATATTGACACTGCTCAGAGTTTTCCTACTCTCCTTATTTAGACAATGATGTTGTCTTTCTCCCCTCACTCCTAATATATGAACAACACACTCTGCTCCATTGTAGGCGAATGGTTATTATGTTATGGTCATAATTTTCTTTCCATTGTTTAAGTTAGAACATAATATGGTTTCTTTCAAGGTGGAGAAGGAGGGAGAAAGAGAAGGAGGGAGAAAGATGAGGAATTTCCCACCACACATTCCCTCCCCCCCCCCCCCCCCCCCCCACCACCACCACACACACACTTCTTGGACTGATAGTTTGCCTCGCCTTGGTTACAAGCATAAATAAGAAATGAAGCAAAAAAAAGGTGTCGAGACAAAATCCTGAAATGGAACAAGTTGATAGGGTATTTTGAAGTCCTGATTCAAGTAGAGTGGAGATGTTGTGTTTAGCAACAATTGATAAGACAAGAATCATGAATCCATTAACTAGTTGTCCATAACAGAAGCTCAAGGCTGCTGGAATTGAGTTTGTGTTCTGTTTGGACCATATTTGTCTATTCCTACTCTAATAGCCTGGGACCCGAATCACACGAGCTGAAATTCTCATGCAATCAACATATATTAAGCTTAAGAAAACTTTGAAGGTTCTTAAACTTTCGTATTCTTGTAGGTATTGAAATCTTACTACTATTTATCTTGACTATGTCTGTCTATCCATATCTATCTGACTTTCTGTCCATATGTCTGTGTCTGCCTGGCTGCCTGATTGTCTATCTGTCTTGTGTCTCCAGGTCTGTCTCTCTGTCTTGTCTGTGTTTCTTTCTCGGGCACTCACACAGAAGACACAGGGGTAGTAGGACCAGGGGGAGTAGGGGAAACTTGACACAGGGGTAGTAGGACCAGGGGGAGTAGGGGAAACTTGACACAGGGGTAGTAGGACCAGGGGGAATAAGGGAAACTTGACACAGGGGTAGTAGAATCAGGGGAGTAGGGGAAACTTGACACAGGGGTAGTAGGACCAGGGGGAGTAGGGGAAACTTGACACAGGGGTAGTAGGACCAGGGGGAGTAGGGGAAACTTGACACAGGGGTAGTAGGACCAGGGGGAGTAGGGGAAACTTACACAGGGGTAATAGGACCAGCGGGAGTAGGGGAAACTTGACCAAGGGAAGAACATAGGTAGGGCTTTATGCCCAGAAGCCATGCTGCATGGCCATGCCATACCACGGCCATGATAGCCAAACCAGGAGAGATACAGGGTCAGTACTTTTCTGACTGTCTGTGTTTCTTTGTCCTCAATGGGCACTTACAAAGATGATCCAGGAGGGTGGGGCTGTGGTAACACCTCTGGTAGGCCTATCAGGGAGGGTGGGGCTGTGTTAACACCTCTGTTAGGGAGGGTGGGGCTGGGGTAATGCCTCTGGTAGGCCTATCAGGGAGGGTGGGGCTGGGGTAATGCCTCTGGTAGGCCTATCAGGGAGGGTGGGGCTGGGGTAACACCTCTGGTAGGCTTATCAGGGAGAGTGAGGCAGTGGTAATACCTCTGGTAGGCTTATTATGGAGGGTGGGGCTGGGATCACGCCTCTGTAGGCTTATCAGGGAGGGTGTGGCAGTGGTAACGCCTCTGGTAGGCTCATCAGGGAGGGTGGGGCAGTGGTAATGCCTCTGGTAGGCTTATCAGGGATGGTGGGGCTGGGGTAATGCCTCTGGTAGGCTTATCAGGGAGGGTGGGGCTGGAGTGATGCCTCCAGTGGCTATACGTGTTTTGTGTACAGCAAGCATTAGCCAAAAAGTGGCCCATAAGGCCACTTTTCGGCTAGTTTTAATTCTTAATGATGTCATTGTTGACATCTATAGTTTCTAGTTCTGTGCTGGTGAGTGACTAGCGAACCTTTTCATTCTATCCTCTGCGATAAACAATGCGGCAGTTGCAACTGGAACTTCCTTCTCCTTTCCATGAATTGTTAGAGGCTACCTTTTATTTAGGAATCTGTAGATTTCATGAATAGATAGGCAGCCGGAAAAGCTTCGGAATATGATAAATCCCAATGATTGGTATAGTGTAGCTTACTATAATTGATATCTGAGGACTTTCTTTGTAAATCACAATAGTAATTCTTCATACCTACCCAGATTTACCTGACAATGTTATAAATACATACTCTAAGACTATTACACAATCATGAGCAGTGGAAGAATCTGTGAAAGAATGTATGTGCCATTTTCTCCTGTTACAACATGGATTCTGTATAGCAATACTCCAATAATGCTTCCCAGATGATGAAAATTATATTTCTTGCGATCCATAAGTGGTGAGTTTACACATAGAGCGATTTTAATCAATACCCTATTCTTGCTTTCCAGATACTAATGACTATAACAGCACCGTACTCAACATCGTATTTCCTGCCAATGAACTTGAATCTCATCCATTAAACATTTTGCCAGCTGATATCAAAGTTGTCGACGACATCATCGATGAGGCTGATGAACAATTTTTTATTATTTTCCTGGATGTGGTTAGCGCCGTCAATTTCAACCTGATCAGGAATGATGCTCGCAACACAAGCATCTGCAGTATTGTAGACAATGATCGTAAGAAATTTTTTTAATTTAAAAATTGTATTGTCAGCCCTTAGTGGAAATTCTGCTTGTTTGAAGTATAGCTGATTTGTCTTGGACCATTATGGTGCAATGGTGGGTCCAAGTGAATTGATCAATGTATAGCAGTAAAAATTTACTTGACAAGCATCATTAGAAGAGGAAGCAGTGTGTGTTATGTAGAAAATTCCAAAGTGGATGAATAGTAACATGCGGTCATTTTCAAGCATATATATCTGACAAAGTGCTTGCCAAGGCAAGGATATCTAAAAGCTTGTGTGCTTGCTAATGCTTAACTCCATTTAGAAACATACTGGATCAACATTGCACTGGGATGAGTCAGTTTGAAGCAGGTTGACAATAACTTTATGGGGACACACACTGGACCAACATCACACTGGGTTGAGCCAGGTTGAAGTAGGTTGACAATAGCTCTATGGGGACATGCACTGGACCAACATCACACTGGATTAAGGCTGGTTGAAATAGGTTAACAACAGTAGCTCTGTGGGAACATGCACTAGGGATTGTGTACACCAATACATTGGTAGAAGAGGTTAAAGTCACTAGACTCAAATCTTTTGTTTTTTCTTCGTGTTAAATTCATGGGAAAGCTAAAAGATATTCTTCATGCCTCCATGTATGGATACTCTGCTATACCAGTACTAGTTTGAATAAAAGAGCAAAAACCTGTAACTCCTGGAAGTGCGGCTGCATCTGCTCTTCTCTAAGCATCATAAGAATTCACTCATAAGCACAAATAACTTGTGTTAAGTAAAATAACAAAATCTGCATAATTATTATTTGACCTGCTAGTTAATGCGGTTCAGAGACCATCCTACAGTAGTTTATACACAGTTAGAATGTGCTTTCAAATAATTGGTAGGGAGATAAACTCTATCTGTACATGTGTGGGTCAACTCATGGTCATGGATATTCATGTTTGCCTCCATTAGCTACAGACTTATGTTGCCTTTGAAAATGCATGGAAGTCTTGATTTCAGAGGTCATCACTTAGAATATGTCGCATGTATTCTTGTAAAGTAGAGAGGTAGCCATAGAGATTTATTATTATGGTCATCAAATATAGTTAAGAGTTATTCGTGCACTCCTAATCATTAACATTTTCTCCTTGCAGCCATTCAAATAATTTTTGAGTTCATGACATATAGTTTTCTTGAGCCTAACAGTACTGCAGAAATCAGAAACCAAGTGTTCCTGATCAAAGATAACAATCGAATATCAGAGAGGACATTCGGCTTGAATATAAGTGTTGGAGACCCTTCAAGAAACCTTCCCCCAGCCACTCTTCAAAGTGCTTCTAATCCCATCAACTTTGATTATAGTATTGGCCGTAACATGGGAACGACATTTGTTATGATGGAAATGCCACCATCCATCCAGAATGTTTCATTCAATTTTTTTCTGAATGCGGATGACATTGCTGAAGGAAACGAGGCTTTCTATCTAATCGTTACAGGCACAGATGGGTTTCCTTCAATCTTTCCTAATGCAGCTAAATCACCAAGGACTGAGGTTGTCATCATAGACAATGATGGTAAGAGTTTAACACAATACTTTTCAATCATGAAATTGTAGACCAATCCATTACTATTTTAATTACAAACCAGATCAATAATCAGCAACACTTTTTCAAACGAACATCTTCAGTGATCTTTCCTGCTATAGCTGAGGCTAGAGCATCTAGCCAAGATGTGGAGAAACAAATTTTAACTTTCTAACTATTTAGTTATTTATTTATTTCTTTATTACTTATTAGTTATGTATTCTATTATATATATTTAATTAGTTTTAAATATGTTTGTTAATCCTAGTTATTATTTTATGTTGTTTTTGTAGTAGTATATATGTATATTATAATACTGCTCATCTATATTATATTTGGAGTTCAATTTTAAGTGGATTATTACAATAGCTGCATGATTATTTTCAGCTGACATTAAAGTTCCGTGGATTTGTCTTTCGATTAGCTTTTTATTTTATTGCTAAGAGAATCAGAACTTCAATTGAGATATAGCGACCTGTTGCTGGGTCTCCACTCACAAGGCAATGCAAGTGAAACCACACCAACCAACCATCAGCTGTATGTTGCTATGCTTCTACACTCTAGCATTCAGATGGATCATGGATCACGTATATTTTGTATGAAATGTGTTGGCAGCGAGTGTCGATATGATATGGGGGGGGTTGTTTTTTAATCTCGCTGGTGAAGACTGAATTCAGTATTTCAGTTGGAACATTGGCAAGAAACAGAAAGAGCTGGTTTAAAAAAAAATAAACAGAACAGCCAACACTGTGATGATGATGCACTTATTCCTTTCAGATGCACTAGTTGGATTCGAGCAGCTGCAGTACATTGTGAGTGAGTCTTCCTCCAGAGTACAACTCTGTGTCAGAGTAACCAATCCTCCTCCACGTGAAGCTCTCAACTTTGCCATAAGTCTGAAATATGAAACAAAACGAAGAGGTGCGAGTTGTTGTGCAGCATATATGTTCAAACTAATGTCATTAAAAGTTTTTTCATTTTCAAGAAAGGGTGGGTCTCTAGGAGAAAGGGTGGGTCTCTAGGAGAAAGGGTGGATCTCTAGGTCACAATCAGAAATATATAGGAAGATGGGTCTCTAGGTCACAATTAGAAAGGGTGGGTATTTAGGTCACCAGAAGTATATAGGAAGGTGGGTCTCTAGGTCACAATCAGAAGTATATAGAAAGGGTGGGTCCTTAGGTCACAATCAGAAATATATAGGAAGATGGGTCTCTAGGTCACAATTAGAAAGGGTGGGTCTTTAGGTCACAATCAGAAGTATATAGGAAGGTGGGTCTCTAGGTCACAATCAGAAGTATATAGAAAGGGCGGGTCCTTAGGTCACAATCAGAAATATATAGGGAGATGGGTCTCTATGTCACAATTAGAAAGGGTGGGTCTTTAGGTCACAATCAGAAATATATAGGAAGGTGGGTCTCTAGGTCACAATTAGAAAGGGTAGGTCTTTAGTTCACAATCAGAAATATATAGGAAGGTCGGTTTCTAGGTCACAATCAGAAGTATATAGAAAGCGTGGGTCTCTAGGTCACAATCAGAAGTATATAAGAAGGTGGATCTCTAGGTCACAATTAGAAAGGGTATGTGCCCAATTTAGAGGTCCATAACTTTCACAAGGTTCGGAGTTAATTAATTGCTCCATCTGTATGCTTTCTTCTGACTTTAAGACTGTAGGTATTTGGTAAAGCCATACCAAAGTTACATGCTTGGGGACCTCAATCTCAAAAAGTTGTGAGGACACCATATTTTAAAACATGGTGGTCATGAACTTTTTAAACTTCTTGTGTGACTATACATTGTTATCGGTCCATTTTGTTCATTGAAATGCACCAATCACATTTGGAAGGAAAATAATACTGAAGTGAGATCTTCTCACCATAGATAAATGTGAGCTTAGGTAAAGAATAGCTCAAGAATGCACCAAAAATGACTTCCTGTTTCCAATCCATTGTAAGCTATTTTCATACCAATTATACATTCCCATACATTCCCACAATGCCTTCAAGTGCCAATTTGTGATAATTTTCTAATAGCATGCTAGTATAAATTTGTTGTTGTTTTTTCACTCGTTGGTTCAGCTGTTTTTGTTCTTCTAATGTAAACCTTGTTGTACAGATGGCACATCAATTCAGGGAGCACTTCAATTCAAAACTGGACCAGGACTTCCCAATGGCCAGTACAGAAGGATGTGTTTTGAGATTAATACAACCATGGACGACAATGTGAGAGTAGAGGATGAGCCACTTGTTGTAATTCTTGCTCTGGACCAGAAGATCCCTCAGCCTAGAGTGGTTGTCAGTCCAAATGCAACTCGTATTATTATTCTGGATAACAATGGTAAACTTGGAGTGATTGTTCGAGTGTTAGGCAAGGTTGAGTTTTTGTTGTGTAGCGAGCAACCGAAGAGATCACCAGCTCAAGTCCTGTCTACAGGTTGACTGGTGGACAAACACAAAAAATTATGCACTTGAAGAACAATACTACTTGAATCTGTTTTTTTACACTCAGCATTTTCCTAACTGTATAAAACATCTCTAGTAGGCAGAGTCATGGGTACCGATAACTAGAGTGAATTAGTTCTGCACGTCTAGCAGGCGGGATTGAAGGGTAAAATGGAATTATATATTTCTGTGTTGGCGTTGCTATAACAACTTCCCAGTTGTGTTAACCTATCTATCCAGATAATAATGTAGATATTTTTATTGTCTCTATAAACAAATATTTCATCTTGATTCACTCTAACCATGTGTGTGGGGGAATATGAGACTACTTTCAGGGGGATGAATAATTTCACCTCACCTCTCACAACCAAAAAATCAAATAAGCAACTAAATTATTCCCATGTGCCATGCATGTGCCATGTATGTGCGAAGCATGGCAAACACATCATCTGTCAGTCATATGCAATACATATGCACACAAGAATATTGAAATTCCATATTTAATTCTATTATGGACTTATGGCACTGCAAAAAATGCCTGTTTTTTTGTGGAATTTGACAGCCATCACAATAGCTGAAAAGGTTAGCCTCTCAACCCAGTGGGCTAGATCGAAAATATGTCTCCACTTATTTCAGAGCATGGCTTGTAGTCGTAATGACTCTTAAAAGGAATTCTATAGTCGATCAATGTCGGTCAACTCCTTGTCAAGTTAGGTCATTAAACTCACCACTGCCAGTCAGATGGCAAGTATGTTACTCTCATGCAGCATAGTGTAAATGTGTTCACTTTCATGTGTGTTTTGTATCTTTTTTCTTGTTTGTAGATATATCTATTGGGTTTCTGAGCAGAACCTACAGAGCTAATGAAGCTGATGGAGAAGTGATAATAGAAATAGGAATCATCGCAGGATTTCAGCAAGATTACATCACAATAACTCTTCAGGTCACCCTCACCAATGGAACAGCTTTTCGTAAGTCATTGATTTAGAAAGGAGCTGTTGTCGTTGCTGTTGTTGTTGTTGTTTTGATGGCTGTATGAATATATATTAGTGGAGGTTGATGCCTCTATGAAATATTGATGATATTTTGCCACGTAAAATACGACAATGTAGAACTGTCTCTGCATAATATTTCTTAGAACATTCTCTATAACTCGACACAAATAGCAAATGGGAAAAATAGGATTTCTATATAGATGTCCCTACTTGCTCATTGAAGGTATAGGAAGTACTGGGATGGCATATGCCTCAATATATAAGTTACAGATCTGATAAAAGGAGTGAACTGCACAGAAATCTCACTGTCCAGACATTACCTTGAACTTTATTGTAAGTAATTCAAGTCATACATATCTTGGTGTCAACTGCCTTTGCCTTGGGCTTTCATACTTCTTTTGGTTTGGGGGGATGAATTTAAGGACAGGATTCGAGTTCCATTCTCTAAGTAATTGTGGATTATTTATCCAGATAACAATAACTCAAATTTGTCGATGAGGGCCGAGGCATTTGGTTGGAATGTTGGCAAGGAAACCAAAAAGCTGATTTAAAGATATAACATTGGAAGTCAACTAACAAGCAAGCACAAACACAATACAAACCCCATCAGTGTATACACTATTATTATATTTACTTCAGTTGGCAGTGACTATGGAGCTATTTCCTCCACCACTGACATCACTATCGGACCATCCTCGATACCACTGTCTCTACGCATTCCACTCATAAACGATGGCATATTTGAAGACACTGAGAGCTTTAGAGCCAGTCTAGAAATCACTGGGTCTGTTCCAAGTGTGACCATCAGTCTTGCAACTACTAGCATCACTATTTCTGATGATGACAGTAAGTCTATATAAAATATACATGCTTTCTATGGTAATGCTACACAAAGTCTATATAAAATATACATGCTTTCTATGGTAATGCTACACAAAGTCTATATAAAATATACATGCTTTCCATGGTAATGCTACACAATGGGCCATGATAGACTGACTAGGAGGTACAAGAAAGTTTGTATACATAGCCTTATGAGGTCAGACAGCGATTCATGTGGCCCAGCCAGCCGCCTAAATAAGATACTTTGAGTTATGGGTTGCCTGGTGAAAATATTTTAGCTACGACAGCTTCTCTGGTGAGACAAAAGGAGTTTATCCAACTACACCTTCACTTATCTGCCCACAAGATACCATGTATTTGTCTAGTGATATCATATTGTACCATGGAAGAATTACATTCTATAATGGCATTGTGTGCATCTGCAATATGTTACTGGCTGGCTCTATAGCATCAATGGCAAGGAAATGAGTATTTAATAACCAGAAGTCATATAACAAGCAGCACAGACATCGTCAACTTCTTGAAGGTATGGATCACTGCATCTGTGTTCCTGACTAGGTAGAAGAGATGGCCAACAGTTCTTAATTGCTACAGAGCCTGGCCTAGATGGACAGTATTATAGTCTCTCCAGTGACTAGCAATGGGGGGAAAACACCGCCTGTTGAGAAAAATGGTGCTTAACAATAATCACTAGATGCCTAATCCAGATACCTGCTTGGCAACCAGATATTTCAATTGCAAATGCACGATCTAGAAACTGGTGGACAAGTATGATGCACAGACATGTGATAGAAATCCTCTCATCATCACGGTATGATGTCTCCATTTCATCACATGACCTCGTGTAATATATGTGGGTCTGTGGTGTATGCCAAATTGGTTTTTGTCATGATTCAGAGTGACTCTAACTGGATTACATAGCTCAGTAGCATTCTAATATAGACCAACATAAGCAACGTAAGTGTTCAGTATGTGAGACATATACACTCTCTAGATGTAGCTAGCCAGCACTATTCTTCTGTGGTCTACATAATGAGGTCATAGTCCAAATCTATCCCTTTTGTGTGCATAACTGTGTGTGTATGCGTGTGCATCTCTCTCTCTTCCTCACGCACACACACATGCACACACACACACACATGCACACATGCACACACACACGCACACACACACACATGCACACACACACACATGCACACACACACACACACACACATGCACACACACACACATGCACACACACGCACACACCAAAGTCTGATTTGGTTGCTGGTGATAAGAGATTAGTGGGGTTTTGACCCCTGAACTTAGATTTCTAAGGTAGTGCTAGACACCTCTCAGTTGTGCTAACCACACCGCTATAAATATCCAACCAATTAGCAACTTTGGCAATGAATGTGTACACAAATTAGCCACACCTAAGCTGGTCTGAGAAAGCCATAATTTCATTCATATGATTTCGTACTCAATGATGATGATAGTAGTAGTAGTAGTAGTAGTAGTAGTAGTAGTAGTAGCAGTAGTAGTAGTGTAGTAGTAGTAGTAGTACTAGTAGTAGTAGTAGTGTAGTAGTAGTAGTAGTAGTAATAGTAATAGTAGTAGTAGTAGTAGTAGAATAGTAATAGTAGTAGTAGTAGTAGTAAAGTTGCCATTGTCAATATTGATGCAGCATTGGAATTTTCGATTGTCCCATCATCTGAGGAAGTGAGTGAAAGTGTGGGACTTGCCATATTGACAGTGTCTCTAGTGAGTGGCACTATAGAAGAAGGAACAGCTGTGGTCTTGATAGCTTTCACCGATGATGACAGTACAAGGACCACTGCTACTGGTAAGTACTAAAGAGATCATTTGAATTTATGCATCAACAGAGAAGAAGTGCTATTCATGCTATGTTGTTGTTGCTGTTGTTGTTGTTGTTTTTAATTCAAGCACATTCAAACAACTCAAGTAAAGAGGGACCATAAGCTTAAGCCATCCTGATTTCCATCCATAAGCTCTAATTCATCAGCCCAGTGTAAAATTGAACAAAGCAGGCTCAGAAATTTAGTACCATATGCTTGTACCGCAATCATCGCTGCCTTTTAATTTTTCCTGTGCAATGCTGCAATGCCAGATATTTTTATACCTGGATTCAATAAGGTGTATCTGATGGATTTCATTGCTCTGTGTGAAACATATTTATGAACTATAAAATCATGCACACATACACATGTGCACCCACCCCCCCACCCCCACCCCCATCCCCCACCCCCACCCCCCCATCCCCCCCACCCCCATCCCCCACCCACCCCACCCACACACACACAAAGTTAACTATTTTCCAAATGACCTCAATAAACTCAAAACAACATATATATCGACGATGTAATGATGTGAGTGAGCTCTAGATAGAATTTAATCATCATTCCACTCCATCATTTCATTCGCTTCATTAATGTTTCCTTGACAATGCTGAGGGACAAATTTTGTTCATGACACAAGACCTCTCAACCAGATTGCATGTCATGACAGGTGTAGTAGCCCACATTAATATCCCGCCAAATTATACCCGGAGTTAAACTGGACTAGCCCAGAATATACCTCTCTAGTCCAGGTTATACCCCCTGTTGTGTTTTTCTTAAATGAGTCTGTATTTCAATGTCCAGAGGGTTTTTTTCCATCATAATTTATATATTTTGGGCTAGACAAGACTATATCTCCCCTGTCAAGATTATACCTCCTTGTGTTTTTCAAACTAACATACTGGAATACTATTACAAATTTAGAAATTGGAGAAATATTAGGAAATAACGATCACAAAGTCATCTGATTTGACCATAACTTAACATATAAGAAGAAAGAATTGTAACAGATTTCAGAAAAGCAAATTTTATAGGTTTAAGAGATATGGTTAGAAATGAGGTGTGGGATGGTATTACCCCACCAGGGACAGAACAAGTGAATTCACGTCATGTGGGAGAGGTAGGATAATTTCAGAATGACCAAAATGGAAATAAGTCAGGTCGTTAACCTTCAAATTATATTGATGAATACAAAAAATTGGCAGAAACCCTTAAGATTATTATTATTCAAAATTATTTTATTCCAAGAAGTCAATTCAGATCCAAAAATAATAACGCAAAATGGATGAAAGGTAGAATCAAGCATCATATAGGCTTTAAGAAAGGTCTTTATAGGAGATTAAAAAGAGGGGAGGAGAATTTGAGGCAGCAACAATTGAGTTTAAATAGCGAGGTTAAAAAATAAAATAGCAAATCTAAAAGAAATTACGAAATAAAAATTGCTAAGATATCGAAAGTAAATCCGAAAATTACTGTTTTTAAGTTAATTTAATTCCAAGTTTGTAACACTATGAATTTATATGGTGGATTTTATAAATTTCAAAATGTGTTAATAAGTTCTATGTTCAAACAGGACAAAATAAAGAAAGCATTATCTCTCTGTAAGGTGTAATGTCAGGTCAGGTTATGTGTGAGGTCGTCAGAGGATATACTGAGGTCACGTATGTATATATATATATATATATATATATTATATATACTGGTGCTCGTGCTTTTGTCTGCCATTGTGCCTGGAGCTTGTGACTGGTGTTGTTCTGTGTTTCCTCTAATTAGTGTGCATATTATTTTCAAACTTTCACAAAAAATCTATCATGGATGATAACCTGTACAACCAGATTTTGAACTTCTACTCCAGCACTGACCGAAAATATCCTCAGCATATCTATGATCTGGATCCTGCCAAGCATGTGAATGCAAAGTCTCTGTTTCGTCAAACAGCAAAACCATTTCATGCTGACAATGGAACTCTCTTCCGTGGAGACAAGGAGGTTCTTGTCAAAACCCATGTGCCCAGCATTCTGAAGGCCTGTCACGATAATCCAGCTACAGGAGGACACTTTGGCAGAGAAAAAGATTCCATAAAATATCTCAGCAATATTACTGGTAATTCATTAGAACGATACAAGAATATGTGAAGGCATGTCCAAAGTGTTCCCATCAGTAATCCCAAAGTCAGCAAAGAAGCTCTATCACTCAACCCCATACCTGTACCTGCCAAGATATGGAGTCTGGTTGGGATTGACATTATCGGACCTCTTCAAGAAACTACAAGTGGTAACAAGTATATTGTCACCATAACAGACTGTTTCTCCAAGTGGTCTGAAGCTGCAGCTATCCCCGACAAGAGCATGAAGTCAGTGGCATATTTTCTTTACTCAGTTGTATATCGACTAGGCTGCATGGACAGCCTTATCAGTGACCAGTTTGGGAATTCATAAACAAAGTTATTGACATGCTTACGGACCATTTCCAGACAGATCACCATATAGCCTTGGCATACCTCCCACAATCAAATGGCCAAAGGAAACGTGACAACAGGACACTCAAGGCTGCACTGAGTATGCTCGCCAATGACCAAGCCAATGATTGGGATCAGTACATTCCAGTCATTCTGTTTGCTTATCATACATCTATCCATGCTTCAATGAAGCGCATGCCCTTCGAAGTGATGTATGGCTGCACTGCCAAGCTGCCATTGACTTGAAGTCTGCTGATGAGAGTGATGAGCACCATTTCCAGACTCAGCCAGCCCTGATGTTTTGCAGACATTTCACACTATTCGTAAAGACCTCTGTTCTGCAGTCTCCAACATCGCCAGTGCACAGTCTTGTCAGGAGAATTATGATCATCGCCATGAAAGCAACAAAGAGATTATCACAGGATCCATAGTCTATATCAAAAACAGTCGACGTATCCACAGGATGGGATCCAAGCTGGACCCTTGCTGACTGGTCCATATACTGTTGTTGATTCCCTCAGTGTCAAGCTAAAAAATGTAAAAACCAATGAGATCCTAAGTAATCTGCCACGCCAGCAACCTCAAAATCTACGCAGATGCCACATCAACTCATGACCTTGAGCACTCAACCATTCCTGACTGCCCCTGTGACAACATAGAGAACAAACCCCAGCAAACCAAGAGACCAAGGAGGGAGCTTGACAAGACCAGTGACACAATGGAATACAAAAAAACAAGTCGACCAGTATGTTTAGTCCACTCTCCAGCAAGGCTCGAAAGGACATCAACAAAATCAATATACTTTGGCCGACCCTCTGAACTATCAAAGCCAAGATGAACGTACAAGACCAAAGGCAATGGCAACTGCTACTTCTGATCCATCAGTTATATACTCACAGGATCAGAGGAGAGCCAAGGCATCATCTGAGATAGAGTTGTGCAGCACATAAACACTGGCATCACCACGAAGTGCCAACACTACCTGAACCAGAATGTTAATGACTATGTGACTGCCTCTGGAATCTCACTGGATGGAGTATGGGTGACTGATGCTGAGGTCATCGCCACAGCCTGTTTGAATGATATTGCAGTATATGCCATTCAATGCAGTGGTAACATATCCTGCCAGCTTTAGTCTCCAGAGATTAACAGATCATGCGTTATATCTTGAGAATGTATCAGAGCACTTCAATGTTGTAGCCAGTGCTTAGATGTATGTTTTGTTAGCTCATGCTTCATTGTAGTCTGCACTTGATTAGTTTGCAATGGCATTTAAGTGATTAAAATTATGTATTTTAGTTTATAAGGTTGTGTCATCAGCGTGAGAAATAAAATCAAAATTTAATATCTGAGTTGTTGTTTTTATTTCAATTAAGATAGTTTAGCCATACCACTGAGTTCAAAACATACCTCTCGTAGGGATGGTTTCTGGTGTGTAGGGGGTATAATCTGGCCTAGGGGGGGAGGGGGAAATAGCCTAGTCTGTTTTATATCCCGGGCATCATTTTATACCCTGGGGTATAAAACAGGATAGCCCACTTTTTAAAAAAACAAAAAAAAACCCGGGTATAGTTTGGGGAAGGGTATATTTTAGGCTGTTACGATGACTTCATTTGTAGCAGCAGCAATTCTATTCATTATATTTAATTGTTCTCTTGCATCCTGTCATTTTTTTCCCCCCATAAACTTATTCCTGTTTCACTAACCTACCATGTCCATTTCCGCCATGGACTGTTCTTCACCGTCATAGATACCAGACTTTTTAACTTATTTACACATGTGAAACGTTGGCGTTAAGCTGATTGAAAGAGAATCCTCATCCCAACAAAGAGGGGGAAGAAAGTATTTGAGTTCCATGAATTGCTACCATTTAACCCTCTCATTCCACGTAACCGTACCTTTTAGCCCTCTCATTCCATATAACCCTACCATTTAACCCTCTCATTCCTTTAACCATACCTTTTAGCCCTCTCATTCCATGTAACCCTACCATTTAACCCTCTCATTCCTTTAACCATACCTTTTCGACCTCTCATTCCATGTAACCCTACCATTTAACCCTCTCATTCCATGTAACCATATCTATAACCCTCTAATTCTATGTAACCCTACCTTTTAGCCCTCTCATTCCATATAACCCTACCTTTTAACCCTCTCATTCCATGTAAACCTACCTTTTAACCCTCTCATTCGATATAACCATACCTTTTAGCCCTCTCATTCCATGTAACCCTACCATTTAACCCTCTCATTCCATGTAACCCTATCTATAACCCTCTCATTCCATGTAATCCTACCATTTAACCCGCTCATTCCATGTGATGCTATCTTTTAACTCTCTCATTCCATGTAACACTAACTTTTAACCCTCTCATTCCATGCAATGCTAAATTTTAACCCTCTTATTCCACTCTTATTCCAGCACACTAGTAAAGTAAAAAGATGTAACTATGCCTGCTTCATGTACATATGGCTCATGGTTCTGCTGACTCTGCAATAACCTGTTTACTGACATCACTTCTGAACAGGAATAGTGACTATAAGTTTATTAAGCATGACTTATGAATGCATTCGATTCGTAATGTCTCTCTGAACTGGTACATTATAACAGATTCAAGAAGGGGCACAGAGCAGTTGCTTGGGGTGCACATCTGAAGTGAGGTGTCACAGTGATAGCACCCACCACAAGCAACAACTTTGTGCATGTTCCTGAATCCACCATCTTGTATTGTGAGCTGCAGTGGTCCTCCTAAAGCAAGTAGGGTTACTGCTAACCATATTACAAAATTAACTTGCATTATTTTTGGTCAGTCATTACAAGTATGGTCTGAAATATGCCGCTTGCCATATAATGTCAGATATCATACATATCCAGCTCATTCATGTACAAATCTTTGCATGTTGTGATATCACAGCTGGACTAGACTACACCTCTGTATCCCCAACTACACTTCGATTCTCACCTGGAACCAGCTCACTGTCAATCTCGATCAACATCTTACCGGATGACCTAAGAGAAGAGAGAGAGACAATTGAAGTGTTGCTGGATGTTGGCTCTGTGCTGATAAATGGTGGCAGCATGCTGCCATTTCCCAGTAATCGCATAAAAATAGTTTCAAACATTGCTCAAGTAGTCATTCTTGATGATAATGATGGTAAGTTTATCATAGCAAGTGTGTTGGAGTTCTATTTTTAGAAATAAATTACCGCTTATTACACTTTCCCCTTAAAAATGCCATATCCCATATTTTCACCCATACAGCCTGCAAGAGTTCATTTCTTCTTGTTTCCTATCCTTTTCTTAATGTAGCTATACTTTATGTCCCATGTCATGCCAATGCATGTAACATCAGGGTAAAGTAACAGAGTTGGTAATAGGTAAATTAGGTGTGTGAGTAGGAGTATATGTTTTGTCCAGACAGAGAATCACAAGAGCCATTACCATCTAGTGCTGCTGGAGGGAAAGCAAGCTAAGAAGTCTTTGTGGAATTTTGCAGCTAACAGAATAACTGGAAAATTATTAAACCCTCTCAACATAGCATGTGTTTCCCGATATATAAGGATAGTTTACGCTGGTCACCAGACAGTCCCTCAAGTCATATCTAAGCTAAACTCAATCTGGCAGCTTCTTATGGAAACTGAAACTAATTAAATCCAAAACTGCTTCCAGCGTACACTTAGAATCCTTTGCTAAAGTAGAATACTGGCAGACCTAATTTGAGTTTGATCAGCATGACAATTGGCAAAGGATGTTACTCTATCTGAAGAGTGTGAAACTGCAGCTCAAGCTTGCTAGGAGAATGTGATTCAGCTGTATTTTTACAGAAAAACTGGGTAAAGATAATTTATAAAAGCATCCTGGCATGTGCGTAGAAGATGGAGGCATTGAGAGGAGTAAATACTATGCTAATGAAAAACAACAACAACAGCATGATATGGTATGTGAAGTCTTTTTAATGCACTACATTGGAGACATTAATTAAATGTTAATAGAAATATATGCCCGAGGGACCATCCCTGATGTGTCATAGAGTGGCATGTGGAGCAGTAGCTAAGTATGGCCATACCAAACAGACAGAATAAATACTTGACCAGTAGTAAAGACAATCTTATAATACTCAAAACTTTCCATGTGTGACTCTCATGGTAGCAAGCAATCAGAGTTGATTTGTGGTGCAAAATTTGCTGTCTTTACACGAGCTGCATCCCCCCTCTTATAGTATCCTCCCTCTCATAGTATCCTTCCTCTTATAGCATCCTCCCTTTAATAGTAGCTCCTGTAATAGTGCTGTCTCTATAATAGCGACCCCTCTAGTTTAAAAAAACCTTCTTCTAATAAGGCTCCCTTTATAGCAGCCTCACCCTATAGTGAGCAGCCTTACTCTAATAGAAGACTCACTCTATAACTTAGCTTCATTCTAATAGTAGCCTACCTCTAATAGCAACCTCCATTTAGAAGTAGCCTACCTCTAATAGCAGCCACCTTTTAGTAGTAGACTACCTCTAATAGCAGCCACCATTTAGTAGTAGTAGTAGCCTCCCCCTAATAGCAACCTCCCTCATACAGTACCGTCCCACAAGCCAAAACTATTTCGCAATTTGATGATGCCAAAAACCATGTTCACAAAGCACTGTAACATACATACCTATAGGACAAAACTCATGTTCCTACAGCCACCTAGAAGCTAAGAAGCTAAAAGGTCCACATTCTCTTCCTATTTGTTTTGCAGATAACATTCAAGTCAACGATACCGTAATTGCAGACCCCCTCTTCACTGTGCCCATATTGGTATCAGACGAACAACTACAAGCTCTGAAGATTGACAAACTATCTCTGTGCTATGAAATCCATGGCCAATCTGATACGTGGTTCAACTTGGTCACTGATGAGTGCACTAGCATTAATGCTCAATTTAATTACATCTCCGAAAACTTGAACATGATCAACAAAATCAGTGTCAGAGCTGTGGACAACAACAATCGATGTATGAATATACAAGTGGATGTGGATCAGTGCACAGCTGCTGTGGGTAACATCAAACTCAGTCCAATGGCTAAATATTCCTTTGGTGGAATTAACGTCAAGAGATACAATAACCGTGTTCGTATCTCAGTTCCCAACTGCGCTGATATCACTCTCGTGATGTGGATGGTCTGCGAACAAGAGCATTTGATTAATCCTGATTTTACAGAATCCAGTCTCATGCTACACATGATCAAGTTTGTGGTGATGAGAGGACTCAACTTTGGCCACAGAAAAGCACATGGTTTTTTAGGTACACAAATAATTATAAGCATCAAGTCAATACTAGCCACAGAACATTGTTAAGATAAGGGGGGAGACTGGGTGGTTGAAGGAATACTACACAGTGGATAGATGACAACATAAACTAAAGCAAATAATATTTTAACAGAACTATATACCATAATTATACTGAGGCAGGCATATGGTAAAAAATCATAGTTGATTTCAAAACCCGGTGGTTTCTGAAGACCAACAGCTTTGATCGAATGAGCCTTTCTGAAACTTACATTGGGCAATTTTTTTCCTGAGCTATGTATCAAATGGAAAGAAAAGCAAGAACTATTTATTAGAAAATAGAGATTTGTGAGATCATCCTGAGCTATTAGAAAATGAGCTATTTATTAGAAAATAGAGATTTGCTGAGCTATTATAAAATGAGCTATTTATTACAAAATAGAGATTTGTGAGATCATCCTGAGCTATTATAAAATGAGCTATTTAGAAATTTGTGATACCATCCTGAGCTATGTATCAAATGGAAAGAAAGTATGAGCTGTTTATTAGAAAATAGAGATTTGTGAGATCATTAATTCCTGAAAAGGTACAACTAAATAACTAGTGGGCTAGCACCATAGCAGCGGTGGATAGTAAACAGGCTGTAGTTATGTCTCGCCTCACTCTCGTACAGCTGCTCGCAAGGCATAGGCAAACTGCATGAAAACTATCCAAAAATTGGATTGCGTGCTTTTTTATTCCGAGGCAAGCAAGGAAAGCTAGTTGAAAACTGGAAAGGATATAACTATGTTAGATGGTGGTTCCATGGAACCCCCCCCCCCCCCTCCCCCCCCCCCCACACACACACACACTTCCTTGGATCTGCCACTGGGATGTAAATCTTTGCTGCTCGAGTAATAAGTTTAAACTGGTGATCCATATTCATAGTTGCATTTCCTAAAATCCACTTTATTACTTTTCAGGCCAGTTCTGGAACATTCCAGTTTCTGTGGAGCCATTTACTGGTCCGGAAAGAGGAGGAGCTACTACTAACAACAGACTGAGAGTTGACCTCACTACCAATAATAAGCCTCGCAGCTATACAGGAAAACTACTGCCCTACAACTGGGTAATGGATCACGAACCTTGCTTGTTTGTTGGAAACCAACAGTCAGGTCCAATCTATACTGTTCGGGATCCTAATGATGGTGTGATTGAGGGGCTCTTCACGGACTATATAGTCAAGAGTGCCTTCTCAGAAAAGGATTATCTCTTTGGTCTGTTTAATGAGGACAAGTGTGCTGGTAGTTCTGGTTCAGGATCTGGTGTGCCACGGAAACCTATCATTAGCTAACTACATGAGGTGACGTTTCCTCAGCATAAAAACCTTAATCAGCCAATAAATTCATCAAATATTTATATATATGTGTATCATATTTAACATACTATTATTATTTAGATGTCCTTGTTGATGGCCTATATCAGGGCTCAACAGATTATATATAGCTTAAATTGAGAGAAAATGGAGACATAGCTACTGGAGTGAATCTCACACACATTTATGGGTCACTCTCATGCTCATGATCTCATCCTCATGCTCATGATCTCATGTATGGAAACACGAATCTCACATCTTCAAACCATAGCCACCTGCTATTAATGTAAATCATGCTGATTAAGCACTATTCTGGTGTGTTTATTACTATGAGGTGTCCTCTATTACAATACTTAACAGATGAGAAAAACATGCGTGGTCCAAGATTACAAGCCTCGTCGATTCCCAATGTAGGAACAGGTGTCTGAATCTTCATCATTGTGTTCAGTGCATATAGCTAATCCAGAAAAAATGGACACAAGATGGAATCGACTACCATACATGCTTTTCCCCAAGGAGCTTTATTCAAGATTTTCACGGCCTTTATCCGGATGCAAAAAAAATGTGCCCTCGTAAGGTCTGGTAAGAAACAACGAAGGCCTTACTATAAATTTATTATTTTTCGGAGGAGTGGGGAAATCAGCTCAATTAGGTTTACACATATACTTGATACCAGATGCGATGGAAGGTTACCCCAGTTATCTGCCTTAATACATGCGGTGACAATGGTAATGGCTATGTTTTTTTATCTGGCCCTTTTTTGAGGGTAAAAACAAGGTATTTCAAGCAAATATCTTTTTCTCACACTCAAGAGATGTCCCGTACTATTGCTGTTAGGTTTGGGGGTTGGGTCTCGCTACCACTGCATGTCCAACCATGGCAAGTAGCTATGTGAATATTGATTTCCGAGACAACAATGGCACTGATCATTTGGGGATACTGCATAGTGATATTCCATTGCGGAAAGTAGTCACTGCCTATCTTCTTTTTTTTTAGGTTGAAATTAGATTTCAGCAAAAAATATTAGCCTCTTGCTACTTTCACTAAATTAAGAAGCTCAACGTATTATCAGAAGTAAATAATCCAATTTCAAATTGGGGGAGGTGGGATAAGGAGGGTCAACATGTGGGTTTGAGGATTTCTATCTCAAAACCTCAGAATGAGTGGCCGTGGTAGATACTTAAGCTGTAAATGGGAGGTTGGGGGGATGACTGTCCCCTCTCCCCCTCTCCCTTTTCCCCTTATCTCGTGGAGTCTCCCCTAATTATACCAGCCTAAAGTTCAATAGCTCACTCCCTTATAAGGGAAGTGTATTGTAACTGACACGAAATCTTCCCAATATGTTTTCGTCATGTGATACTAAAAGGAGCAAACAGCTGCGGACCATATATGCAAGCTTGCTTTATGGGCGCGTGGATGTGTCTGTTGAAGGTGATATAAGCACGAGTCCTTCTTGACCTTCTCTACATTAGGGGATGGAGTGAGAGAAAAAATGGTCTTGTGTCTTTAGCATAAGCTATAGCTACCAACTTGCACTTCTCTTCATAGTCCTACAACACATCATTATTTGGGTTGCCCATTTGTCCAGCTAACTGGGATATGCCAGGAACCAGCCACAAGCTAGATAGGGATGAAATCCTTATCACTTATCTGTGCAGGATATCCAAATATACTGACAAATATACTGATGTTGGTGTCTTATTAGTTACAGGCACTAAGTCGAAGACTCTATGACTATAATGATGAATGGCAGTAAGCCTGACTGGCAAGCTGGTAAATGTGTGTGTGTTTATGTATGGAAGGCAAGCTGTGGTGATAGAAGGAGCATGTCACTATGTTTTTTTATCACGGCCAAATCCTAATGTGTTCTGCCTCTCTTATTTCTGTGTGTGTCTATGCATCTATTCATGGATGCTGTTATGTGTCTCATGATCCCTGTGGACTTTTTGATTGAACGGAGTAAAGTATTCTCTTGTTCCCCTGACATATATACGTATGACATATTGCTGATAAATACAGCAACTAGCTACACCTTAGCTTTCTGCAAAAGTTCCTGTGTACATTCCCCTAGAAAGTGGCTCCTGTATCAGCTGTGTCACATAGCTGTGCAACTGTTTGCTCACCAGCATGGACAATGGCAGATACATTGCTTGTGGATGAGGTTACAGGAAATGGAAAGAGAACCACATAGGCTAGACAAACTGAGAAATGGAATGTTAACAGCACTGAAGTGATTGACAGCAGCCACTAGTCAGTGTCAAAGCATTTGCGTTCTTGGCACCCATGGGTCAGCTGGCCACACGAGTTATATGAGTTTCATCATCATGATGACATCATCAACACTGTAAAGTTATTGCAATTTCAGTTAAGGAAGGTAGCTAATCATTAGGGTTAGTGCCCGGGAAGGAACTAGGGTTAGTGTCTGGGAAGGAACACTAGGGTTAGTGTGCCTGGGAAGGAACCAGGGTTAGTGTCTGGGAAGGAACCAGGGTTAGTGCCTGGGAAGGAACCAGGGTTAGTGTCTGGGAAGGAACCAGGGTTAGTGCCTGGGAAGGAACTAGGGTTAGTGCCTGGGAAGGAACCAGGGTTAGTGCCTGGGAAGGAACCAGGGTTAGTGCCTGGGAAGGAACTAGGGTTAGTGCCTGGGAAGGAACCAGGGTTAGTGCCTGGGAAGGAACTAGGGTTAGTGTCTGGGAAGGAACTAGAGTTAGTGCCTGGGAAGGAACCAGGATTAGTGCCTGGGAAGGAACCAGGGTTAGTGTCTGGGAAGGAACTAGGGTTAGTGTCTGGGAAGGAACACTAGGGTTAGTGCCTGGGAAGGAACAGGGTTAGTGCCTGGGAAGGAACCAGGGTTAGTGCCTGGGAAGGAACTAGGGTTAGTGCCTTGGAAGGAACTAGGGTTAGTGCCTGGGAAGGAACTAGGGTTAGTGCCTGGGAAGGAACCAGGGTTAGTGCCCGGGAAGGAACCAGGGTTAGTGCCTGGGAAGGAACCAGGGTTAGTGTCTGGGAAGGAACTAGGGTTAGTGTCTGGGAAGGAACCAGGGTTAGTGCCTGGGAAGGAACTAGGGTTGGTGCCTGGGAAGGAACTAGGGTTGGTGCCTGGGAAGGAACTAGGGTTGGTGCCTGGGAAGGAACCTGGGTTAGTGCCTGGGAAGGAACTAGGGTTAGTGTCTGGGAAGGAACTAGGATTAGTGCCTGGGATGGAACTAGGATTAGGAGATTAATTTTTGTTTTTTCTTTGAGGAAGAAAAGAGTGGGAGTTGGGAGGGGAAGAGAGAGTGTTTTTTTTTAACTGCCGATGAAGTGTTGTGTGGATTTTTAAAAAATTAAGCATGAATGAAGCATTTTAGATTCTGTATTTGTTGTGTGTTTTTTGCAGTATTATGCGAAGTGTAGAATGATGGAAACAATACCCCCCCCCCCCCACACACACACACACAACCCTTATTTTGTGTGTCCAAACTGAAAGCTGATACAGCAAAACACATGGGATCATTATCCACTTATTACAGCCCTAATTTGAACCCCAGAAAATCCCCTTGCCAAATGTCTAGCAGTCACTATTCCAAGCCCACCAGCAGAAAAGGAGATAGCAATTTACTTCTTTCAGAAGTCAAGAAAAACAACTTTCAGGTTATTGCAGTATTCACTGTTACTCTACAATCGTTATTAAGACAGCTTTGACGATGAGGACTGGAATATCTTGATCTGTGGGTACATTTGCTACCACAAGGATCCACTTGACTTCACCATGGAGGTAGAAAAGAGTGCATCAAACCTCGAATAAGAATGGATCATGAATTTTAAGTCTCTCAAGCTGGGAGTATTTCACATGTGCAAAATATGCCTCATTTGCAAGAGTTCACAAATGGCCCTTCTATGCAAATGCATCCATGTCGGCCAGTAATCTGATCATGTTGGCCAGTAATGTCGGCCAGTAATCTGATCATGTTGGCCAGTAATCTTGACATATTTGGCAATATTCTTGATATGCTGGCCGTAAGCATCAGTGCACCATCCAGAATATAAACCAGAATGATGAATGCATGTCCATCGCTCCTAACCTTTGTCCATGAACACGAGGATGGTTCACACCATAACTCATGTGTGTGTGTGTGTTACATATAGGCTAGATGTAGAACTAAGCTCTATCTATCCTTAGGCTTTATTCTTCATGATGGTGCTATAATATTTGAGTTGTGGTGTTGATGAGTGCATTACTCCAGGGGGGATGTCAATAATGAAAGGATGCAGTATTGACACAGCATAAAAAATAAAATGAATCTTTACAATTATGGCTCGGATATCATTAGGGAAAGGTCTCTGGTGATGCGAGTACATGGAAGGGGAAAAATTTCTTTCTCATGGCACATGTCCTGGCATTGTATGACACCATTGATGCTGCCATCTCAATGCTGGATTGGGGCTCCAGCTAGGGTTAGGATCAAGCCATTGTCAATGGTTAGGTATAGGGATAGGGCGATGGCTAGAGCAATGCAATTTTTAAATGCTCATGGTGTCATCTTGTTGATATAGTGCTAGAATGTTTGTTACATTCCTATGCTATGGGCAACCATCTATGGACAAAGTATCAATTATACGAACATGTAAGTGACACTTAACAAATACCTGCATAAAATTATCCCAAAATAGGAAATTCATCCTCAACTCACTTGCACGCAGAACGCAGTGGATTTCTATGGAGATTTATGACTTGTAGGTATTGTGAACTGGCCATACTGAGCAGATGCAACAGGGCCAGCTTCACCTCCGGCGGGATGGTCCGGCAGACTCGGGTCTTTAGGGTCTTCAAAGGTGTGCTTGGAAAAGGACAGTACATATGTAGGCTCACTAACACCTTATTCTTTTAATCACATCCAAATTCCACACAAAGTGATCCAGTGGCTGCTGGACCTGCCAAACCTGTGGAACTGTCCCTGCATGATGCAGCCAACACACAAGCCACAAATGTGTCCAACCAAAAAAGACTATTTTTAACTACCAATCAGGTGTCTGAAGAACAGGCAATGCTTGTTGTGTATGTGGGTGGCTGATCACCCAATGATTAGTGGTCAGAGCAGCAGGGCTCATTGAAGTCATCATTGAAGTCAGCAAGTCAGCAGCTTTTGGTGCAGCTACACGAGCACTTACAAGAATATATAGATAGGTAGGTTGACATTTGATGGGATCTGGTCAATTCTAAAATTTGAACTTTTGATGCCAGGTCAAAGGACACCAGATTACCTACAGAATGAAACCTGAATTAACTGGCAAATCCATTCCGAACAAAGATGCTTCATGATGCTTCAAGGAAGAGATTAAGCATTAGTAGGTCACATAGTCTGAAAGTTTATTTCAGTTATTTTTGTACACTTGGTCCATTTTCACACACACACACACACAAACAAACACACACACACACACACACAAACACAAACACACACAAAAAACATGCACTAATAATAATTATTTGTTGATTGTTTATTTACTAATTATTTGTTTGTTTTGGGTTGTCATTCTTTCATTCTCTGATTGTTGTTCGTTTATTTGATAAATAAAACCATACATGTAGTAATTATAGCCCATGCCTACACGTACATGTAGTAATTATAGCCCATGCCTACATGTAGTAATTATAACCTATGTCTGATAGCCACATTTTGAATATAAGTAAACAGGAAAATATCTCTTTGACATACTGGTATGCTGAACTAAAAATATTCATCAAGGTGACTACAGAAATTGGATTAAGAGCATGTAGTCACACATTGCACGACCAGCTAACAGTGTCTTGTTACACTTTCAAACCTGCTGCACTGAAAATGTAGAAGAATGTCACCTCACATCTTCCCAAACAGCATCTTGTGGACATATGACACATCCTCCCGGTTCTTTTGAGCCCTCAAGAGTCAAGACTAGCTGGTGGGTCTGTGCAATACAAAAGAAAGAGGACATTGACACTGGTGATGCATCGAGCGATAGTTCCAATAAGTTACATAAATATGAACACTGGAGACACTGGCGATATCTCGAAGACTTGATAGGGACTCTTTGCCTCTCCAGAGGGTAACAGAAAGTATCTGGAAGGAATGACTGGGTATGCCAGAAGGCTGGTGGGTTGGTGGATATATAATATATAGTATCTGGCCATGGCAGCCAACAGGTGCAAATGAGGTCTGACTACATGAAGCTGCATAACAACTTGAAAGGCTACGTGAAATAATTTGACTATCCTGGCATAGGCAGATCACTCAGAGAACAGCGAAGCATTCACTGCAAGTTCCTTTGATGTCCACCTCCCAAATACAATTCTCATAGACTCTACACTCCGTATAGACTCCGGACACTACCTCGTGCAATTATTGGAGGAATGGCTTCCATTGTTCTTTGCACTAGATGCCACTCACCCTTCCACTCTCCTATTACTCACTGTAGACAGGTGTGCAGAGTAATACCATGTTAGCATGAGATGAACTTGCATTTCGACAACCTTCCTGCCCGACAAAGAAATAATGAATAAAACCAACGCAACAAGCTTTCTGAATGCATACACATAACTACAGCTAACGCACACAAGACACCAACACTGTTTTTTTTGTTGTTCGTGTGTGTGTGGGTTTGTTTGTTTCAATATATTTATGGTCAAAAAGCAGAGAACAGGCGTGAAGTTAGTCTTATCTGGGAATGCTGGGGTTCTCCTGGTATGCATCAGCAAGCACACAGTCTTACCTGCATCCCTGGCCCCTGGTTGCAGCCATAACCCTGGCCCAAACCTTAATCCAGGCCCTAGACCTTAGTCTAATACCTGCCCTTACACACCATAGGAGAGCTCATTCCAGGTCAGTCCAAGTCCTCACTCAACAAGAGTGAAATTGAATGGAGTAATCTTTCAAGTTTGAAAAATATTTCATCCAGTGATGTGCCACTTAATTAAACCTGTTAGCTCACATTCCCTCTACTTCTTGTAGTAGCAGCAACCAATGCAACAGCAGAGTGTGTTGTCCTCAAGAATGTTTGCTTAGCATGATTAGCTAAAGTCACCGCAAGCACTTCATGACATGGTATTCTGAAAACTAAAAAGAGTTGCAAACTAGGTGACTTGTGCAAAGGAACAGCATGAACAGTTTTTCGCAGAGTAATTCTACAGCTAACACCCCCCCCCCCACCCCCCCACCCCCCCCACCCCCATCTCTGATATGTGAAACTCCCTAATCACTTCAATTTGGGTAACTCCATCCCGGCAGGCTGATTACCTATGCTTGCACTTGTACCGAAGAAAGTATTGTAGTGTGTATATATATATTTATATTTATTGTACTGAAGATAGTATTGTAGTCTATATATATAACTGAAGAAAGTATTGTGTGCATATATATATGCTATTTAAAGTATTGTATATAGTGTGTATATAATATATTTATATTTATTGTATTGAAGAAAGTATTGTAGTGTATAATATATATAACTAAAGAAAGTATTGTGTGCATATATTATGCTATTTATATTTATTGATTTGAAGAAAGTATTGTAGTGTATATATATATTATATATGTTTATATTTATTGTATTGAAGAAAGTATTGTAGTGTATATATATATTATATATGTGCTATATATATATTTATATTTATTGTATTGAAGATAGTATTGTGTGTATATATATTTATTGATTTGAAGAATGTATTGTAGTGTGTATATAATATATTTGAAAGTATTGTAGTGTATATATATATATGTATATTATATGCTATATATATAATTCTCAAGAAGCACACTCATCTGTGGGCAGGATATGCAGGTAAGAATGGCAAAGCCGTAGTACATGGTGGAGCTGTTGTTGCAGAGGACCTACTGAAGCAAGCATCCATTGCTTTCATGAGCAATGCCATTTAATCATTGAACTCCCAATATTTATAAGTATGCACATAAATGGCTCCTGCTTTTGAGTAATTTTCTTCAGTCCACCCATTAAAAACAGTTTTATGTTCGTCCTTGATGTAAAAGAAACAAGGGCCCACACCACCCCATCCCTCCTTACCCCATGCGAGTAGTTGTTGATAGGGTTGAGTGTGGGATGGTGGCTAGCATTGAGTTGAGTGGGGACACAGAGGTGAGCTGCTTATCAACTTTGAATGCTTCTGAGGGTTTTGTATCTATTCTGCCAAACATCCAATACCTTATGGTCTGAATATTGACGGAGAATTAAATTTGACATCTAAAAAATGATGAAGCCATAATTATAGTACATGCCAAATTTTAAAAAAACATGCAACTTATCATAAGCATAACAATAGCCAACAAGTTTCAAATGCCAGCAAGTATTTTGACCGGGTAAAATGATATTTTGCTTTTTACAAAAGGCCCTGCCCCACACCACCAGACATCAGTTTTTGGCTACTTAAAAAAATTGTCACACACTATTGCATGTGCCACCAACCAAGTGTGTATCTCCTCCCCTTTTAGGAGAGATCTAGTTTTTAACATCAAAACACATGGTGATTAGTGGATCACAGTGTGCCCTTGAACATGCTGCATCTGTCTGACCTTGAATTCCTGCTTCCTGAAGGAGCTGGCATCTGTCTGACCTTGAATTCCTGCTTCATGAAGTCCATTTATACTGCCACTTTATTTTTCTAGTAGAGCGACTTTTGTTGGCCCTTGCTTGGATAGCTCACCTTCCTTCTCCTTCCATAAAGTGTGAACTAACATACTTTCCAGTACCTTCCTCTTCATGCACCTCTGGAATTATACAGTTGTGCGGGTGCCAGCCATTTTAAATGTCACTAGGTCCATGACTGCATTCCAATAATTGTTCCCCTCCAATAATCGGACTATGACTAAATCTAGAACATTATATTCCTCTTCTAGTTCTTCAAAGTGGGAAGCCCATCCGTCCCTACCTGTAGCAGCTCCTCCCCTTCATTTTCCAAATCCCCTGGTGGCAGCCGGTTCGCTTGGTACCTCACATTCATTCACAGGATCCAGAACATGACAGATGACTAAAGATAGGGGAGTAATGGTGGCAGGATGTTCAAGATTCAAGGAACGACAGGAGAAAGGATATTTTAAACAAGCAGCGGACAATTGCAAAGAAAAACAGTTGGACCGAGTGAGCCATGCATGGATGGTGCACACGACTTCCTTCATTATAATCAGTTTATTATTACCAACCCCCCAACCCCACCCCCCCCCCCCCCCCCCCCCCCCCCACCCCCCTCCCTGTTGAGTGTCCGGATTGGTCTGAGAAGGAAGGCTGGGTAAGTTTTGAGAAATGCAACACCCTTGACTACATCACCTTCAAGTATCATGCCACTTTTGTCACACATCTGGCCACCTGGAATCATCTGAAACTTTATTGGATGACCTTTAGATTGACAGAGACCTAGTTCTTAATAGCGGAGTCACCCAACCCTCACTCATGCAGCTTCCAGGTGTGAGTAGTGTGATGGCGTGCAAAGTCAATCTTCATGGTCATATATAGGACTCAGCACACATCACACACACTAGGGCATAGAGCTTAGTCAGTCCTCCACACAACTAAACATACACTGAGGTCTTACTAATAAGGAGATGCAGCTGCCAAGTGCCCCTACAACAGCAAAAACTTACTGTTTCTTCATGTGTAAATCTGTCTTTGTCTTCACTATGATATTTTTTAAAGAACCATGAAGAACCATGATTTTATTATTATAAAATAAATAATGGCTTCTATAAACAGCAAATAAACATCTATCATAAATAATAATGATGATAATAATAATAAACAAACAAGTAATAAATAATAGATAAGTATTTATTTATTTTTGCTGGTGTTATTGATAAATAGATAGAAACAAATAGTGATCACTAGTGGATCGCCTAGGCCCCAGCACAGCCGCAGTGTTCCCACGCTGGATGACTAGGCCCCAGCACAGCCGCAGTGTTCCCACGCTGGATGACTAGGCCCCAGCACAGCCACAGTGTTCCCACGCTGGATGACTAGGCCCCAGCACAGCTGCAGTGTTCCCACGCTGGATGACTAGGCCCCAGCACAGCTGCAGTGTTCCCACGCTGGATGACTATGACTCGGCACAGCCGCAGTGTTCCCACGCTGGATGACTAGGACCCAGCACAGCTGCAGTGTTCCCACGCTGGATGACTAGGACCCAGCACAGGCACAGTGTTCCCACGCTGGATGACTAGGACCCAGCACAGCTGCAGTGTTCCCACGCTGGATGACTAGGCACCAGCACAGCCGCAGTGTTCCCATGCTGGATGACTAGGACCCAGCACAGCTGCAGTGTTCCCACGCTGGATGACTATGACTCGGCACAGCCGCAGTGTTCCCACACTGGATGACTAGGCCCAAGCACAGCCGCAGTGTTCCCATGCTGGATGACTAGGCCCCAGCACAGCCCGCAGTGTTCCCACGCTAGGCCCCAGCACAGCCGCAGTGTTCCCATGCTGGATGACCGGGGCCCAGCACATCCGCAGTGTTCCCACGCTGAATGACTAGGACCCAGCACAGCTGCAGTGTTCCCACGCTGGATGACTAGGACCCAGCACAGCTGCAGTGTTCCCACGCTGGATGACTAGGCCCCAGCACAGCCGCAGTGTTCCCACGCTGGATGACTAGGCCCCAGCACAGCTGCAGTGTTCCCACGCTGGATGACTAGGCCCCAGCACAGCTGCAGTGTTCCCACGCTGGATGACTATGACTCGGCACAGCCGCAGTGTTCCCACGCTGGATGACTAGGATCCAGCACAGCTGCAGTGTTCCCACGCTGGATGACTAGGCCCACGCTGGATGACTAGGCCCACGCTGGATGACTAGGCCCCAGCACAGCTGCAGTGTTCCCACGCTGGATGACTAGGACCCAGCACAGCCGCAGTGTTCCCACGCTGGATGACTAGGACCCAGCACAGCTGCAGTGTTCCCACGCTGGATGACTAGGCCCCAGCACAGCTGCAGTGTTCCCACGCTGGATGACTAGGACCCAGCACAGCCGCAGTGTTCCCACGCTGGATGACTAGGCCCCAGCACAGCCGCAGTGTTCCCATGCTGACAAAGGAAAGAATGATCGAAATGTGGTCATCACATCACATTTTAGACAGCCACCGAAGTCCCCAAAAAGCAAACAGAGATGTCTCATACCAAACACTCCAGTAGTTTCTAAAAAAAAGATGGGTAGTGTAGCAATGCTCTCATTTTTTTAACTCAGCTCTATTGGCTGCTACGCCTTGACCTTGAGATAGTAGGTTGGCATGGGAGAGTGCAAAGAAGTCCACACAAGTACCATCCCACATGAGGACGCGGCAATTTTTCCATGGGATGATGGAAGCCCTATCAGGCCGCTTAATCAGAATGAGAAATGCCTGGAGGCTGACAGGAAATATTAATTGAGGTGAGAGATCTAGGGACAATGTCAGCAGCAGGAAGGCTAGAGCATCTAGCAGTAAGTCTAGAGCATCTAGCAGGTAGTCTAGAGCATCTAGCAGGAAGTCTAGAGCATCTGGCAGGAAGTCTAGAGCATCTAGCAGGAAGTCTAGAGCATCTAGCAGGAATCTAGAGCATCAAGAAGGAAGGCTAGAGTGTCAAGCAGCTAGAATGTCAAGCAGGAAGGCTATAATGTCAAGCAAGAAGGCTAGAGCATCAAGCAGGAGGGCTAGAGCATCAAGCAAGAGGGCTAGAGTGTCAAGCAGGAAGGCTAGAGTGTCAAGCAGGAAGGCTAGAGCATCTAGCAGGAAGGCTACAGTGTCTAGCTGAAATGTCGGATGAGTAAATTAAAGGTGATTATCAAGAAAGTTATAGTGAAAGATTGGTGGTGTTTGATGTGGTGCATTACCATGTGCTGATGACATTCTACTGACATTGGACAAAAGAGTGTGTTATTATGTAATGGAGAAGAGTGGAAGTCAGTGGTAGCAAGAGTAATGGAGTTGTGGAAAAATATGGAGAGCATGATGGGAAGATTGGCCGAGAAGTGCTTGAAGTGAACAAGTAAAAAGTTCAAAGGAAGTTGAAAGGAAATGCAGTTGTTAAGGATGAGGGGAAGCAGAAGTTGGTAGGTAGAGTGCAATGGATGAGCTAAGTGAATGTTTTGCAGAGGCTGTGAAAGAGGCAAGTTGGTTTGGGACCTGGCAAGGGCAAGAGATGCACCCGAAATGCGGTGGACAGCCAATAGAACACTTTGTAGGAGGCTGGAATTAACATAAGAAAGGCTGGGAAGAAAGTTGCTAGGGGAGGGAGCAACACTGTGACTGGGTGGTAGTGGAAGAAGTTGCTAGGGGAGAGAGCAACACTGTGACTGGGTGGCAGTGGAAGAAAGTTGCTAGGGGAGGGAGCAACACTGTGACTGGGTGGCAGTGGAAGAAAGTTGCTAGGGAGGGAGCAACACTGTGACTGGGTGGCAGTGGAAGGAAGTTGCTAGGGGAGGGAGCAACACTGTGGCTGAGTGGCAGTGGAAGAAGTTGCTAGGGGAGGGATCAACACTGTGACTGGGTGGTAGTGGAAGAAGTTGCTAGGGGAGGGAGCAACACTGTGACTGGGTAGCAGTGGAAGAAAGTTGCTAGGGGAGGGAGCAACACTGTGACTGGGTGGCAGTGGAAGAAAGTTGCTAGGGGAGGGAGCAACACTGTGACTGGGTGGCAGTGGAAGAAAGTTGCTAGGGGAGGGAGCAACACTGTGACTGGGTGGCAGTGGAAGAAAGTTGCTAGGGGAGGGAGCAACACTGTGGCTGGGTGGTAGTGGAAGAAGTTGCTAGGAGAGGGAGCAACACTGTGACTGGGTAGCAGCGGAAGAAAGTTGCTAGGGGAGGGAGCAACACTGTGACTGGGTGGCAGTGGAAGAAAGTTGCTAGGGGAGGGAGCAACACTGTGACTGGGTGGCAGTGGAAGAAAGTTGCTAGGGGAGGGAGCAACACTGTGACTGGGTGGCAGTTGGGCAATCTAGGGTGGAGGAAAGGAGAAAGGAGAAGAAACTAATGTATGGAGCAGACTAGAGGAAGGCAAGATTGATCAAGTTGGTAGCAGAGAAGCAGAGGCTGAAAGGTTAGGATGGTGGGTGGAGTGCCAGATCGAGTGTGAACTGAAGTTGAATGAAAAGTTGGGGCCAGTACTTGAGGAAGAGGAAGACTGTTTGATTGGGCTGGTGAGGTGGAGAGCAACAGCAGTTAAAGATAGTACAGGTTGGCAAAAGAACATGGATGGTAGAGAGATATGTGACATCCATTAGAAGGGTTGTAGAGATTGCAGTTCAGGTGGAGGACAGGATCAGCGCGACTGTTGAAGGAGAACAGGAGTGGCCAGCTTGGCACTGTTGACAGATGCTCGCTGTGTAATGATGGAGAAGCATAGGATGTGGGCCACTTCCTGACTGAGTACAGAGAACTTTATTGTGGTGGGGAGGGGAGAGCACTGCTAGCTGGAGTGAGAGGGATTGGGAGGGGAGAGCACTGTTAGCTGAGCTAGCTGGAGTGAGAGGGATTGGGAGGGGAGAGCACTGTTAGCAGAGCTAGCTGGAGTGAGAGGGAATGGGAGGGGAGAGCACTGAGCTGAGCTAGCTGGAGTGAGAGGGATTGGGAGGGGAGAGCACTGTTAGCTGAGCTAGCTGGAGTGAGAGGGATTGGGAGGGGAGAGCACTGAGCTGAGCTAGCTGGAGTGAGAGGGATTGGGAGGGGAGAGCACTGTTAGCTGAGCTAGCTGGAGTGAGAGGGATTGGGAGGGGAGAGCACTGTTAGCTGAGCTGGCTGCAGTGAGAGGGATTGGGAGGGGAGAGCACTGTTAGCTGAGCTAGCTGGAGTGAGAGGGATTGGGAGGGTAGAGCACTGTTAGCTGAGCTAGCTGGAGTGAGAGGGATTGGGAGGGGAGAGCACTGTTAGCTGAGCTAGATGGAGTGAGAGGGACTGATAAATGGCTGGAGAAGTTTCTCTCTGTGGGTATGGAGGAGAAGGTACTATTAGAGATAGTGAGGGGAATGTGATGGTGAAACTGGTTGAATGCTTATGCAGAAATGGATGCAGAAGAGAAAGGACCTGCTTATGGGAATGCTCATTAAAGATTGATGGGTTAACCCCCTCCCCCCTCACCAGCACATGATATTAACACCTTCAAACGTTAACTTTCAGTTCAGTTTCACTGTGCACTATGAAGGCCCTGACAGGCTCCTTGATAGAACACTCGGTTGCCATGTCGCTCCAGCAGAACAATTCTAGTGTTCGCAGCAGACCCTTGGCCGAAATGTCCTGACTGGTTAGGGCCAGGGCAGCGCTAAACAAGTGGAGGCAAGGCTGGATGTCATGATGTCATCATGATGTGTGGTGATGTAATGCTAGGATTTTTTTAACCTTCTGCATGAGAAACAGCTCGCATGCCACAAGATTTGTGTGTGTATGTGCATGTGTTTGTGTGTGATTCATACAGGCGACCAATCCCTGACTACATGCAATTAACATGTGTTTCCATAGTTAGCTCGACATTTTCCAAGATTGGGGTACAGAAAATGTCATTGTGGCCACGACAGGCGGACATGCTCCATCTCCTTTAGTCTCCTCTTCAGCAATATGTATTACCAATCCACCCGTACTTACCCGTACTTCTTGGCCAGCACGAACCACCATGTGTACGACAAGAGAAGGGGGAGGGGCAAGTAAACCACCATGTGTACGACAAGAGAAGGGGGAGGGACAAGTAAACCACCATGTGTACAACAAGAGAAGGGGGAGGGGCAAGTAAACCACCATGTGCACGACAAGAGAAGGGGGAGGGGCAAGAAAACCACCATGTGTACGACAAGAGAAGGGGGAGGGGCAAGTCAACCACCATGTGTACGACAAGAGAAGGGGGAGGGGCAAGGATCGTTCAAATGTTGTAACTACATGTAGCAGAGACCCTGCAAAGCGGCCATATTAGTGGGAACACTGAGCACGAGGTCACATGACCACCAAACTCTTGGTGGAACACTAAGCACGAGGTCACATGCATGAGGTCACATGACCACTGAACCCTTGCAAACCACATGGGTGCAGTTCGCAAAATGGGCACACATCCATAGCACAATGCAATGGATATATTGTACAGTGTGTGCGCGTGTGGGGGGGGGGGGGGGGTGTCTAAGACTTGACATAGAACACAGCACAGGGTGTGGCCCGTGCTAATAATGTCTAACACATTATTGGCTAGGTTTAGTTCATCATGCCCCTCCCCTTTTCTCAATGCTACGTATACATACGCCCACACAACAATAAATGGCAAACGTAATTTAAAAAAAAATAATAATAAAAAAGGTTAGTGCATTTGTGTACGCATGCGGATAAGGTATTCATTGATGTACGTGTTGACGGATGGATCACCGTCCACGTCAAGTCAGGCCATGATGTGTAGCGAGACATCCCACGAGGATGGGGGGGGGGGGGGGGGGGTGAATGAAAAAATCTGGAGGAGTGGACAATCCTTCCCCCCCCCCCTCCCCCTCCCCCTCCCCATTGGGGATCTAAATTTTATGCTACCCCTTAAAGATGTCCAAGCAGAAAGAAGACCTACACTGTCTAGAAAAGCAGCTGGTTTCCAATGGAATGCAAGCAGCAGTTAAATTTAATGAGTACTTCAGCAATTTTTCATTCCGCGCATCAAAGAATGATGGCGCTCCTAAATCACCATCACATAGTTTTGTGTGGATCCAATTGATATTTTCACCAGGGATGAGAGATACACGCCCACAACCGGTTTCTCAATCTAGCCTTGATTAGCTTCATTTCCTAGAAACTTCTCTCGACTGATGTAGTCCCAACAGATACATGTAGGTAGATAACTGACTGGGTACTCGGATTAGGAAATAGTTACTAGCATTCATTAGAAATGACTTCCGTTAGAAGCTTCTGTAATCTCCTTCAGGCTGCTTGATGATTAGTTGTGGTAAGTTTTCCATTCGCATGATTGCATCCGATGAAATCAGAGCACTTTTTGGGAACTCTTCACCTTCAACAGGTTTAGGAACCATGTCTTTTCCATAGTGGCCAACCAGCCAAAGATTGATACTACTACATCTTGAGGCTTTTGATGTTGCTTGTCAGGTCATTTGGCTTCAGTAGCTTGCTCTAGGTCCTCATGCTCATCCAACAACCCCAAGACCCAGTTTGCTGCAGGAGTTGCTGCATCGTTCAGTGTGTGTACAACAGACGCGACCAGGCTTGATATTGCAGTCAAATCAAAGCATTTGACCTTGAAGGGTTTTGCTCAACTTAAAGCCTAATCAAATATAAAGATGGCCACCACAGTTGAATGCTTGGAGAGGGCTCTAGCTAGTCACAGAGCTTCCCGGATGTGTTGCTAAGGGCGACCGCTACAGCACTGTAGCTTGCCTTCACTGATTTTTCATTCATGTGCTAACCAGTGGGTGTGTCTGAAGGCTTGACTACCTTCATCTCAGGCATAGCGAGTACTCACTGAATCTCCTTCAGCGACTCACTTCTTTTAGGGTAATAGTGGAAAAGTTTCCATCGTGTAATCATTCTTGTGCACACATGCTTAATTCCTGGGGTCGAGTTGTCCTGGACACATGCATGCTGAAGCATGTGCCAGTGTACAAACGGTTTGTGAGGAGAATTCTTCCTTAGTCGACTCGGAACTCCACTTTTATTTCGGGAGAAAGTTGCCGCCTCATCACAGCCACACCCACAAGCTTGCCGAGTGGCTGCAAGTAATGAACCAGAGTGGAGTGCATGGTGCTGGCATCAATCTTCTATAAAAGGATGACGTCCATGAAGTGCTCTAGTGCTACTCACTTCTCAGTCCAACAACAGAAGATGACAGTTCTTCTACTGGAGTGATGTCTGCACACTCGTCAGCCATTAAACTAGAGGACTCTGCTGCATGAGTCCATTCAAGAAGGGATTCCTCAACCCACTGGCCAATTGCTGCTATAAATTCTACTGCAGCATCTTTTGATGTGTACACTTATGTAGCATTTCTTCAAGCACTCTCAACGTGGTTTCTAAGATCTTCACCACCACAGCTTGCAGTTAATCAAGCAATCCATCAAGTTGTGAGTCCCCGAGCGCAAGTGGCGGGCACCTGAAGGAATGCCTTAATTACTGTCCTACGATTATACTTTTCTTCCTCTCCTGATAATTATTCTGCAGCTGTTGCATCACAGACCCCTCCCTCCTCCTCATCACAGACCCCTCCCTCCTCCTCGTCACAGACCCCTCCCTCCTCCTCATCACAGACCCCTCTCTCCTCCTCATCGCAGACCCCTCCCTCCTCCTCATCGCAGACCCCTCCCTCCTCCTCATCGCAGACCCCTCCCTCCTCCTCATCGCAGACCCCTCCCTCCTCCTCATCACAGACCCCTCCCTCCTCCTCATCACAGACCCCTCCCTCCTCCTCATCACAGACCCCACCCTCCTCCTCATCACAGACCCCTCCCTCCTCCTCCTCTGCCTGGGAAGCTGCTGAGTGTGAGCTCACTATGGGAGTGAGCTCACATTTTTTTGACGACCATTTCCCCATTTTTTAAAGGCTTCGTCATCCACGCTCCTCCAGTTCTTTGTGGAGTTCTCCTGCATATCTCACAGAAAGCACCATGGTGATTGTCACTGTGCTCAAGCCAGGAGAACTCATTTCTTGTTGTACTTCCCGACACCCATGAGTGCACGAGACTTAAGAGTGGCATTTTACAGAAGTACCTGGAGATTATTTTAGGGGGTGGTGCTACTGACCAATCAGTACTCTTGAGTTCTGTGATTCATCCTTAGAGTTATTAGCATTGCAGAAGGAGGTGGCCCTGTGTTAGGAGGTGGCCCTGTGTTAGGAGGTGGCCCTGGGATAGGAGGTGGCCCTTGGTTAAGAGGTGGCCTTGTGTGTTAGGAGGTGGCCCTGGGTTAGGAGGTGGCCCTGTGTTAGGTGGCCCTGGGTTAGGAGGTGGCCTGGGTTAGGAGGTGGCCCTGGGATAGGAGGTGGCCCTGGGTTAGGAAGTGGCCCTGTGTTAGGAGGTGGCCCTGGGTTAGGAGGTGGCCGTGGGTTAGGAGGTGGCCCTGGGTTAGGAGGTGGCCCTGGGTTAGGTGGCCCCAGGTTAGGAGGTGGCCCTGGGTTAGGAGGTGGCCCCAGGTTAGGAGGTGGCCCAGGAGGTGGCCCTGGGTTAGGAGGTGGCCCTGTGTTAGGAGGTGGCCCTGGGTTAGGAGGTGGCCCTGGGATAGGTGGCCCTTGGTTAAGAGGTGGCCTTGGGTTAGGAGGTGGCCCTGGGTTAGGAGGTGGCCCTGTGTTAGGAGGTGGCCCTGGGTTAGGAGGTGGCCCTGTGTTAGGAGGTTGCCCTGTGTTAGGAGGTGGCCCTGGGTTAGGAGGTGGCCCTGGGTTAGGAGGTGGCCCCAGGTTAGGAGGTGGCCCAGGAGGTGGCCCTGGGTTAGGAGGTGGCCCTGTGTTAGGAGGTGGCGCTGGGTTAGGAGGTGGCCCTGGGTTAGGAGGTGGCCCCAGGTTAAGAGGTGGCCCTGTGTTAGGAGGTGGCCCTGGGTTAGGAGGTGGCCCCAGGTTAGGAGGTGGCCCTGTGTTAGGAGGTGGCCCTGGGTTAGGAGGTGGCCCCAGGATAGGAGGTGGCCCAAAGTTACAAGAGCTCTACGAATATCCATGGAAGTTGTAGCCAATGAAAAAGACAAGTTTGAATATTGCTGCATGCCCCAGACCCCTTCCTAGAGGGCACCTGCAACAAAAAAAAATCAATCTGCTGAGTCGACTTTGTCTTAGAGTTGACCCTGGTGATGTAATCTATAATTTCTATTTTTATATTTCTGAGTGAGCTGTTCAGCTGAGACAGCTTGTCAACTTGACAAAGCCATTGTAACATCCACTTGAAAATGTGCCACACCCCTTTCAAGTCCATAGATGTTTAATTGCTGACCACACTGCCTGCTATTTCTCTCCGAAAAAGACCTAAATTCCCTAGGGGGACATGCCAGACCCCTCCCTAGAGGGTGCCGGCAAAAAAAAAATCATTTTGCCACTCTCCGCCTTATGAAAAATCCTGAAAAGAAACCCTGTCCTCCATTGAGGTGTTACAGGAAAGAAGATGACCTTCTCTATAATATGCATGGCCGGGTAAGTGCACGCACACGGGTAGACACCGGCAGAGACTGAAACGAGCATTTACTTAACAAAAAAGTCAGTAAGATGTTGTTAACTTCCATAGACGTGATTGTTTCAGCACTGAAGCTGGCTGGGGATGCATGAGGGTCCTCTTCTTGAGGGTCCTCTTCTTGGGGATGCATGAGGATCCTCTTCTTGGGGATGCATGAGGTCCACTTCTTGGGGATGCACGAGGTCCTCTTCTTGGGGATGCATGAGGGTCCGCTTCTTGGGGATGCACAAGGGTCCTCTTCTTGGGGATGCACGAGGGTCCTCTTGAGGGTCCTCTTCTTGGGTTTGTGGGGATGCACGAGGTCCTCTTCTTGGGGATGCACGAGGTCCTCTTCTTGGGGATGCATGAGGTCCTCTTCTTGGGGATGCATGAGGTCCACTTCTTGGAGATCCATGAGGTCCTCTTCTTGGAGATGCATGAGGGTCCTCTTCTTGGGGATGCATGAGGGTCCTCTTCTTGGGGATGCATGAAGTCCTCTTCTTGGGGATGCATGAGGTCCTCTTCTTGGAGATGCATGAGGTCCTCTACTTGGGGATGCATGAGGGTCCTCTTCTTGGGGATGCATGAAGTCCTCTTCTTGGGGATGCACGAGGTCCTCTTCTTGGGGATGCATGAGGTCCTCTTCTTGGAGATGCATGAGGGTCCTCTTCTTGGGGATGCATGAGGGTCCTCTTCTTGGGGATGCATGAGGTCCTCTTCTTGGAGATGCATGAGGGTCCTCTTCTTGGGGATGCATGAGGGTCCTCTTCTTGGGGATGCATGAGGTCCTCTTCTTGGGGAAGCACGAGGTCCTCTTCTTGGAGATGCACGAGGTCCTCTTCTTGGGGATGCATGAGGTCCTCTACTTGGGGATGCACGAGGTCCTCTTCTTGGGGATGCATGAGGGTCCTCTTCTTGGGGATGCATGAGGGTCCTCTTCTTGAGGATGCATGAGGTCCTCTTCTTGGAGATGCATGAGGGTCCTCTTCTTGGGGATGCATGAGGGTCCTCTTCTTGGTGATGCACAAGGTCCACTTCTTGGGGATGCATGAGGGTCCTCTTCTTGGGGATGCATGAGGTCCTCTTCTTGGTGATGCACAAGGTCCACTTCTTGCGGATGCATGAGGGTCCTCTTCTTGGGGATGCATGAGGTCCTCTTCTTGGAGATGCATGAGGGTCCTCTTCTTGGGGATGCATGAGGGTCCTCTTCTTGGGGATGCATGAGGTCCACTTCTTGGAGATGCATGAGGGTCCTCTTCTTGGGGATGCATGAGGGTCCTCTTCTTGGGGATGCATGAGGTCCTCTTCTTGGGGAAGCACGAGGTCCTCTTCTTGGAGATGCACGAGGTCCTCTTCTTGGGGATGCATGAGGTCCTCTACTTGGGGATGCACGAGGTCCTCTTCTTGGGGATGCATGAGGTCCTCTTCTTGGGGATGCATGAGGGTCCTCTTCTTGAGGATGCCCGAGGTCCTCTTCTTGGGGATGTACGAGGTCCTCTTCTTGGGGATGCATGAGGTCCTCTTCTTGGGGATGCACGAGGTCCTCTTCTGGGGATGCACGAGGTCCTCTTCTTGGGGATGCATGAGGTCCTCTTCTTGGGGATGCATGAGGGTCCTCTTCTTGGGGATGCACGTGGTCCTCTTCTTGGGGATGCACGAGGTCCTCTTCTTGGGGATACACAGGGTCCTCTTCTTGGGGATGCATGAGGGTCCTCTTCTTGTGGATGCACGAGGTCCTCTTCTTGGGGATGCACGAGGTCCTCTTCTTGGGGATGCATGAGGTCCTCTTTTTGGGGAGGCATGAGGTCCTCTTCTTGGGGATGCATGCGGATCCTCTTCTTGGGGATGCATGAGGTCCTCTTCTTGGGGATGCATGAGGATCCTCTTCTTGGGGATGCATGAGGTCCACTTCTTGGGGATGCACGAGGTCCTCTTCTTGGGGATGCATGAGGATCCTCTTCTTGGGGATGCATGAGGTCCACTTCTTGGGGATGCACGAGGTCCTCTTCTTGGGGATGCATGAGGGTCCGCTTCTTGGGGATGCACAAGGGTCCTCTTCTTGGGGATGCACGAGGGTCCTCTTGAGGGTCCTCTTATTGGGGATACACAGGGTCTTGTGGATGCACGAGGTCCTCTTCTTGGGGATGCACGAGGTCCTCTTCTTGGGGATGCACGAGGTCCTCTTCTTGGGGATGCATGAGGTCCTCTTCTTGGAGATCCATGAGGTCCTCTTCTTGGAGATGCATGAGGGTCCTCTTCTTGGAGATGCACGAGGTCCTCTTCTTGGGGATGCATGAGGTCCTCTTCTTGGGGATGCATGAGGGTCCTCTTCTTGGGGATGCACGAGGTCCTCTTCTTGGGAATGCATGAGGTTCCTCTTCTTGGGGATGCACAGGGTTCTTGGGGATGCATGAGGTCCTCTTCTTGGGGATGCAAGAGGTCCTCTTCTTGGGGATGCATGAGGGTCCTCTTCTTGGGGATGCATGAGGTCCTCTTCTTGGGGATGCATGAGGGTCCTCTTCTTGGGGATGCACGAGGTCCTCTCCTTGGGGATGCACGAGGTCCTCTTCTTGGGGATGCACGAAGGTCCTCTTCTTGGGGATGCACAAAGCTTCTTAGGGATGCACGAAGTTCCTCTTCTTGGTGTGATGCACGAAGGTTCTCTTCTTGGGGATGCATGAGGGTCCTCTTCTTGGGAATGCACAAGGTCCTCTTCTTCTCAACGAAATCTCAGTTGACATAATGTTGTTACAATAACCTTCTCCATAATCAACTTAAATTTGATCGATGTTTCGACTAGATGCTCTAGCCTTCATTAGGAATAATGAGATGCTAAGACTCGCGTGAGCCTGCTATATACTCGTAGTCTTGGCCTCTCATTATTCCTGATGAAGGCTAGAGCCTCTAGTCAAAACATCGAGAGAGTACAATTTAAGTTGATTATGGAGAAGGTCGTGTGCTCCTCTTCCTATCATACAAACAGTCCACATCTGCTGTGGCATCAGCTTCAGTTGCGGAAGCATAATCCGTACTCAGTGCTCACCTCTTTAATAAAAAAACTAAACCACACCCATGCCAAGCTTGAACAACTCAGAACCTCTGACTAACCTTTTCCTCTGTGGTCAGAAAATTGGCCATTGCTGTCCATAGCTCAACTTAAACACATGGGATTCTCTAACAAACTACTGCAACATTATAATTAATTTTATTAAATTGTGAAGCTAGAGGAAATAATAACATGCCCTTAATTAAGGCCGGCTCGACATGTTGCAAGGCCTTCACGGCTTCGCTAGTGCGAGTGGCATGTTGTGAACCAGCCTTTAGCTACACCCAAAGTAGCTATCTTGATATTTTCCGAAAGTCATGAATATTCATGGTCCTTCTCGAGCACACTTGCAAGAACATGCATCTATTTTGCACGCGAGTGAATACACGCTCCAAAACTTGTAATCCTTATAGCTTCATCAAATGTTCAGTTATATGAGGCTCCAGAAATATCGAGTTTGGGAGCTAATGCTAGTAGTGAAGCACCAGGACAAGCCAGATGAGTTGCCTGGGATAAGGACTTCCACACAGGACAAGCCAGATGAGTTGCCTGGGATAAGGACTTCCACACAGGACAAGCCAGATGAGTTGCCTGGGATAAGGACTTCCACACAGGACAAGCCAGATGAGTTGCCTGGGATAAGGACTTCCACACAGGACAAGCCAGATGAGTTGCCTGGGATAAGGACTTCCACACCAGGACAAGCCAGATGAGTTGCCTGGGATAAGGACTTCCACACAGGACAAGCCAGATGAGTTGCCTGGGATAAGGACTTCCACACAGGACATGCCAGATGAGTTGCCTGGGATAAGGACTTCCACACAGGACAAGGCAGATGAGTTGCCTGGGATAAGGACTTCCACACAGGACAAGCCAGATGAGTTGCCTGGGATAAGGACTTCCACACAGGACAAGCCAGATGAGTTGCCTGGGATAAGGACTTCCACACAGGACATGCCAGATGAGTTGCCTGGGATAAGGACTTCCACACAGGACAAGAGCAGATGAGTTTCCTGGGCTAAGGACTTCCACACAGGTGAGTTGCCTGGGATAAGCACTTCCACACCAGGACAAGCCAGATGAGTTGCCTGGGATAAGGACTTCCACACAGGATGAGTTGCCTGGGATAAGGACTTCCGCACAGGACAAGCCAGATGAGTTGCCTGGGATAAGGACTTCCACACAGGACAAGCCAGATGAGTTGCCTAGGATAAGGACTTCCACACCAGGACAAGCCAGATGAGTTGCCTGGGATAAGGACTTCCACACAGGACAAGCCAGATGAGTTGCCTGGGATAAGGACTTCCACACAGGACAAGCCAGATGAGTTGCCTGGGATAAGGACTTCCGCACAGGGCAAGCCAGATGAGTTGCCTGGGATAAGGACTTCCACACAGGACAAGCCAGATGAGTTGCCTGGGATAAGGACTTCCACACCAGGACAAGCCAGATGAGTTGCCTGGGATAAGGACTTCCACACAGGACAAGCCAGATGAGTTGCCTGGGATAAGGACTTCCACACAGGACAAGCAGATGAGTTGCCTGGGATAAGGACTTCCACACAGGACAAGCCAGATGAGTTGCCTGGGATAAGGACTTCCACACAGGACAAGCCAGATGAGTTGCCTGGGATAAGGACTTCCACACAGGACAAGCCAGATGAGTTGCCTGGGATAAGCACTTCCACACAGGGCAAGCCAGATGAGTTGCCTGGGATAAGGACTTCCACACCAGGACAAGAGCAGATGAGTTGCCTGGGATAAGGACTTCCACACAGGACAAGCCAGATGAGTTGCCTGGGATAAGCACTTCCACACAGGACAAGCCAGATGAGTTGCCTGGGATAAGGACTTCCGCACCAGGTCAAGCCAGATGAGTTGCCTGGGATAAGGACTTCCACACAGGACAAGCCAGATGAGTTGCCTGGATAAGCACTTCCACACAGGACAAGCCAGATGAGTTGCCTGGGATAAGGACTTCCACACAGGACAAGAGCAGATGAGTTGCCTGGGATAAGGACTTCCACACAGGACAAGCCAGATGAGTTACCTGGGATAAGGACTTCCACACAGGACAAGCCAGATGAGTTGCCTGGGATAAGCACTTCCACACAGGACAAGCCAGATGAGTTGCCTGGGATAAGGACTTCCACACAGGCCAAGCCAGATGGGATAAGGACTTCCACACAGGCCAAGCCAGATGAGTTGCCTGGGATAAGGACTTCCACACAGGACAAGCCAGATGAGTTGCCTGGGATAAGGACTTCCGCACAGGGCAAGCCAGATGAGTTGCCTGGGATAAGCACTTCCACACAGGGCAAGCCAGATGAGTTGCCTGGGATAAGGACTTCCACACAGGACAAGCCAGATGAGTTGCCTGGGATAAGGACTTCCACACCAGGACAAGAGCAGATGAGTTGCCTGGGATAAGGACTTCCACACAGGACAAGCAGATGAGTTGCCTGGGATAAGGACTTCCACACAGGACAAGCAGATGAGTTGCCTGGGATAAGGACTTCCACACAGGACAAGCCAGATGAGTTGCCCGGGATAAGGACTTCCACACAGGACAAGCCAGATGAGTTGCCTGGGATAAGGACTTCCACACAGGACAAGCCAGATGAGTTGCCTGGGATAAGGACTTCCGCACAGGGCAAGCCAGATGAGTTGCCTGGGATAAGGACTTCCACACAGGACAAGCCAGATGAGTTGCCTAGGATAAGGACTTCCACACAGGACAAGCCAGATGAGTTGCCTGGGATAAGGACTTCCACACCAGGACAAGAGCAGATGAGTTGCCTGGGATAAGGACTTCCACACCAGGACAAGCCAGATGAGTTGCCTGGGATAAGGACTTCCGCACAGGGCAAGCCAGATGAGTTGCCTGGGATAAGGACTTCCACACAGGACAAGCCAGATGAGTTGCCTAGGATAAGGACTTCCACACAGGACAAGCCAGATGAGTTGCCTGGGATAAGGACTTCCACACAGGACAAGCCAGATGAGTTGCCTAGGATAAGGACTTCCACACAGGACAAGCCAGATGAGTTGCCTGGGATAAGGACTTCCACACCAGGACAAGAGCAGATGAGTTGCCTGGGATAAGGACTTCCACACAGGACAAGCAGATGAGTTGCCTGGGATAAGGACCCACACCAGGACAAGCAGATGAGTTGCCTGGGATAAGGACTTCCACACAGGTCAAGCCAGATGAGTTGCCTGGGATAAGGACTTCCACACAGGACAAGCCAGATGAGTTGCCTGGGATAAGGACTTCCACACAGGACAAGCCAGATGAGTTGCCTGGGATAAGGACTTCCACACAGGACAAGCCAGATGAGTTGCCTGGGATAAGGACTTCCACACAGGACAAGCCAGATGAGTTGCCTGGGATAAGGACTTCCACACAGGACAAGCCAGATGAGTTGCCTGGGATAAGGACTTCCACACAGGACAAGCCAGATGAGTTGCCCGGGATAAGGACTTCCACACAGGACAAGCCAGATGAGTTGCCCGGGATAAGGACTTCCACACAGGACAAGCCAGATGAGTTGCCTGGGATAAGGACTTCCACACCAGGACAAGCCAGATGAGTCGCCTGGGATAAGGAATTCCACACAGGGCAAGCCAGATGACTCACCTGGGATGAGGACTTCCAAGAGTGGTTGTCGACACAAAAACACCAGGTGGTATATTTGGTGTAAGCTGTCAACTTCTTCCCAAATGGAAATGAATTATCAGTTGCCTTGCCATAATGTGGCCTTGAGCAGGGGCCGATGGAAGTGGGAAGGGGTTTTGACAATGCTGTGGCCTAATGGCATGCTCGTGTCTGAGCATGGCCCAGCTGTGTTGTAGCTGCTATATGAACTAGTGAGTTCATAGTTCATACAGACTGCATTCAGTTAGCATACAACCGTGTCAATAGGCGAGCCTCATCAAGGTCTTGGCCACAAATCCAACCCAACCACCAACCACCCCTTATCTGCCCCTGCTTAAAATGGTCGGTGGATACACTGTATGAAGGACTTTGGTAGCACCTTCACCACCCACAAGCTAAGCTAGAATGTTAGCATTACCACCCAGTTGCACAATACACAATAGCACAATTTTGCACTATTTACAGCTCAAACCAATTTGGTAGTAGGCAAGTTCTTATTTGGGGTTGCAAAATGTTGACTTGTCCAGTGAACAAATGCGTTCGCCAACAGCTTCATTCTCCAACTATAAATCCACTTTTTCACGGATTGAGTTTGACCACGCCCATCCGTCGTTGATTTAAAATAAAACGCACCATATACAGAATCACTACATAAATATACCGAGTTCGTGAATCCTGTATGTGTTAACTGTAACTGATTAGTAATAACTCATTTCTCATTTCGCTGTGGTGGCGTTCTCCTTACTATTTCACTCTACTAAAGTCTGGAGCAACAGGTATGCTAAAATAAAACGCTCGGTGCTTGGCCTCGCGTTGTTTAGCTAGCGTTGTGGGCTGCTAGCTATGGAAACACGTCATTGCGTGTGCGGGAGTTAACTTTAACTAAATCACAGGTTGGGCTCAGCTAAACCAAGTATTATGTACAACAAGGCTGTACTGCCAAGTGGTGCCGTAATAATACTTTCACAATGACATGCATTATCTAAAAATACAAGACCCAGTGGTTGAGCCATGGGAGTGTATTGTCAACATTTTTAACATAGTGTCTGTCTAATTCCTAGACAACCATTTCCTGAGTTTGCTAAGTTGAGGATAAGTGTTTTGCCATAGTCCAGTACAAGAATAATATATTAAATATGTTAATGTATATATAACGCGCACACACACACACACACATACACACACGAATCAATATGAAACCTTCTTGGGCCAAAGTTGTCAAGGTGATTGAGAGTCATATACGACTATGGCATTTAACCTTATATGCATGGAAAGATTGACACAGAACACTGCAGCCTTAAAAGTGGCATAGCTTGTGACAAAACTAGAGGACTAATGAATTTCTGAGGAGCAGAATCAGCTAGTCCTCAATCAAGAGTTGAGGTGAAACACACCACAAGGTTGGCTAAGAGAGCTTCGTAAAAACTTTAGCAGGTTCGTAGCTGTGAGGTTATCAATGTGCTCTTTGCCTCTCTTGGCTTTGTGAGTTCAAACTTGAGAACTAGCGAATTTCTGTGTAGAATGTTGATGTACATTTCCTTGTCCAGTGGGGATAGTTGTGGGCTGTATATCCCAACCACTCTAGAGCTTCCGGACTCGCAGACGTAGTCAACATAATTATATCTGTGTTGCATTGATAGAGGAACAACAGCAGGGAATATATGCATTCCTGGCATCTTAATAATTAATGTCTATATTTTAACATGCAACAATGGATGATTAGAGTCGTGTTAATCAGCTGTTGCTTGGATATCTATCTAATAATGTCTCTAGTCTTGGCTTCTAGTAATCTAGAAGTATGCTGATCCCAACACTTCGAATCAAGACTGTTTGGAATTCCTAATAGGGACATAAGGCCATATCTTGTTTGTGTACGTAATGGGAACTTAAGAACGAGGGTAGTAGTGCCACTCTATGAAGCGTGCTTCCTTTCAGAAGGTTTTCATGGCGGATGTTGTAAAGGTTTCGTTTTCATAATGGCGTGACTTGCAGAAGCCCGAGATACTTTATACAGCATAGCACAGAGTTTGTGTTGTCATCATTCAGAAATTGCCACATTCAGGACAGAATCTCACTGGACCAACACCACACTGGGTTGAGGCAGGTTGAAGTAGGTTGACAATAGCTCTATGAGGACACACACTGTACCAACATCACACTGGGTTGAGGCAGGTTAAAGTTAGTTAGCAATAGCCCTATGAGTGTACACACTGGACCAACACCACACTGGGTGGAGGCAGGTTGAAGTAGGTTAACAATAGCTCTATGGGGACACACACTGGACCAACATCACACTGGGTTGAGGCAGGTTGAAGTAGGTTGACAATAGCTCTATGGGGACACACACTGGACCAACACCACACTGGGTTGAGGCAGGTTAAAGTAGGTTGACAATAGCTCTATGGGGATACACACTGGACCAACACCACACTGGGTTGAGGCAGGTTGAAGTAGGTTGACAATAGCTCTATGGGGACACACACTGGACCAACACCACACTGGGTTGAGGCAGGTTAAAGTAGGTTGACAATAGCTCTATGGGGATACACACTGGACCAACACCACACTGGGTTGAGGCAGGTTGAAGTAGGTTGACAATAGCTCTATGGGGACACACACTGGACCAACACCACACTGGGTTGAGGCAGGTTAAAGTAGGTTGACAATAGCTCTATGGGGATACACACTGGACCAACACCACACTGGGTTGAGGCAGGTTAAAGTAGGTTGACAATAGCTCTATGGGGATACACACTAGACCAACATCACACTGGGTTGAGGCTGGTTGAAGTAGGTTGACAATAGCTCTATGGGGATACACACTGAACCAACATCACACTGCGATGCTGGATGCTCATTGGTTGAAGTCCGTGGGTAAGAACTAGCATAACCAGTTGACAAGGTTGGATCTCCAAGCAGCTCCACATGGATGTGGTTACAACGAGAGTTTATGGCGTATCACGGTTTCTTACAGGATTTGTTGTTTGCGATGATATGTTAGTGTGTGTGTGTGGGGGGGGGGGCGGGTGGGTTGATAGGAGGGAAGATGTGTGATGGGGGATGGGGAGGGGGTATTTATTTTCTTGGTGTACAAACTTATTCACCATGTGCATGTCCATGCTAATAATAATGTAATTATTGTATTACTTTGCCTGGTTGGTCTATATACAAGGGAAATGCTTGCCCTTTCCTCCTCCTCCTGCCCCCTCCCCTTTTGATATGAGACCCTAAAGACTACCTATAACCTACTTAGCACCTGCCCTCTACCATATTTGGGGCAGTGTCCTGATCATATGTTGTCACTGTATCTTCCTGGTTCAAGCGGAGATGACAAAAGAGATGAGCTGAGCCTGTGGTTATAAGACTGCCTCACTACCTGTTTCTATGAATGAGGGATTTTCAAGGTGGCTTCTGTTTCAGACTGTGTAGGATAACCTTTTGCACCTACCTTTGATGTCAGTATGTAGCTAACCTCTGCATTATTATGGACATGCTTTAGTGTGCTGACAATAGCTGTGTTGGGACACACACTGGACCAACATCACACTGGGTTGAGGCAGGTTGAAGTAGGTTGACAACAGCTCTGTGAGGACAAACACTGGACCAACATCACACCGGGTTGAGGCAGGTTGACAACAGCTCTGTGGGGACACACACTGGACCAACATCACACTGTGTTGAGGCAGGTTGAGGCAGGTTGACAACAGCTCTGTGGGGACACACTGGACCAACATCACACTGGGTTGAGGCAGGTTGACAACAGCTCTGTGGGGACACACACTGGACCAACATCACACTGGGTTGAGGCAGGTTGAAGTAGGTTGACAAGAGCTCTATGGGGATACACACTGGACCAACACCACACTGGGTTGAGGCAGGTTGAAGTAGGTTGACAACAGCTCTATGGGGACACACACTGGACCAACACCACACTGGGTTGAGGCACGTTGAAGTACTGTAGGTTGACAATATCTCTATGGACACACACTGGGCCAACACCACACTAGGTTGAGGCAGGTTGAAGTAGGTTCTCTAAGGGGACACACACTGGACCAACACCACACTGGACCAACATCACACTGGGCTGAGGCAGGTTGAAGTAGGTTGACAATAACTCTATGGGGACACACACTGGACCAACACCACACTGGGTTGAGGCAGGTTGAAGTAGTCTGACTATAGCTCTATGGAGACACACACTGGACCAACACCACACTGGGTTGACGCAGGTTTGACAATAGCTCTATGGGGACACACACTGGACCAAAACCACACTGGGTTGAGGCAGGTTGAAGTAGTCTGACAATAGCTCTATGGAGACACATACTGGACCAAAACCACACTGGGTTGAGGCAGGTTGAAGTAGTCTAACAATAGCTCTATGGGGACACACACTGGACCAACACCACCCTGGGTTGAGGCAGGTTAAAGTAGGTTGACAATAGCTCTATGGGGACACACACTGGACCAACACCACACTGGGTTGAGGCAGGTTGAAGTAGGTTGACAATAGTTCTTTGGGGACACACATATAAACTGTTGGAACATGGGTACATGAGCTTAGCGCTACTGAAGAAAGTGATGGCTGGGTCTCTGACAAGGAAGACTTGCGTAGTATTAGCTCATCGATTGTCCAAAGGCACTAGCTATTTTTTTCCCGGGTAAAATGTGGGTAGTGCCTATAGCTGGCTTCCCAGGGATATCCTGGGACTTTTTATGGGGGTTATTTTTTTTGTGGCTAATTTTTTTATAGGCTTGCTGATGGATGGTGCTGCTGGCTCTCTTTTGCCTCCTCGTTCTCCATCTCCTCTCACAACGCTTACAAATAGATATGTAAACTTTTTAAACAATGTCATATGTAGAGGAGTAATGTGTGGTAAAGGGTAGTCAAGTGTGAGGCGCGGTCTATATTAAGAACAGAATACACATTTCAAGCAAAAATTAAATACATATAGTAGTTGTTGACATTGGTATGGTGACAATAACATGCCTCCCTTTGTCCATAATACCATAGCTATCTTATTAAACAACAGGGTTGCTGAATATTAGAACTAGGTTCTAAATAACGATAATTATATTCACATTTTGTGGTCGGCATGTGGTTGCAAAAACCGACCACCTTCCCCCCCTTTAAAAAAAAAATCAACAGTACCATCCCATAATATATGGTTGCTAGGGACTTCATAGTGAATTTCTGGATGTCGAACTGAAGCTGGTTCGCCTTCAAACCTCTCCCAGCAATTCGACTCTGTGAGGCTTACTATCAGACAACTTGTCTATTGGCACAAGTATAGCATGTTGTGTCCTCGTCAACCCCTGTGCCGGTGGCTGTACTCACAGTCCACCAGACAGAAGACCTGGTTATCACAGACAAGCAGAGGTACACACCTACATACATGCTTGGCATCCACACCACCTCTCTTGGGACTGGACGCTTGCTTTTCCTGCCCTTTTGTTTGGGGTGCATCCTCTCCCCCAGCTGATTATTGTGCGTGTCCGTGCAGGGCAAAACTTCCATCTTCTGAGTCACTATGTATTTTGTGACCTGTTTTGTTGTACGGAAACACATTTCTCCACCGTGTGTGCTATTGCTTATTGTGGCTTCTAAAGAAGTGGCGCGAGTCGAGGGGACTGGCGCAAGAGGGTGCTCTTTATTATGAGGTGTGTTACCTATTAGTATGGGACTAGAACTAGTGTCCATTATACATTATATAGAGGGTGCTCTTTATTATAAGGTGTGCTACTTCACTAAAGTATTAGTATGGGTCTAGAACTATAGAGGGTGCCTTTATTGTGAGGTTTACTACTAACACTAGGGGAAATAAATTTTTTCAAGAAAATGGATAAATGAGAGGCTTTCTCATAACTACTATAACTGCCAGCCTTGCCATAGCCACAGCTGTGGTTTGTAGGCTACCTCTCATACAGCCATGGAGCGTTAGCTTCAGACCTACCTCTTAGCAGTTGTAAAATTGGGAGTCATTGTAGAGTTATATGCTGTGTAGCCGGCCTTTAGGCTTGCAATTGCGTTTTACAGGTCTTGATGATTTATTATTGAAAATCTCTTCCCTGTCAGTGGGGCAATAAAATTGACTGGACCTCCATCATTCAGAGGGTTGAAGTATCTGTATGCTTGTGGAAGAAAGGGATGGCAGATTCAGCCCTTGTAAAAGCCAAGAAGGCCAAGAGAAGTGCACCTGCTAGCTGTGTACAGCGGAGGAGCAGAGGAACGTGCCAAGCAGTTCAAGGACGACCATATTCTCTACCTTTTGCATTCATTTTTGCACTTCTCTTCGCGAAGATAATTTTGAAACAGAAGTCTTTCTGAAGTTTAATGTTGAAACTGAATTAGACCAAAACCTAGAACGGAAAATGATCTTTCTTGTATTAGAACTAGAACAAGTGTCCTTTATATAGAGGGGGCTTTATTATGAGGTTTACTACCCACTAAAGGGCACTAGAACAAGTGGCCATTATATAGAGGGTGCCCTTTATTGTGAGGTTGACTACTATACGAACATCAGAACATGATGGTCTGTGCATTGATCTAAAGAAATGCAAATATTACAGAGAATCTAGTACAACCTTACAACAGTGTTTCTCACACTGACAATATACAAACACACAGTACATACAATGGTCAGTGTGTGCCATGCTGTCAAGTGGTAACCACCAAAGTTTGCTTGACATCAAGCATTGTCTGACGTCCTCTCTCTCTCGCTATCCGTAGACCTCTCAGTACTCCTCTGGGTCGTTTAGGTGCCTGTGATTTGTGAGGGTGGTGCTGTGTTGGACTGTGTGGTGTATGGCAGAAGACCTCGCCCCAGCTGAAGATTTGATTGGAGGACTCAACGATATCGTCGGGTTTGTGTCGATAGGTGGCGAGAAGAGTGAAAGAGGGAGGTGAGCAGTAATGGTTGTGTCTGGCATGTCCAATTGCAATAACTGGAGCCACATAAGGACTCGTGCCCGCATCATACTCCATCCCTGTGGAGGGCATAGAGACACACTCACTCTCGCTCACTTGGCACTCATTCACAGTTGTTGGGACGCAGTCAACCATTGCACTTATTTTCACCACCATGCATTCACATTATTTACACCACCCTTCATTCACACCAATTTACTCCACCCACCCATTTAAACCAATTTACAGCACCCACTCATTCAGACTTATTTGCACCCACCTATGCCCATTTTCTACACCCACTTTCTACATCCACCTACTCATCCACCCTTGCCCTCAGATCCACCCACTCATCCACATCCACCCACCCTTGCTCACATCCACCCACTCATCCACATCCACCCATGCATCCACCCTTGCTCAGATCCAACCACACATCCACCCTTGCCCTCAGATCCACCCACTCATCCACATCCACCCACCCTTGCTCACATCCACCCACTCATCCACATCCACCCATGCATCCACCCTTGCTCAGATCCAACCACACATCCACCCTTGCCCTCAGATCCACCCACTCATCCACATCCACCCACTCATCCACATCCACCCATGCATCCACCCTTGCTCAGATCCACCCACTCATCCACATCCACCCACCCTTGCTCACATCCACCCACTCATCCACATCCACCCACGCATCCACCCTTGCTCAGATCCACCCACTCATCCACCCTTGCTCACATCCACCCTTGCTCAGATCCACCCACGCATCCACATCCACCCACGCATCCACCCTTGCTCAGATCCACCCACTCATCCACCCTTGCTCACATCCACCCACTCATCCACCCTTGCCCTCAGATCCACCCACGCATCCACATCCACCCACGCATCCACCCTCCACCCACTCATCCACCCTTGCTCAGATCCACCCACGCATCCACTCTCATCCTTGTTGATTGTTTGGCCCTCATGCACATATTCACCCACTTAGCACTCGTTCATGGCTATTTGTGTTCCTCACAGTCACAATACGCACACTCACCACACACACTCACCACACACACTCACCACACACACTAGCCACACATGCTCACCACACACACACACACACACACTTATTTCACATCATGGGCAAAAGGTGGGGTGTCCCCCCTAACAGAAATATTCCCAGCCCGAACCCCCAGATGAGGCAAGCAATCATTAGCATGATGTAATATGTCTAAGATTCCCTCAAAGGGAGCACCCCTCACTTACGGCCCATCCACGTCTTTCCGCAGGGTGTTGCCCGGGTAAAAGTGGGGAGATCAAGAGATAATCACAGGCACACTAAACATCTCCACTCCCTCATAAATAACCGTGTGTGTAACATTATATATAGCCTCGGATAATCTTTGCAGACGCTCGTATTTCACACTAGACTCCAGGAGTAATCCAGGCTTGGCATATTGTCCTACCATCCGTAACAATACTAGGCATGCCTGTATATGTGACTGACACAACTAGAGTGTGTCGCCACCAGTGCCCCGGACAGCTGACCTGAAGTTCAGTGTCTCTTGCTTCCACAATGGCTGCAGTTTCTGTGGAGTGCAAACCCTATGCCCAAGAGATCTGCATAAGCCGCTACCTAACCGTTGTTGGGATGTGATACATGTTTGGTTTTACTTGCTTTACTGGTCCTGGGTAAGTACGCATCCTGTATCTCCATGGCTTCTCCTAGGATATTCCACAAAGGGGTGAGCACCCCAGGATACTTGGGATGTCCTGGGTGGTCCCTAATACCCTAATATGGGTGAATGGTATGTACATCATTGGTCCTGGATCCAGGCCTCTGGCTAGTGTAGGCTAGTGGCATTCTAAGGCCAGGGCTAGGGTCTGATCTAGAGGACTCTAGGCAGGGCTAGAGCTGGTATGTATTTCAGGCCTAGGGGGAGTTTCGAGGCCCACATCTACGGATGTTTCAGTCACCCTCGCTAAGGACATCCCAAAGTATCCAGGGAATCCCATGATGTCCGTGGATGGGTTTGTGGTATGCTGGACTTCCCTCTGGTTATACAATCATTGGTTAGAATCTAGATGACATCACACACACTAGTAGCTGCATCATGTCTGCCTGGCTGCAGTACACACACACTAGTAGCTGCATCATGTCTGCCTGGCTGCAGTACACACACACTAGTAGCTGCATCATGTCTGCCTGGCTGCAGTACACACACACTAGTAGCTGCATCATGTCTGCCTGGCTGCAGTACACACACACTAGTAGCTGCATCATGTCTGCCTGGCTGCAGTACACACACACACTAGTAGCTGCATCATGTCTGCCTGGCTGCAGTACACACACACTAGTAGCTGCATCATGTCTGCCTGGCTGCAGTACACACACACTAGTAGCTGCATCATGTCTGCCTGGCTGCAGTACACACACACTAGTAGCTGCATCATGTCTGCCTGGCTGCAGTACACACACACTAGTAGCTGCATCATGTCTGCCTGGCTGCAGTACACACACACTAGTAGCTGCATCATGTCTGCCTGGCTGCAGTACACACACACACTAGTAGCTGCATCATGTCTGCCTGGCTGCAGTACACACACACTAGTAGCTGCATCATGTCTGCCTGGCTGCAGTACACACACACTAGTAGCTGCATCATGTCTGCCTGGCTGCAGTACACACACACACACTAGTAGCTGCATCATGTCTGCCTGGCTGCAGTACACACACACTAGTAGCTGCATCATGTCTGCCTGGCTGCAGTACACACACACTAGTAGCTGCATCATGTCTGCCTGGCTGCAGTACACACACACTAGTAGCTGCATCATGTCTGCCTGGCTGCAGTACACACACACTAGTAGCTGCATCATGTCTGCCTGGCTGCAGTACACACACACACTAGTAGCTGCATCATGTCTGCCTGGCTGCAGTACACACACACTAGTAGCTGCATCATGTCTGCCTGGCTGCAGTACACACACACACTAGTAGCTGCATCATGTCTGCCTGGCTGCAGTACACACACACTAGTAGCTGCATCATGTCTGCCTGGCTGCAGTACACACACACTAGTAGCTGCATCATGTCTGCCTGGCTGCAGTACACACACACTAGTAGCTGCATCATGTCTGCCTGGCTGCAGTACACACACACTAGTAGCTGCATCATGTCTGCCTGGCTGCAGTACACACACACACTAGTAGCTGCATCATGTCTGCCTGGCTGCAGTACACACACACACTAGTAGCTGCATCATGTCTGCCTGGCTGCAAGTAGTGGCGTCCCCATGCTAGTTAATGTCCACTCACACTTAGTGCTGCTCATTCGCACTCATGTGCTGGGGAGGGGGAGTGGCCAGGTGGAGGTGGCAGGTTCAGTGATGTGGGTGTGTATGATCAACTCCTGTGGTTTGTGATTAATTAAAGTTGTCATTTACAAACTACACACAATAATTCATTTACAGAACACATACCAACCCCCCCCCCCCCCCCCCCCCCCCCCCCCACACACACACCACTAGATGCACTCACGTGCACATACACATACTCATACTAACACACACTTACTAGCCCTTGAACAAGTGACATTGCATAGGGTCAGTGTGTCCTCTATTAACTGACACACTGACTCTATTTCTACATTGCATAGAGTCAGTGTGTCCTCTATTAACTGACACACTGACTCTATTTCTACATTGCATAGAGTCAGTGTGTCCTCTATTAACTGACACTGACTCTATTTCTACATTGCATAGAGTCAGTGTGTCCTCTATTAACTGACACACTGACTCTATTTCTACATTGCATAGAGTCAGTGTGTCCTCTATTAACTGACACACTGACTCTATTTCTACATTGCATAGAGTCAGTGTGTCCTCTATTAACTGACACACTGACTCTATTTCTACATTGCATAGAGTCAGTGTGTCCTCTATTAACTGACACACTGACTCTATTTCTACATTGCATAGAGTCAGTGTGTCCTCTATTAACTGACACTGACTCTATTTCTACATTGCATAGAGTCAGTGTGTCCTCTATTAACTGACACACTGACTCTATTTCTACATTGCATAGAGTCAGTGTGTCCTCTATTAACTGACACACTGACTCTATTTCTACATTGCATAGAGTCAGTGTGTCCTCTATTAACTGACACACTGACTCTATTTCTACATTGCATAGAGTCAGTGTGTCCTCTATTAACTGACACACTGACTCTATTTCTACATTGCATAGAGTCAGTGTGTCCTCTATTAACTGACACACTGACTCTATTTCTACATTGCATAGAGTCAGTGTGTCCTCTATTAACTGACACACTGACTCTATTTCTACATTGCATAGAGTCAGTGTGTCCTCTATTAACTGACACACTGACTCTATTTCTACATTGCATAGAGTCAGTGTGTCCTCTATTAACTGACACTGACTCTATTTCTACATTGCATAGAGTCAGTGTGTCCTCTATTAACTGACACTGACTCTATTTCTACATTGCATAGAGTCAGTGTGTCCTCTATTAACTGACACTGACTCTATTTCTACATTGCATAGAGTCAGTGTGTCCTCTATTAACTGACACACTGACTCTATTTCTACATTGCATAGAGTCAGTGTGTCCTCTATTAACTGACACTGACTCTATTTCTACATTGCATAGAGTCAGTGTGTCCTCTATTAACTGACACTGACTCTATTTCTACATTGCATAGAGTCAGTGTGTCCTCTATTAACTGACACTGACTCTATTTCTACATTGCATAGAGTCAGTGTGTCCTCTATTAACTGACACACTGACTCTATTTCTACATTGCATAGAGTCAGTGTGTCCTCTATTAACTGACACTGACTCTATTTCTACATTGTATAGAGTCAGTGTGTCCTCTATTAACTGACACACTGACTCTATTTCTACATTGCATAGAGTCAGTGTGTCCTCTATTAACTGACACTGACTCTATTTCTACATTGCATAGAGTCAGTGTGTCCTCTATTAACTGACACACTGACTCTATTTCTACATTGCATAGTCAGTGTGTCCTCTATTAACTGACACTGACTCTATTTCTACATTGCATAGAGTCAGTGTGTCCTCTATTAACTGACACTGACTCTATTTCTACATTGCATAGAGTCAGTGTGTCCTCTATTAACTGACACACTGACTCTATTTCTACATTGCATAGAGTCAGTGTGTCCTCTATTAACTGACACACTGACTCTATTTCTACATTGCATAGAGTCAGTGTGTCCTCTATTAACTGACACACTGACTCTATTTCTACATTGCATAGAGCCAGTGTCCTCTATTAACTGACACACTGACTCTATTTCTACATTGTATAGAGCCAGTGTGTCCTCTATTAACTGACACACTGACTCTATTTCTACATTGCATAGAGTCAGTGTGTCCTCTATTAACTGACACACTGACTCTATTTCTACATTGTATAGAGTCAGTATATCCTCTATTAAACCGACCAACACTGACTCTATTTCTGGTTCAATGTATTTTTAGCTACAACTTTTTTAAAGAATGATCTTCTCAAGAATACAAATAGAATGATCTACTGGTAGGTGTAAGAATCAGCTCCGTTGAGGCAGCTAACGAGCTACGCAGCGCTACATTGCTCTTGATCTACAACAAAACTAACAGTAAAGATATCCATCCCTGAGCGCTTCCTTGCTCAAGAAGGCAGCAATTCATAGTGATTCCTGATGAGCATGGGATAGGGATAGGCATTTTTCCACCAAAGAAGAACTTCCAGAAACAGTAACAAAAGTCAGGAAGAGACCGTTCACGAAGGCAGTTGCGGCGACCTTCAGCCATTTTTAATCTTGTTCTCCCCGTCCAACCGGAACTCAAGTTAAATCATGAGCAGTCTATTGGACATGTGCACATGGAGGATAAACGCATAATATCCCTTCCACCCCCCCCCCCCCCCTCCCCCCGATATGTCTTCATATATATGGCACTTGTGGTTAAGTGGCGGACTAGATGCAGCTGCTGGAAGCCCTTGTTGCCTGTGGTTGTGCTTGTTGTCCAACATTCTGTGTCTGGCCACATCCCTGCCTCCGCAGCATCCTCTGCCATTGTCATCTCCTTTCCTGGTGTGCTTTCCCTTCCCTGCTTCTGGTACATGCTCTGTACTGCCACAGCCTTTTCCGTAGGGCAGCCTCTTCGGGCCGGGACTGTCTCTACATCATTTGGGCCTTGATTTAAGAACCAGCTCTATAGCTAGTGGTGTTCTAGAGGGAAGGCTAGTATGATGACTATGGCCAGTGCTAATCTAGGCAAGGGTTAAGACTTGGCTATTGTAGAGTTGTGTCTGGTGATATTATAGGGCTAGGGCAGATGGGTATTCTAGGGCAGGACTGTGTAAGGCTATAGGTTAGGGCAGTGGCTATGGCCAGGGGTGTTCTAGGCCTAGGGCAAGGACTAAGGGTTTGGCTGTTGTAGAGCTATAGCTAGTGATGTTCTAGGGCTGGCTTAGGGTGATTGTAGCACTAGGGTTAGGGGGCACTAGGGTTAGGGGGATTGTAGCACTAGGGTTAGGGGGATTGTAACACTAGGGTTAGGGGGGTAGGGTTAGGGGGTTGTAGCACTAGGGTTAGGGGGGTTGTAGCACTAGGGTTAGGGGGGTTGTAGCACTAGGGTTAGGGGGGTTGTAGCACTAGGGTTAGGGGGATTGTAACACTAGGGTTAGGGGGGTAGGGTTAGGGGGTTGTAGCACTAGGGTTAGGGGGGTTGTAACACTAGGGTTAGGGGGGTTGTAGCACTAGGGTTAGGGGGTTGTAGCACTAGGGTTAGGGGGGTTGTAGCACTAGGGTTAGGGGGGTTGTAGCACTAGGGTTAGGGGGGTTGTAGCACTAGGGTTAGGGGGGTTGTAGCACTAGGGTTAGGGGGATTGTAACACTAGGGTTAGGGGGGTAGGGTTAGGGGGTTGTAGCACTAGGGTTAGGGGGGTTGTAACACTAGGGTTAGGGGGGTTGTAGCACTAGGGTTAGGGGGTTGTAGCACTAGGGTTAGGGGGGTTGTAGCACTAGGGTTAGGGGGGTTGTAACACTAGGGTTAGGGGGGTTGTAGCACTAGGGTTAGGGGGTTGTAGCACTAGGGTTAGGGGGGTTGTAGCACTAGGGTTAGGGGGATTGTAGCACTAGGGTTAGGGGGGTTGTAGGAGTAGGGTTAGGGGGGTTGTAGCACTAGGGTTAGGGGGGTTGTAGCACTAGGGTTAGGGGGATTGTAGCACTAGGGTTAGGGGGGTTGTAGCACTAGGGTAGGGGGGTTGTAGCACTAGGGTTAGGGGGGTTGTAGCACTAGGGTTAGGGGGGTTGTAGCACTAGGGTTAGGGGGGTTGTAGCACTAGGGTTAGGGGGTTGTAGCACTAGGGTTAGGGGGGTTGTAGCACTAGGGTTAGGGGGGTTATAGCACTAGGGTTAGGGGGATTGTAGCACTAGGGTTAGGGGGGTTGTAGCACTAGGGTTAGGGGGGTTGTAGCACTAGGGTTAGGGGGTTGTAGCACTAGGGTTAGGGGGGTTGTAGCACTAGGGTTAGGGGGATTGTAGCACTAGGGTTAGGGGGGTTGTAGCACTAGGGTTAGGGGGGTTGTAGCACTATGGTTAGGGGGTTGTAGCACTAGGGTTAGGGGGGTTGTAGCACTAGGGTTAGGGGGGTTGTAGCACTAGGGTTAGGGGGGTTGTAGCACTAGGGTTGGGGGGGTTGTAGCACTAGGGTAGGGGGGTTGTAGCACTAGGGTTAGGGGGGTTGTAGCACTAGGGTTAGGGGGATTGTAGCACTAGGGTAGGGGGGTTGTAGCACTAGGGTTATGGGGTTATAGCACTAGGGTTAGGGGGGTTGTAGCACTAGGGTTAGGGGGGTTGTAGCACTAGGGTTAGGGGGGTTGTAGCACTAGGGTTAGGGGGATTGTAGCACTAGGGTTAGGGGGGTTGTAGCACTAGGGTTAGGGGGTTGTAGCACAAGGGTTAGGGGGGTTGTAGCACTAGGATTAGGGGGATTGTAGCACTAGGGTTAGGGGGTTGTAGCACTAGGTTAGGGGGTTGTAGCACTAGGGTTAGGGGGATTGTAGCACTAGGGTTAGGGGGGTTGTAGCACTAGGGTTAGGGGGTTGTAGCACTAGGGTTAGGGGGGTTGTAGCACTAGGGTTAGGGGGTTGTAGCACTAGGGTTAGGGGGGTTGTAGCACTAGGGTTAGGGGGTTGTAGGTTAGGGGGGTTGTAGCACTAGGGTTAGGGGGTTGTAGCACTAGGGTTAGGGGGGTGGGGGTTGTAGCACTAGGGTTAGGGGGGTTGTAGCACTAGGGTAGGGGGGTTGTAGCACTAGGGTTAGGGGGGTTGTAGCACTAGGGTTAGGGGGGTTGTAGCACTAGGGTTAGGGGGTTGTAGCACTAGGGTTAGGGGGTTGTAGCACTAGGGTTGTAGCACTAGGGTTAGGGGGGTTGTAGCACTAGGGTTAGGGGGTTGTAGCACTAGGGTTAGGGGGGTTGTAGCACTAGGGTAGGGGGATTGTAGCACTAGGGTTAGGGGGGTTGTAGCACTAGGGTTAGGGGGGTTGTAGCACTAGGGTTAGGGGGGTTGTAGCACTAGGGTTAGGGGGGTTGTAGCACTAGGGTTAGGAGGATTGTAGCACTAGGGTTAGGGGGGTTGTAGCATAGGGTAGGGGGGTTGTAGCACTAGGGTTAGGGGGGTTGTAGCACTAGGGTTAGGGGGGTTGTAGCACTAGGGTTAGGGGGGTTGTAGCACTAGGGTTAGGGGGGTAGGGTTAGGGGGGTTGTAGCACTAGGGTAGGGGGGTTGTAGCACTAGGGTTAGGGGGGTTGTAGCACTAGGTTAGGGGGACTGTAGCACTAGGGTTAGGGGGATTGTAACACTAGGGTTAGGGGGGTTGTAGCACTAGGATTAGGGGGGTTGTAGCACTAGGGTTAAGGGGGTTGTAGCACTAGGGTTAGGGGGGTTGTAGCACTAGGGTTAGGGGGGTTGTAGCACTAGGGTTAGGGGAATTGTAGCACTAGGGTTAGGGGTATTCTTGGCCCAGGACAGGGCTAAGGCTAAGGCTAGGGCATTCTTGGGAAGGAGTATTATAGGGGGCTCAGGGCTAGGGCCTTTCCAGACCATGGCTAAAGGTAGGGCAAGGGCTAGTGGCCAAGAGTATTCTAGGGCTAAGAGCCTTCTAGGGAATGCCGGGACACCCCAGGAATGCTAACAGAAGTATTGGACTACCAGCAGGCACATAGTAGTTGCCATAGCAACAGCTCCACACATTTGGCTATGCACTTTGTGTGTGTTATCCTTTTCTCCACATGCGTGGGTCCAATTTGGTCCAATTTGCAGCTCTGCAGTGTCCAATCTTTTTCGCTCTTCCCCCCCCCCCCCCGTGGTCTTTGAAGGTGTGTGTGTGGTGTGCGTGTGTGTGATGCACTGTTAATGTGTGGCCGTCATGATGTGGTTATGGGTAAAATGCCAGACTCCAGTGACCTCACTCACGCTCATTAGTGTCAATTGGAACTACCTTGCTTGTTATGGTTTTCGGTTGCTATGGATACAACCTGCCATAGTTTGGGGGCGTAATGGAATTGACGCTAGAGCAGTGCAATGCACCCAGCCAAAGTTCTACTGTAGAGTCATCATCTGTGGCTCTCGTTGATGAGAGCAAGCCAAGGCCAGTAATAGCTGCTATGACACACAGCTTCAGAATTAGATACTAGCTAATCCTGCCTGTAAAGTCATCTGTTGCTATGGCACTCAGAACTGCAGAACTAGTATATGGTGTAGCTGAGAGCTACAGGACTAGTAGATGTAGCTAAGCTCAGAGCTACAGGACTAGTATATGATGTAGCTAAGCTGAGAGCTACAGGAGACTAGTATATGATGTAGCTAAGCTGAGAGCTGCAGGACTAGTATATGATGTAGCTAAGCTGAGAGCTACAGGACTAGTATATGATGTAGCTAAGCTGAGAGCTACAGGAGACTAGTATATGATGTAGCTAAGCTGAGAGCTACAGGACTAGTATATGATGTAGCTAAGCTGAGAGCTACAGGACTAGTATATGATGTAGCTAAGCTGAGAGCTACAGGACTAGTATATGATGTAGCTAAGCTGAGAGCTGTAGGACTAGTATATGATGTAGCTAAGCTGAGAGCTACAGGACTAGTATATGATGTAGCTAAGCTGAGAGCTACAGGACTAGTATATGATGTAGCTAAGCTCAGAGCTACAGGACTAGTATATGATGTAGCTAAGCTGAGAGCTACAGGACTAGTATATGATGTAGCTAAGCTGAGAGCTGCAGGACTAGTATATGATGTAGCTAAGCTGAGAGCTACAGGACTAGTATATGATGTAGCTAAGCTGATAGCTACAGGACTAGTATATGATGTAGCTAAGCTGAGAGCTACAGGACTAGTATATGATGTAGCTAAGCTGAGAGCTGTAGGACTAGTATATGATGTAGCTAAGCTGAGAGCTGTAGGACTAGTATATGATGTAGCTAAGCTGAGAGCTGTAGGACTAGTATATGGTGTAGCTAAGCTGAGAGCTGCAGGACTGGTATACGATGTGTCCATGTATGTACCCACCATGCATTAACTGCAGTAGGACTGATTTCCCATCTTGCACATATCGGGTGTCGCAAACAAGGAAACATTCGTATTTGTGAAGAGAAGATGGCTGCAGGTTCAAGGATCGAGGAAAGAGAACTGGCGCACAGGGACAACCTCACTGTCGGGGAAAGGAATTCATCAACACCTATGCCGTTTTGTCACAAGGACGTAGAAGCTATATCGAGCATGACAAAGTCAAGACTCAGTTGCATGTTGTGTCAGTTGTTACTGCTTCCCTCTCAGTATATCTCTCAGTATATCCCTCAGTATATCTCTCAGTATATCTCTCAGTATATCCCTCAGTATATCTCTCAGTATATCCCTCAGTATATCTCTCAGTATATCAGTATATCACTCCTCACTGCATGCCTCAGTTACCTCTCTTTCGTTACCGTCAGCCAGCAAGCAGAGGCTGATGATCTCAAGTCTTCATAATTATGCTTCCCATCTTCTGGACAAGCTACTTCCAGCAAGCAGAGGCTGATGATTTCAAGTCTTCATATGCTTCCCATCTTCTGGACAAGCTACTTCCAGCAAGCAGAGGCTGATGATTTCAAGTCTTCATATGCTTCCCATCTTCTGGACAAGCTACTTCCAGCAAGCAGAGGCTGATGATCTCAAGTCTTCGTATGCTTCCCATCTTCTGGACAACCAGCAAACAGAGGCTGATGATCTTCATGTGCTTCCCATCTTCTGGAGTAGCTACTTCCAGCAGGTGGAGGCTGGTGATCTCAAGTCTTCATATGCTTCCCATCTTCTGGACAACCAGCAAACAGGGGCTGATGATCTTCATGTGCTTCCCATCTTCTGGAGTAGCTACTTCCAGCAGGTGGAGGCTGGTGATCTCAAGTCTTCATATGCTTCCCATCTTCTAGACAAGTTACCTCAACGTATGGTTAGAAATATCCTCATCTCTCATCCATGCTTCTACAGGACAATTTCCATGCAGGAACCTGCCACCTCATTGTGGTGGTAGGCATGAGGTAGTGCAGTCCTGCACCTGTTGGGACTCTGTAAGGAACATATATATAGCATATTATACAACTCCTTGGCCACTCCCTTATATTACAATCACAATGCACATCACGATGACATCTACAAGCACGTGCAGAAGGTTTAGGGCCTGGACAGTAGCTAGGGCAATGCCTGGAGCAGAACAATCTAACAGTTTCATATACAAATAAAGACCCAAAGACATGCCAAGGGGATTCAGCATTTGTTTGTAGTAGTACATATATGTGTGTATATATATATACACACATATATGTATGTATTTATGTAAGTGTATGTATATCCTTTCTTCCTCAAAGAAAATTAGCTTGGCTAGTTTGACATTTAAGGAAGCTAGCTTTAGAGACAGAACAGTCCTGTCAAATGAGACAATCAAGGAAGCTACCTAGCTTTAGAGACAGAATAGTCATGTCAAATGGTACAATCAAGGAAGCTACCAGCTTTAGAGACAGAACAGTCCTGTCAAAAGACAATCAAGGAAGCTACCTAGCTTTAGAGACAGAATAGTCGTGTCAAATGGTACAGTCAAGGAAGCTACCAGCTTTAGAGACAGAACAGTCGTGTCAAATGGTACAGTCGAGGAAGCTACCTGGCTTTAGAGACAGAACAGTCATGTCAAATGGGACAATCAAGGAAGTTACCTAGCTTTAGAGACAGAACAATCGTGTCAAATGAGACAATCAAGGAAGCTACCTAGCTTTAGAGACAGAACAGTCTTGTCAAATGAGACAATCAAGGAAGCTACCAGCTTTAGAGACAGAACAATCGTGTCAAATGGGACAATCAAGGAAGCTACCTAGCTTTAGAGACAGAACAATCGTGTCAAATGAGACAATCAAGGAAGCTACCTAGCTTTAGAGACAGAACAGTCATGTCAAATGAGACAATCAAGGAAGCTACCAGCTTTAGAGACAGAACAATCGTGTCAAATGGGACAATCAAGGAAGCTACCAGCTTTAGAGACAGAATAGTCGTGTCAAATGTCAAATGGTACAGTCAAGGAAGCTACCAGCTTTAGAGACAGAACAGTTATGTCAAATAAAGCTACCGGCTTTAGAGACAGAATAGTCGTGTCAAATGGTACAGTCAAGGAAGCTACCAGTTTTAGAGACAGAACAGTCGTGTCAAATGGGACAATCAAGGAAGCTACCTAGCTTTAGAGACAGAACAGTCAACTAATACTTGCCACAAAGCTTTCACTAATGCACAAGCAATAGCTAGCAATTGTAAGCTTCCTCAGCGTACTGACTGAAAGCTATTGATGAGCTGCTGACTTGGGAGTACTTCATGCTAGCTAATTGCCGTTTACAAGCTCTAATTATCGAAACAGCATGAGGAGGAATAACAGTGGTAGCTTGTGGTTACTTGAAGAGGCTTAGCCAATGCACATGTGCACATCATGTGACTAGTAGAGAGGGCTTAGTAATAGCAGTCAACCAGTGGACACATATACACCTATATTTGCTGAAGTAGATTCACTCTGCAATTTAACTCTTTTAGGGCCACGAATTAAAATAACGTGACACACGCCTAAGTCTGAATTTTAAGTCATGTGACGTAGTAACAGCAAGAGTCAAGAGTGCCTTCTTCACGGCTCGAGGGCTCTATCAGGTGGGCATCGTTGGGGATATGCTAGCTTAAGTGACAATCCAAAACGCAATTGATTTTTGTTTGTTTGTTTGTTAGTTTTTCCAGCACTATTGACCCCGAAGTCATTTTAGCTTTAGCTAGCTGGGTCCTCGGGCCTTCTGAGCTCAAGTATGCCTGGCAATCATTTTCTCTCGGAGCACTCCATATTTATACTTATATAATATAAAATCGGTTGCTGCCTTTAGCTAGCGCTAGCAATATAGCTACTATAGCTACTCACAGTTTTGAGGCCTTTGTTTGTTGTCGAAGATGATGACACTGCACTGTAATGCTCACCTTTCAACAACTGCGGTGAGCTACTCTAGTAGAGTAGGATTAGATACAGCCTCGCTAGCCAAAAGCTGAGTTGTATTTCAGCATGTGAGCTCTAGCAAATGATTTGGTAAAGATTTCCAAGTTGTTATCTTTAGGCAGATATATTCGCTATCGTCACGAATGTGAAACCATGCCCACATGCACACAATCGGCCCTGAAGAATTAAGTCACTTCCCCAAAAAAGTTGGCCTTCATTCCGAATTTTTTTAATTTATACTTAAGCTCTGACCTTAACTCGATGTAATCTGCCTTAACTTGATAGCGCTGTCAACTCCACCTTCTTCCTTCTCCAGTCCTGCACTGGCTCTTCTCTCGCTCCCTTTCAGCTCCTCTGTTCCCAGACTTCTCTGCAGATTCTACAACCTTGAGCTTAGAAGCTGCAGGATATATAGCTCGTACGCTTAGTTCCAGACATTTCCACACACACACATACCCATCCACACACATATGCACACACACACACACACACACACACACACACAAATGAGAACAGCGCTGCTGGCTTCAGTAGGAGACCACATGCTCTACACTTGTGCCCCTGGTTCAGTGCAGCCACTATGACTACCATATTTGGTGTATTAGCTGCACCCCAGAATGGAGAGAGCTGCTATGCGAGCTACACACCGGCAAATAGGCTTCGAGAGGTCAGCTTGTTATGTGACATAGCCAGACACTATCATGCCATCCAAACAGAATCTTCTTGAGAAGATTCCTCTTCCATGCTATGTGCTATCGGCAGTCAGCTCTCTTTTCTCTGCGCGTTCTCCTTGTGTTCTAGCAGCATGAGGAAATGGCACCACACACAAGCAATTGTGTTCTTTATCTTGCTAAGCTTGTGTCTACACTGGCAAGAGGTGTGTCCACCTCCATGGCTGTGCTGAGGGAAGCAAGGAGCTAGAGCATGATGGGAGGGAACTCCAGTAACCTTGTTCTAACAGGCCACTAGCCGTGCAGCCCATCACCGCTCCTGTGCAACCAATTGTTTTCCTGAAGCGTCGAATTTGTCTCGTCTTTATTTCACTAAGATGGCTACTTCCTGTTTACCTGTTTACATCTGTCCATCTTATTGCAGACGGTTACCGACTCTTACTTATCGCGGTGAGTGTATAGTGAATAGATAGATACATATGCCATGTTTGGCGGTACAAACTTATCCATCCAACTCCCCACTGAGGGCTCTCTTTGCTTGCCAACAATGTCTAGTAGTCAAGGTTTCTTCCAAAATAAGCAGTTCAGAAGACGAGAGAGATATGGTTGCCAAAGTATTCGAGGGGCTCTACTAAGGAAAAAATGCATTTGGAGACAAAGATAATCCCTATCTGAACACAAAGGTGCTCGGGTGTGGGTGTGGTTTTGGACTCTTTATTGTGCCCGGTGGCTGCTATATATGGGGGAGACGACTACGAGAAGGGCTTTCAGATGCGTTGAATTTTTCCGTGAGTGTTTGTCCATGTGTCAGTGGCGAAATTGGACTTTGGGGAAAGATGTAAAGCATGACAACCATCTTCCTTATATGTGTGTTTGTATGTGCATGGAGGATGTGCACGGCAGGCCGTACATACCCGAGACTGTGACACGTATGATGTAGATCAAGTGAGAAATGTTCCATTCCTATTTTAGGATGGATTAGCATCGACCTAGGCTTGTATAACACTGGCTAGATACCAAGGCCGGAGGGGGGGGGGGGGGGGGGGGGACGGGGGATCTGTAGCACGTATAAACCTAATGCTCCTGGGCTGTACGAGATGCAAGTGTGATAAGCATCGCATAGCGATAACTATGTTGCATTAATACTACCTCTAGCCGCCTTACTTAAGTGTAAGTGTGTTAGTGTGCTACTAACACTAACACTTAAGTCATCAGGGTTTACAGAAGGCTTAGGTTGGGTGAGGTATATCTTGCCACCTTAGTTAAGTTAATGTTAAGTGTGCTACTAACACTAACACTAAGTCATCAGGGTTTACAGAAGGCTTAGGTTGGGTGAGGTATACTTCATGACTTGCTACCTTAGTGCTAAGTCTAAGTGTTAATGGCTTTCGAAGTCATTACCTTCGTTGTTAACTTCAATGAAAGGTGACAATCGGTGTTTGTTTTACATTGTATTGTCCTGATCATCCCAAGAGCACATCCACACACACACACACACACACACACATAACCACCGCTTCACTGTCACGAGCCTCTTTCATCAAGACCCACTCACTCCCTCACACACACTATACATGCACAGCTAATTCAAGTGATGTAATCTACATAATATGCCTAGTGTCATTATGTCATGTCATGTTTACGTGGGTGTGATGCGTTGTATGTATCGTAATTCAAATGATGTCATGTGTAGGAGGTAGTGTATGCGATATCAAGTGTGTGGCCTAACTAATATATGCACGCACACACACACCACCCCAGGTGGGGGGCTGTCATGGAAAAGACGTCTAGCCGTATCCCCAAACTTAATTTTGGGTTCAGAAAAGTTGCAAAAAACAGTACTGGTGCTCAGTCCGAGGGGAATTCTTCCAGAATGGTGGGTGTGGCCAAAACAAATGTGGCGGATTCTCAGCCTGCGGGCAGTACAAACACTTCGCCAAAAAGAACCCTTTCAGGGAACCTCGCCAGATCAAAATCCATGCGTGTGACCCGGTCCGTCTATCACAATGCCAAAGAGAATTCTGGTCCGTTGACCTTGGAACACAGCCGAGATAGCGATGATATAGAGGAGGATCTAGGGGGGAGCGGTGGACTGCAGATGCACCGGATGAGACAGGAGGTTACCAATAAGCCGGAGTCGGCATATTGCTCTCATCCGCAAAACAAGATGATTGGTTCTTATGCTAGGTCGTCACTTCGGTTAATTAGTCGATCTGTTTCTCCAAGAGGACCTTTAGGAGTACGAAAGGACCCCGAAGAGGAGGAGGAGGACGAACAGAGTCCACAGCCAGAGGTATGCCTGGTGTCTATCATGTACACAAATACAATACATTGTGAATTATAGTATGTGTAGAGCTGCCAGGACTGTTGCTGGCCCGTGTGGCAACACACAGGTCCTAATCGAGCTAAATAAATATGTGAGTTGTGTTTTGTAGAGAAGGCGGGGGGGGGGGGGGGGGGGGGGGGGGGGGTTGTAATATCAACAGAATATCAACAGAATCCGTTCCTTTTCCTTGCCTTAGAGTGGCACTGCACAGAAACGATCAACTAATGCAGTTCTCCTGAGCTTCATCACTGTCGTTCAGATGGGAAGAGATAAAGTGGACCAGTCAGGAGAAAGGATATTGCTAATATTTACTAGAACAATGCCCTCAGGGATTCTTTGTGGTCGTAGTCAGAGAATGTAAACAAAGGGAGCGGGAAAATAGAAATGGGCGGGAAATTTAAATTTAAAAAAACTTGGGGAAAAACTCAGTCATATCATAATAATGATCATCATTCCCTTTCAATGAACTCTCAGCTGACATAATGAGATTACAATAACCTTCTCAATAATCAACTTGGAATTTTACTCTCTTGATGTTTCAACCAGCCTTCATCATGCACTTTCTTGCCTTTCCTTTCTAACAAAAACAAAAGATACCTTCAGATTCCTTGGCTCCAATGATATAGACGACTTTGATTTTCACACAAGTGTGAGGCATACCATAGCCCCCCAACCATAACCCCCAACCATAGCCCCCCAACCATAACCCCCCAACCATAACCCCCAACCATAACTCCCAAAACCCCAACCATAAAACCCAAACCATAACCCCCCAACCATAACCCCCCACCATAACCCCCAACCATAACCCCCCAACCATAACCCCCAACCATAACCCCCAAAACCCCAACCATAACCCCCCAACCATAACCCCCCAACCATAACCCCCCAACCATAACCCCCAGCCATAACCCCCAACCATAACCCCCCAACCATAACCCCCAACCATAACCCCCAAAACCCCAACCATAACCCCCAACCATAACCCCCCAACCATAACTCCCAAAACCCCAACCATAACCCCCCAACCATAACCCCCCAAACATAACCCCCCAACCATAACCCCCCAAACATAACCCCCAACCATAACCCCCAACCATAACCCCCATCAATAACCCCCAACCATAACCCCCAACCATAACCCCCCAACCATAACCCCCAAACATAACCCCCAACCATAACCCCCAACCATAACCCCCATCCATAACCCCCAACCATAACCCCCCAACCATAACCCCCAACCATAACCCCCAACCATAACCCCAACCATAACTCCCAAAACCCCAACCATAACCCCCAACCATAACCCCCAACCATAACCCCAACCATAACTCCCAAAACCCCAACCATAACCCCCAACCATAACTCCCCAACCATAACCCCCAACCATAACTCCCAAAACCCCAACCCCCCAACCATAACCCCAACCATAACCCCCCCAACCATAACCCCAACCATAACTCCCAAAACCCCAACCATAACCCCCAACCATAACCCCCCAACCATAACTCCCAAAACCCCAACCATAACCCCCAACCATAACCCCCCAACCATAACTCCCAACCATAACCCCCCAACCATAACCCCCAACCATAACCTCCCAACCATAACCCCCAACCATAACCCCCAACCATAACCCCCAACCATAACCCCCCAACCCCTAACTATAACCCCCCAACCATAACCCCCAACCGCTAACTATAAACCCCCAACCATAACCCCCAACCATAACCCCCCAACCCCTAACTATAACCCACCAACCATAACCCCAACCATAACCCCCCAACCATAACCCCCCAACCCCTAACTATAACCCCCCAACCATAACCCCCTAACTATAACCCCCCAACCATAACCCCCCAACCATAACCCCCCAACCCCTAACCATAACCCCCCAACCATAACCCCCAACCATAACCCCCAACCATAACCCCCCAACCATAACCCCCAACCATAACCCCCCAACCATAACCCCCCAACCATAACCCCCAACCATAACCCCCCAACCCCTAACTATAACCCCCCAACCATAACCCCCAACCATAACCCCCCAACCATAACCCCCAACCCCTAACTATAACCCCCAACCATAACCCCCAACTATAACCCACCAACCATAACCCCCAACCATAACCCCCCAACCCATAACTATAACCCCCCAACCATAACCCCCCAACCCCCCAACCATAACCCCCAACCATAACCACCAACCATAACCCCCCAACCATAACCCCCCAACCATAACCCCCAACCATAACCCCCAACCATAACCCCCCAACCATAACCCCCAACCCCTAACCATAACCCCCCAACCATAACCACCAACCATAACCCCCCAACCATAACCCCCCAACCCCTAACTATAACCCCCCAACCATAACCCCCCAACCATAACCCCATAACCCCCCAACCATAACCCCCATAACCACCAACCATAACCCCCCAACCATAACCCCCCAACCATAACCCCCCAACCATAACCCCCCAACCATAACCCCCCAACCATAACCCCCAACCATAACCCCCAACCCCTAACTATAACCCCCCAACCATAACCCCCAACCCCTAACTATAACCCCCCAACCATAACCCCCCAACCATAACCCCCAACCATAACCCCCCAACCCCCAACCATAACCCCCAACCATAACCCCCAACCATAACCCCCCAACCATAACCCCCAACCCCTAACTATGACCCCCCGACCATAACCCCCCTCTCCTCCAACCTTAAAAAAAAAAAAATCCCCCACAGCTCTGCCAGCTAGTCAACACCTGCCATAAAAGGGCATGCTACTACAAGCCTTGAGGTTTGCTCTCATCAGAAGACTAAGTGGCAGTAACTGCGTTACGAGCCACAGGTCACATGGAAGTGGCCAATATAAAAGGAGGTACATACAGAGACACAACTTTGGAGTAAAAAAGTGAAAGCTTAAGAGCATAAAATAAGCCACAAAATTATATATAGGAATGTACTCTTGTGATGTTCCATGATGAAGAAACTTTTTTCTTCGCAATACTGAAGAACTCAAGTTGGAGCAGTCTAAGGTTAAAGTTGACCTTGGTGGTGGTGTGGCATCTCACAGCTAGTGCTATCTAACCAGTTTCTCCTTGGACGGCCGTGGAGAAAAATCTCGATAACTTCAAAATGGCTAGTCCAAATGCTTTCGAATTTTAAATGTACATAAGTAGCTTATATGTTACTGAAAGACAGTAAAAAATTGTTCGCTAAACCGCCCCCCCAAAAGACAGCGAAATTTATGGGCAGCTTCTCCCTTAAACTTTGCAAACTGCTTGAATTGTGCGTGCTCTAATGTAGCGAGTATCCCTCCGAAGACTACTAGCTTTGCTTGGACTTTGCTCGCTATACTTGCAGCAGAAACCTAAATGTTGATTTGTAGTAGCAATGTTTAAAGGACCCCCGAGACCAAATCCGAGGGCGTCATTGGCACCAGTGGATCAGCCTTGCTAGCACGCTGCAAGCTCTAGTGCAGCTAGCATAAAGAATGCTTCCCAATAAATTGCGTCGTTAGCTTTGAGTCACATGTCCTCTCTACGAGCAGTTCACAATATCTGCCTGGTCACATCACATGGCTTTGCCAATTGAAGGGCTGAGTGCAAGAAGTGTATAAGTGCATTTTTGGCGAAAAATCTATTTTGTCCTAGACCTGATCATAATACCTTATGACATTCCCCATGGCAATTTTTAGACTCTATCTCCATGGTGTTTTGATGTTAGGGACACTTTAGTACAGAAGATGCTATCATAACAGTATTACAGTGCATGATTAAAACGAGTATAACTCAAAACATTGAATATGGACTTATACACTTCTTGCACTCAGCCCTTCAATTACGAAACCCCACCCATCAATATTCTTTCGATCTGTACATGACTTGCCAGGTACAGCATATACTAAGAAAGTTCCTCACTGCTTCTATTAACCTTTCCAAGGTCACCTCTTCCTTGGAGAAACTTTTTTTCCTTCCGAAACACAAATAAAGCACACCAACACATGTTGACCAAGACACTGCGACAGTACCTAGAATAGAAATAGAGTCTATTCAAACGAAGGGACGCCAAGTGACTTTGTTCCACATATCACTAAACTACGTGTCTCTTTGCGTTGCTAGTAGGATGGGCATATTGTGAACCCGCCATTGTAGCAGCAGTCCTGAGAACATCCAGACCACATCAAACAACCAAATTTAAAACTAAAAAGCAAACCATGTAGGCCACAGCCTAGACGACCCTTTACTATTTATAATACCTAGACCAATATCGAACAGATTATTATTTTTTTAATAAGTAGCCTCATGCTCAGCAAGATCGTAGCTTTTCTGTGCGTTCATTTTTTGAGGTTATTCTTGTTTAACAATGCACATTTAGCATGGTATAACAACATTTAGCAATGCTTAATAGCAAGGTTAACGTTTAATAATGTTAACATAATGTTAACGTTAAAATCATTTAACATGTAACAATTGTTAACAGCATTTAACCACATTTAACAATGTTTGCAAGCTTTGTATGGGTTTTGTTGCTGCTACTTATGCTGCTCAATTGCTACTATTGTCGCTGCTACGATGTGACCAAATGTTACCAAATGTTAATCATCCCTCACAGAATAATATCCCGATTGGGCGAGACAGACGAACCAAATCATTTACAGCGCATCACCAAAACCGGCTCGGCAACGGGTCTCTCTCCTCCACTACCTCCCACTCGTCGAGCCCAAGCGCAATGTCTCGTGCCAATTCCACGAGGAGAAGCAAGACCCCCACCTCCCTCTATAGCTCCGTTCATTCCAACGGCACCAGTGAGTACGTGGATAAGGGTTACAACAGCCAGGGGGAGAAGAAGTTGGCACGGAGGGGATCACAGACACACCTCAAGAATATGTCGACGAAATTAGCGCCTCCTTCACAGCAAAACAAGGTGCGGATTGTTGTCACTTCTAGATGTGCGAACTCAAAGAGCTATACACACTAGAAATGACATGTGTTGTGTGGGCGTCGTCGGAGTTTCTTTGGGAAAGGGGCAAGACCCGACAAAGGGGGGGGGGGGGGGGGCACATCTCAATCTGGAAAATAGTGTGAATGATATTAATGTTTCACCCGAGCGCTCCTATGAAAGTGACCTAGTTATACGCTAATACTTCAAGTCATGTTAGCTACACACTGCCACCCCAGCAAAGTGTGCAGTGCCACCAGCAAGCCAAGTCCACCGTTTTAATGAAATATTCGTGACAGAATGGGTACAGCTAGCTCAACAAGAAGTGCTAGAGCCGAAAAGTTGATAAAGATGCTTGTTCAGAGAGGCTGTATTCCTGTCACCCAACAAGTACCAATGGTGGCTTGGAACTCTCATCCAGCTTTAGAATTGGTGCCTATAGTACTGCTGACTCAGTTTCTTGAAAACTGCTCACGAGTGCGATAGTGCCATCTCAACATTTTTTGTTTCTATAGACAAAGAGTCTTCTTACAGGAGTGGTCATCCTCAAAGGGTTAATGAAGATAGCGGATTAAAAATTGTTTAAGGGGGCTGCATTAATTTTTTTTAGAGGGCTAAGCCCCTCCCCCTCCCCCCTTATTTAAGTCTGGCCATACCACTTGCACTCACATACACACACACATATATACACACATAAACACATGCTCTTATTTCATAAGGTGTACGCATAATGTTCATTAAACATACCCAACTTCTTTTAGGGGGTTAATACATCCTATTAACTTGGGGGGAGGGGTTAATACAGCCTATTAACTTGGGGGAGGGGTTAATATATCCTATTAACTTGGGGGAGGGGTTAATACAGCCTATTAACTTGGGGGGAGGGGTTAATACAGCCTATTAATTTGGGGGGAGTGGTTAATACATCCTATTAACTTGGGGGGAGGGGTTAATACAGCCTATTAACTTGGGGGGAGGGGTTAATACAGCCTATTAACTTGGGGGTTAATACAGCCTATTAACTTGGGGGGAGGGGTTAATACAGCCTATTAACTTGGGGGTTAATACATCCTATTAACTTGGGGGGGGGGGGGGGGGTAATACAGCCTAGTAACTTGGGGGAGGGTTTAATACAGCCTATTAACTTGGGGGTAGGTGTTAATACAGCCTATTAACTTGGGGGGGGGGATTAATACAGCGTATTAACTTGGGGGGGGGGTTGATTAACTGGGGGAGGGGGGTATTACTAGTACTATGCGGTGTGTAAACAGTGCAATGTATCTCTAATTAACATGCACAGATGATAATGAGTATAGCAGCTAATGAAGCCAAAGATGGTCACAAGTGTGTATGTAAAGATGTCATTTATTTAGTGTGTGAGTTATGCTACGGCAATAATCGATAATGAGGGCTAACTTTGGGAGGCGGCTTATACTCGGTGGATTCTATGCTCCGGCAAATATTCTCCGGGAACTTGGTATTTCCAAGCGAGCCCAAAGAATTTTTTTTTTTTTAATTTTAAATGGCCGGGGGTGCAACTGCCACCTGCACTCACTTTAAGGAGGGACAGTTGCATTTTTATTTTTTTAACTTATGGTTACAACTTTAGAGCTCCGTAGATTCTGCAAACTTCACGGTATGGACTTGATATATAGCTCAAAAGATAGGTCTCTCTGTGTGCTCTCTTTTGATACTAAAATATGTTTCATATGTATAACTATAGGGTAGACCCTAAAGTGGAGGGACCTCAAAAACCTGCCTCCCAAAAACCTCAGCCAAAATAATTCCAGATTGCTAAGTGCTAAAGATTTTGGTACCAGTGGCTAGAGGAAGCCCTAGGCTATTCAATGACCTTTTTCATTACGCGTTATAAGTACGTGGTCAAGCGTGCGGGTGGAAAATTTATTACGTTAAAAATCGTTGTTCTTGATCATCCAATTATCTCATTAAGCTTTGGACATGTACCTCTGTTCCGATTGGTCTGTCTCTCGCCAGCCTTTACTGCTCTCTCCGGAAGATGTTGTGCTGAGGAATGCTGCACGCCCACCAGTGCTTGCCGGCAAGCATTCATGTTTACCTTTGGTCTTGAGGAAGGAAGTGTTCTTGAATACATTCCCTAGCTGTAGCGCTACATAGCTTTTGTTTGCTTGCTACAATGGAGCCAATGCTTCCACCAAAATGCAACTTTGTATTTGCATTCTGAAGATATTTTAAGTGAAGGGTCTGTCAATTGGTACGCAGTATGTGGTGAATCACTCAGTCAGCACACACATGTGCGGAGGAGGGCCTCCAGGAACGATCTTTGGCACTCTGCCAAGAGATATTAAAGAAGTAGTTGCACTTATGTCTATCTCTGTGCACCAAGAAACAGCTTTAGTCATGCTTTACTGATCGTCACACACACACACACACACACACACTCACATCACACACATAAACACACATTCAATCTCATCACACACACACACACACACACTGGTATGATACTGGTATTCCCCCAACATCATAATGTGATGGGAGGAGTTTGAACCAAGGCCATACCTCCTAGCCTCCACTAAGGCCAGACCTCCTTCACATGAACATACGTCCTCTTTAAAAAGTATATCAAATAATCTCTTGGCCTCAATCTTGTTTGTACATCTCTATCAGTCACATTCTTATGCTGCTGTTCAAGAAGTAGTTTGAGGGGGTGATTTCACTTCACATCCCACCTGCAGTCAAAAGATAAACATGTATGGCAAAACAAATATCTACCATCAGAAAGCATCTGCACTGGCTACATTTTGGTGTATAAATCTGGACCATAGCATGAATGTGTGCAAAGATATGATATATATATACTTGAAATATATATATATACTTGAAATAACCATGGTTTTCAGACATCCACCCCAGTATATATAATGTGTGTGTTTGACCCCTCCCCCTAATATTCATTAAGGACTGTTTATGCATGCATGACTCCTCCCCCTAATCATGATAAGGAGTTATGTGTATGTATGTATGCATAGCCCCTCCCCCTAATCTTCATCTCTGTGTATGTATGTATGTGTGTATGTGTGAATAACCCCTCCCCCTAATATTCATTAGGTGTTGATAAGGAAGCCGGTCCCCAACTCCAGATCAGCACGTCCACACTCCTCCAGCATACATGCAAATGACCCGGAGGCATCTTCTCCTCTAGACGGTAGTGGGAACAAAAGTTCGCTGGGTATAGGGGGAGGGGGCATGGGCCAAAGATCTCATTCTTCTATAGGGTACACCAAGATGGCTGAAGGGACGCCTAGTCCAGACTCTACACCACAAAGCAACCAACACACAGGTGGGTGTGGTCTACAACCTCTTTGTTTATTGGGTTCAAAGTGTTATCGCACACTCTCTGACCTTGCTAATTGTATGACTATGTATGGTCATCACAAGGTGGCCAGCTCGGCTCCTCCCTAGACTAGCAGCAAAGTAGGTGACTTGCAGCTCCTGCTTGACCGCCATAAGCTTCCATCTCTGCAGCAACCTAGAGCTGCATGCCACTCCCACCAGCATGCTCCACGGTGGCCTGTTTTATAAGCAATAGGCAAACTATAAAACGTTGTGGATGTACTAATTGGGTCTAGAGTTTGATTAACTTTTTACACCACTTCCTGTAGTATATATACTAGACATGTACTTTAGTATACTAGACACTTCTTGTAGTATACTAGGAACCCTTGCAATATCTCATTTTAGTGGTTGTCCTTGCTATGGTCCCCATAGAGTTATTGTCAACCTACTTCAACCTGCCTCAGCCCCGTGTGGTGTTGGTCCAGTGTGTGTCCCCATAGAGTTATTGTCAACCTACTTCAACCTGCCTCAGCCCAGTGTGGTGTTGGTCCAGTGTGTGTCCCCATAGAGTTATTGTCAACCTACTTCAACCTGCCTCAGCCCAGTGTGGTGTTGGTCCAGTGTGTGTCCCCATAGAGCTATTGTCAACCTACTTCAACCTGCCTCAACCCAGTGCAGTGTGGTCCAGTGGGTATCCCATAGAGCTATTGTCAATACTTCAATCTGCTTCATCCCAGTGTGGTGTTGGTCCAGTGTGTGTCCCCATAGAGCTACTCTCAAGCCTACTTCAACCTGCCTCCACCCAGTGTGACATCAGTCTTCTCCCTATCAATGCCTCAGGTACTGGGTCAGGAAGGGTGACGCCCACAAGGACTTCCGGCCTCCTAACCACCAAATCTTGCCACTCCAGCTTGGACGAATCAAGGCCGCACTCGGCCACAGCCTACTATCAAAAATCACCACATACCTCCCTCTCCAAGGAGTCCACTGTTGCTCAACAAGAGAACAGAGTGTCCTCTCGAAGCCGCCGAGGATCCACGCCTTCTAGTGGACGCAGTACGCCAGTACAGCCTGGGATGGAAGGGAAGGAGATAACCGACGGAGGAGTGTTGTCCAACACGCCAAAGACCTCTTCAGGACTGCCTCCACGAACCCCCTACAGGTAAGATGACCTCCTGTCATAATTAACAGCAACCATAGCAGTGTGTGTGTGAGTGTGTGTGTGGTGTTGCAAGGGAATCCACACAAACAGCTTTGAATGCTCGGGTTGTTCCCCCCCCCCCCCCCCCCCCCCCCCCCTCCCGTGCAGGGGTTCAGATTAGGTCCAAACATTCTTACAAGTGTCCTTGAGTAACTGTATGATGTTCCTGGCCATCCATTGTGTAGCTTTCCTTCATTTTTTAATCCAAAAATGTGTGGGAGGGGTCAGGGAAAGTGGGAGGGGTCATGGACATGAAATAAAGGGAAGGGAAGAATTTTTTTTTAAAGGGAGCCCATGAGAATCATTATTCATAGAGGGGAGGGGCTGGGGGTTCGGAGGGAAATGAGGGGGGGAGGTCCTCACAGAAGATTCTTTGATTATGTGGCGAGGATATGCCAAATGGAATAATATCAGAAATGGGAATTTCTTATTATTATGCTCTGTAGGAGGGACGATATTAACTTACACCTCTAGAGGCTTCCAATCCGGGATACTAGGGCTAGGACTTACATGTAGGCTAGGGTTCTAGGGCATAGGCTGGGGCTATTCTAGGGCTAGGCTAGGCTAGGGTTATTCTAGGGGTAGACTTAGGCTAGGGTTATTCTAGGGCTAGTGATGAGGCTAGGGTTATTCTATGGGTAGGGCTTAGGCTAGGGTTATTCTAGAGCTAGAACTTAGGCTAGGGTTATTCTAGGGCTAGTGATGAGGCTAGGGTTATTCTATGGGTAGGGCTTAGGCTATGGTTATTCTAGAGCTAGGACTGGGGGTATTCTAGGCTAGGGTTGTGAGTTTTACAAGTATCCCGGGATACAATTACTCGGACCCATGCTGTATAGCCAGTCACCCTCACTAGAGACATCCTGGGACTGTCCCAAGTATCCCGGGATATAAATCCTCCAGGATCCATGCTGTATAGCCAGTCACCCTCACTAGGGACATCCCAGGAGAGTCCCAAGTATCCCGGGATACAAGTCCTCCAGGATCCATGCTGTATAGCCAGTCACCCTCACTAGGGACATCCCGGGAGAGTCCCAAGTATCCCGGGATACAACAAGTCCTCCAGGATCCATGCTGTATAGCCAGTCACCCTCACTAGGGGCATCACTGGAGAGTACCAAGTATCCCGGGATACAAGTCCTCCAGGATCCATGCTGTATAGCCAGTCACCCTCACTAGGGACATCCCGGGAGAGTCCCAAGTATCCTAGAAAAGGTTGTGGCAGTACTTTGGTCCCCCCCCCCCCTCACTAATGCCAATACAAACCTCTTTGTGCTCCTCTTGGCAGTGTGTGCATGACATGGTGTTTCCTTGACCCCTTGCAGGGTTGCTCGCACTAAAGCTGCACCAGCTAACAACCTAGCGGGGATGAATGAACTGGAGGGCTCTGTGTTACTGGAGGCAGACGATTACAGAAGATTGTTCAATGAAGTGAAGGCCTTGAAGACTGCACTTCTCCGGCTCAAGAGAGAGCTTCAAGAGGAGGTGCGTGTGCCATGACTGTGGATATAGAATTCCCTTGCATAATTGAGACTTGTGTGTGTGTGTGTGTGTGTGTGTGTGTGTGCGTGTGAGTAGTATGGTGTATATAGGTGTGGTGTGTGTGATTAGGTGGCTGTTATGGTGTGCAAGTGTGTGTGTGTATGAGTGGTATGGTGTAGATAGGTGTGGTGTGTGTGATTAGGTGGCTGTTATGGTGTGCAAGTGTGTGTGTGTATGAGGGGTGTGGTGTGTTTGATGCTAGGTGGCTGTTATGGTGTGCAAGTGTGTGTGTGTATGAGTGGTATGGTGTAGATAGGTGTGGTGTGTGTGATGCTAGGTGGCTGTTATGGTGTGCAAGTGTGTGTGTGTATGAGTGGTATGGTGTAGATAGGTGTGGTGTGTGTGATTAGGTGGCTGTTATGGTGTGCAAGTGTGTGTGTGTATGAGTGGTATGGTGTAGATAGGTGTGGTGTGTGTGATTAGGTGGCTGTTATGGTGTGCAAGTGTGTGTGTGTATGAGTGGTATGGTGTAGATAGGTGTGGTGTGTGTGATTAGGTGGCTGTTATGGTGTGCAAGTGTGTGCGTGTATGAGTGGTATGGTGTATATAGGTGTGGTGTGTGAGATGCTAGGTGGCTGTTATGGTGTGCAAGTGTGTGACACGCAAAAGAGTATGTGTGTTTGAAATCCTAGACTGGCATGACCTTGCACTCATTAGCATTGAAACTATTTTTGGAAAATAATTGGTTGACATTCCTTGTGTCTGGCAGTTGCCATGGATACACCAGCACAAGGAGTGGTCTTCCATTCTTGTGGAAAGGAGTATTTGCACATGTGCATGCCATGTGATTAGTAGGGCCTCATGCAGGAAAGAGGACCTATCACTTCCTCCCTCTCCCCACAGCATGTACGGCAGGAAGTCAATTATGCGCAGTCGTTGGGTCCGGAACATATTTGTGTAACTGAATAGGTTCTCAGTGAGTGAGCTTCAGTTTGGAAGGTCTCCAGCTTGCCCTTGCTCCTCACGTGGACAGTCTAATTCCCAACATTGCATTCCGCTGCTACTCTAGCCCCATTCTTCCAGGCTTACCAAACATTACCCCTCTCTTATCAAGAAATCTATTGTGGGAAATGCTAATTAGCACATAGGTGTGATGACGTGCTAGAGAAGATGACCACTTGCATGTCAACTATGTTATGGTAATTAACACCTGCAGGCCTGCACCATTCACTTACACAAAAGGGTTTTGAAAATTGGATACCTCAGTTTAAACATTTAACACCTTAGCTGTGACGTAGGAAATTACCCCAAATGCAGAAGTGGTTTTTAAGAAGACAAAAAGTACTTGTAAAATGCTGTCAGCAGCCTTGGAAGTAGCCCATTCAGTGTTGGGCCTAAGGGGAAGGTCAGAGAAGAGCTCCCAGTAAGTATGTCGGTGAATAATCTGGTGTGCCAAGCTTGTATAGTACTAGACCTAAAGCTTATCTAGACTTGAGGGGCTAGGGCTTGGGCTAGAGGGGCTAGTTATCTACTCGTGAGAGTCCCTTTGATTATATATTTATATAGATATCTGTATCTCGAAAGATAGATAGATAGATAGGTAGATAGATAGATAGTTAGATAGATAGATAGATAGATAGATAGATAGATAGATAGATAGATAGAAGATAGACTAGATAGATAGGTAGATAGATAGATAGATAGATAGATAGATAGATAGAAGATAGATAGGTAGATAGATAGATAGATAGATAGATAGATAGATAGATAGATAGATAGATAGATAGAAGATAGACTAGATAGATAGATAGATAGACTAGATAGATAGATAGATAGATAGATAGATAGAAGATAGACTAGATAGATAGATAGATAGATAGATAGATAGATAGATAGATAGATAGAAGATAGACTAGATAGATAGACTAGATAGATAGATAGATAGATAGACAGACAGACAGACTAGATAGATAGATAGATAGATAGATAGATAGATAGATAGATAGATAGATAGATAGAAGATAGACTAGATAGATAGACTAGATAGATAGATAGATAGAAGATAGACTAGATAGATAGGTAGATAGATAGATAGATAGATAGATAGATAGATAGATAGATAGAAGATAGACTAGATAGATAGACTAGATAGATAGATAGATAGATAGATAGATAGATAGAAGATAGACTAGATAGATAGGTAGATAGATAGATAGATAGATAGATAGATAGAAGATAGATAGAAGATAGACTAGATAGATAGGTAGATAGATAGATAGATAGATAGATAGATAGATAGATAGATAGATAGATAGAAGATAGATAGGTAGATAGATAGATAGATAGATAGATAGATAGATAGATAGATAGATAGATAGAAGATAGACTAGATAGATAGGTAGATAGATAGATAGATAGATAGATAGATAGATAGATAGATAGATAGATAGATAGATAGACTAGATAGATAGATAGATAGATAGATAGATAGAAGATAGACTAGATAGATAGATAGATAGATAGATAGATAGATAGATAGATAGAAGATAGACTAGATAGATAGACTAGATAGATAGATAGATAGATAGATAGATAGATAGATAGATAGATAGATAGAAGATAGACTAGATAGATAGACTAGATAGATAGATAGATAGATAGATAGATAGATAGATAGATAGATAGATAGATAGATAGATAGATAGACAGACAGACTAGATAGATAGATAGTTCTGTTGCTGGGTGCCTGTATTAGAACAAGAACAAACTATATTTACAACAGAATCTGAACTTGAGTTAGCTATGCTACTTACCAGTATAGTGATCTTTCAACATAGTGCTGCAGTTCTGTGTGAAAGTGGTGGTAAGAGTAGCTCTAGGGCCACAGCTGCTATTAGTCTAATCCTACCCCTGTCTGAGCGACAGATGAAAATACCGATTAGTAACTCGTTTAGTATGGAACATCCTCGAGCGTACTACTGCGTTAAGGGAGGTAAACATGAATTCAGGTTAGGTGAGTGAGTAAGGATGGTCTTGGTGCCACACGCCACACTGTCTGGAAAGTGTTAACCACAACATTAATTAGTTCTTGTTTGCCCTTGAAATCAACTTGCTCAGGGTTGCCCTTGCCAGAAGTTGCTCAGGGTTGCCCAGTGTGCCAGCAGTTGCTCAGGGTTGCCCAGTGCCAGCAGTTGCTCAGGGTTGCCCGGTGCCAGCAGTTGCTCAGGGTTGCCCAGTGCCAGAAGTTGCTCAGGGTTGCCCTTGCCAGAAGTTGCTCAGGGTTGCCCAGTGCCAGCAGTTACTCAGGGTTGCCCAGTGCCAGCAGTTGCTCAGGGTTGCCCAGTGCCAGCAGTTGCTCAGGGTTGCCCAGTGCCAGCAGTTGCTCAGGGTTGCCCGGTGCCAGCAGTTGCTCAGGGTTGCCCGGTGCCAGCAGTTGCTCAGGGTTGCCCAGTGCCAGCAGTTGCTCAGGGTTGCCCGGTGCCAGCAGTGGCTCAGGGTTTCCCGGTGCCAGCAGTTGCTCTGGGTTGCCCTTGCAGGGTTGCCCAGTGCCAGCAGTTGCTCAGGGTTGCCCAGTGTGCCAGCAGTTGCTCAGGGTTGCCCAGTGCCAGCAGTTGCTCAGGGTTGCCCAGTGCCAGCAGTTGCTCAGGGTTGCCCGGTGCCAGCAGTTGCTCAGGGTTGCCCTTGCCAGCAGTTGCTCAGGGTTGCCCAATGCCAGCAGTTGCTCAGGGTTGCCCGGTGCCAGCAGCTGCTCAGGGTTGCCCGGTGCCAGCAGTTGCTCAGGGTTGCCCAGTGCCAGCAGTTGCTCAGGGTTGCCCGGTGCCAGCAGTTGCTCAGGGTTGCCCAGTGCCAGCAGTTGCTCAGGGTTGCCCGGTGCCAACAGCTGCTCAGGGTTGCCCGGTGCCAGCAGTTGCTCAGGGTTGCCCGGTGCCAGCAGTTGCTCAGGGTTGCCCGGTGCCAGCAGCTGCTCAGGGTTGCCCAATGCCAGCAGTTGCTCAGGGTTGTCCAGTGCCAGCAGTTGCTCAGGGTTGCCCAGTGCCAGCAGTTGCTCAGGGTTGCCCGGTGCCAGCAGTTGCTCAGGGACGCTGTTCCACACAGTATGTATGTATGTATGTGTGTGTGTGTTTTGTGTGAGTGAGTGAGTGTGTCAGAGAGTGCAATAATACTCGAGTGTGATTTATGAGGGACTGTGCATCCACCACATTTCCCTCTGCAGTCTGATGGTGTGTCCTCCCCAGCATCACATGTGGTAAGTCTCAACTCTGCTTGTTCCAATCCAGCAGTCTGTTTCTTTCCAGTGCCTGCATGCACCACAAAATGACACATAATAATGCATAACGTACTAGCACACATGCACCCCACAAGCTGGTATTGAGGTGAATTTGATGACCCTTTACCGGATTAATCATCTTGTGTTGTTTATTTTCATGTCATTGCTAGGGGCATTTACACACATCCCCTCTTCCTGGCCAGATGAGCGTGATGGAATATAACAAGAGGCTGAGAGCAGTTGGCAAGGTATGTATGACATGCTCCATCACTTGATAAGTAGTACATAGTTGAACATGATTGACTGCCAAACGTACTTGTGATTTATCTTATAACAATTACTATAATGAAGGAACTTTTCAAACTGCTCAAAATGCAGATACAATAAACTTCTGTCAGTTTGGTATAAGATTCACTTCCATGGAGGTTAAGAAAGTTAGAGCTGTGCAGCGCTACGTCACTTCGTGTCTACAACAAGACTTACAGCAAATAATCCCCACCCTTTCTTAGAGAGAAGGGATTCATGGTGGCACCCAGTGAGTACTGGTGCAGCTTTCCTTAAAGAAGGGCTTCCAGAAACAGCAGTGAAGGCCAGGAAGAGACCATTCATGAAAGCAGTTGCAATCGTCTGCCATTATTATTTTTCACTTTGCTGACTCCCCCATCAAGCCAGTATTCATATTAGTACAGTACAGCACATGCGGTTCGATTGTTATGTATTTTATTGTGAACGCTACTTGCGCCTCGAGCAAGCTGCTTTGTGTGAGTTTCCTTCTGGTCACATGGTTAAGCGGTGGCCAGGGACGCGCATTGTGTGCTCAACAGAATCTTTGCTGTTATTACGTTTCAGTATTCACGGCTTAACACTTGTTCATTGAGGACCACGAAAACGAAATGAAGTTGCATTTATTCTGCATTTATACTTGATATGCATTTATACTTGATATGGTGGTTGTATGCAACAGTGTTTGTGATATATGAAAACCTACGGAATTAGTGGTGTTATTAATATTATTAGTTAATTTATAAGTGCAGTAAGGTTATAATAATATGTTATATACACGATTTGTGAAAACTAGATAAAATGCGTTTTTTTTGTTGTTTTTTTTGCATTGGTTTTTGGGGAATTAACAGAAATTATTATGCCTCAAGTTCATGTCCTGAGAATTTGAAACTGTTTGAACGTGTTGCCACGAGCTATGGCATATAACAGTTCCCCTCTAATAATCGCAATTATCGGAGGAGTTGCATTCCACATGCGTTGTTAGGGTGCAGTCAGGATGAAGCTGTATACTTCTGAGGTGAAGCCGTGCTACTAACTGTGTTGAATACGTGACTATTGGAGCTTCCCACTATTTTGATGCTTTCCCTGGCCCATCTGCTGTGTCTTACGAAATTCATCTCTGTAAATCAGGCTAACTTGAAGAAGCAAGGCAGCTGAAGAGAGCGCACCTAATGTGCGCGCTCGAAGCCAGCATAACAATGCTCCACTCAGGAAGACAAATGCATCGACCTAGCTCACAGCAAAGGCTTATTTTGTCCTCTAGAACTAGCACCTGATAAGCACCTGAGCTTATCACTGCCACAAGTTTATATGTCTAGCTGTCGGCACAATAGATATTTTAATATTTTTTTAAAATAAACCTGCTTATATCTCAATAATCATAATAATCATTGCACCGTATTTAGTCTGGTTTTCGCAAATCCGGTCACATATAAATAATCCCCAAGTTCCGTGTCCTCATGAATACTGTTATAACCAGGAGAGGGATGCGGCCTCCGACGAGATCACCAAAGTGAAGAAGGACAGCAAATCCAAGGACGCCAGGATAGAGGCCCTGACGCTGGAACTGGCGCTGGTGAAGGAGCAGCAGATAGCCACGTCAGAAGAGCTGCAGCAAGTCACGGAGCAGAGGGACAGGCTCATAGTGAAGGTGGAGCGACTGCATGCCGAGAAGCACCAGGTGGAGGCCAGGTACGACAACATGCAGCAGGTGCTTCATTATTCATTTTTTAATTTCCCACCATCTTTCTCATTTAATTTCATGAAAGGTGCCAGGTGTGTACATATGTAGGAACAAACATGTTCAATACACAGACTTGTTCTTTTTTTCCTCCTTCCATTTCATCTGCTGGTAGTCCAGTGGTGCTGTGGACAATTCCAGGATCATCGATTGTGAGGTCCAAAGTTCAGAATTGTTGCCCATCTAATCTTACCCCCTGGCCACACTCTAGCCACTGTAGTCTACACCCTAGCCACTGACGTCTACACCCTAGCTCCTCTAGCCACTGAAGTCTACACCCTAGCTCCTCTAGCGACTGAAGTCTACACCTTAGCCACTGAAGTCTACACCCTAGCTCCTCTAGCCACTATAGTCTACACCCTAGCTCCTCTAGCCACTCTAGTCTACACCCTAGCCACTGTAGTCTACACCCTATCTCCTCTAGCGACTGTAGTCTACACCCTAGCTCCTCTAGCTGCTGTAGTCTACACCCTAGCTCCTCTAGCCACTGTAGTCTACACCCTAGCTCCTCTAGCCACTGTAGTCTACACCCTAGCTCCTCTAGCCACTGTAGTCTACACCCTAGATACTCTAGACACTATAGTCTATACCCTAGAGGTGGAGCCAACCCTGTAACCAATTAAATGCTTCAAGTCTAGGGAGGGCCCAAGCAGAAAACATTACGATCACCAACATCAAGTGGTACAAGTGGCAAAGGTCAGACAGAGGTTACTTGGTGTTTAGCAACTATTTCTTCAAGATTCGACTAATTCTACAGACAGTGTGTGATAGCTTGCAGTAGCTGCTGTAAGCACAGACAGTGTGTGATAGCTTGCAGTGGCTGCTGTAAGTACAGACAGTGTGTGATAGCTTGCAGTAGCTGCTGTAAGTACAGACAGTGTGTGATAGCTTGCAGTAGCTGTTGTAAGCACAGACAGTGTGTGATAGCTTGCAGTAGCTGCTGTAAGTACAGACAGTGTGTGATAGCTTGCAGTGGCTGCTGTAAGTACAGACAGTGTGTGATAGCTTGCAGTGGCTGCTGTAAGTACAGACAGTGTGTGATAGCTTGCAGTAGCTGCTGTAAGTACAGACAGTGTGTGATAGCTTGCAGTAGCTGCTGTAAGTACAGACAGTGTGTGATAGCTTGCAGTAGCTGCTGTAAGTACAGACAGTGTGTGATAGCTTGCAGTGGCTGCTGTAAGTACAGACAGTGTGTGATAGCTTGCAGTAGCTGCTGTAAGTACAGACAGTGTGTGATAGCTTGCAGTAGCTGCTGTAAGTACAGACAGTGTGTGATAGCTTGCAGTAGCTGCTGTAAGCACGTGTGGAGTGTATTAACCTCGGTTGTGTTCCTCTTGCTGCTAGGTTGAACACGCTTGAGCGGGCAGCCATGTACGAGCAAACTCTGTCGGACAACTGGTTGGATGAATTGGATGGCGAAGCAGACGACGCCCTTCGGGAATCTCTGGAGAATGGTCAGAGGTCGTTCACGGAGGGAGGGAGGAAGAAAGGAAGCACTGGATCAGATGTTGTGGTGAGAGGAACAATGTGTTACATGTTTACCATATTTGGCAGTATTTCATATTTTTGTTGGTATAGCTAACCGGGCGAAATTATCTCTTGAAGCATTTGAAAGGGTGAAAAAAAATTGGCGTGTGAAAGTGTTTCAGCATTGAAAATAGATGTGGTAGGTGTACGTATATCAAAGCCATTGCTACTCTCAGTGAATCAGACAAGTCCAGCTACCTGGCTCACTAGCTAGTAATTTCTCAACAGAATCCAGCAACTCTCGGTGAATAGCCATCGGGACAAGTCCAGCTACAAGGCTCACTAGCTAGTCATTTCTCAACAGAATCCAGCAACTCTCGGTGAATAGCCATCGGGACAAGTCCAGCTACCAGGCTCACTTAGCTAGTAATTTCTCAACAGAATCCAGCAACTCTTGGTGAATAGCCATCGGGACAAGTCCAGCTACAAGGCTCACTAGCTATATAGTAATTTCTCAACAGAATCCAGCAACTCTCGGTGAATAGCCATCGGGACAAGCCCAGCTAGCTGGCTCGCTAGCTAGTAATTTCTCAGACAGAACCCAACACCATCTGCTGCTCTAATTGTCGTTAATTCATTGTTGTGTCATATTCAAGTGTCTTATTTACGAGTAATACGAAGCCAATAAAAATGTGCATTGAAATTAAAGCCAAGAAGTCAAGTCACACCATTCATGAATGTCCATGTCAGTCAGTAACATGAACTCCAGAATTGTTACTTGTTCTTCTGACGATTCTCCTCCGTAGGATTCTGGTATGCAATCTGATGGAGACGGTGAAGAAAGTTCTGAAGCCTAGAACATGCCCGTCATCTCTACCACACCCTCAGGCATGTGACGATCATGTGATCTAATCCCGGCTCTATTAAAAGTGGAGCCATTTGCTTTTACTATGTGGATTATTTCTTCTTGTGTCATAAATCTCGTTGTCATTTTATAATCAGCACGAAGATATTATTTTCCCATGATTGGTGCCACATGTCTAGTTGCAAGGGTCTTATTTATAGTGGGCGTATATTGTGTATTGTTATTTATTAATGGTCATCATTATATTAATAATATCATTATTATTGTGTTTTTAATATATATATATATATATATCATTGAAGAATGTGCACGTCAGATGCCATTTACACTAGAAATACTATTGCTAGGCTTATATATATATATGACCAGGTGATCTGTTGCATTTTCCAAGTACAAAGGATCGAGAGGTGTTGTGTGTTTGCAGACCCTTTACCCACCGGTGCTGCTGAAGTACAGTACTTAAAAAGACCCCCTCAGGCAGTTGTAGTTTCTAGATTGTCAGGACACACATTTAAAGATGGCCGACGGCCGACACCACCAAAACAGCAAACAACATAACATGCTTTAAATTCACTTTGGAGTCCCGGCTGGTACTATACAATTAGTTAACAACTCCTCTCACCACACACACGCACACTGTATTGGATTAATTAACAGCACCAAGTATCGTGTCACCCAAAGGTAAAGTCCTACTGATCTGTCATGTCCTCACCCTAAATCTGAGCCTTATTCCGAATCCCTTCACATATCTTTCCTATCGAACTAGATAGGATTAACTAATTAATTAACTAATAGATCCAGGGCACTTTTTCTATCTTTTTTTTAAGGGGAGGAGGGTGTTGATTGGCCGGGTTTCTTTTGTGGAGGAAGTGCCCCCCACCCCCCACCCCATAAAAAAATTACGTGGGAAATGATTAAGTATGCATGGACCTGTACTAGGTGTTAGATTAGCCACTTTGCATATCTTGGTAACTTCACCCCTTACCAAATGCCTTTGGGTGCGGCTTTTGAAAGGCAAGCACTAGATCTGCTCCATACTACTACCCTTATTTGCACGTGCAACAACCAAGACCACCTAACTCATTAATGGATGAAAACTAGTGCCCTTTTTTCTGAAAGGCATTCCAGCACTTGCTTTGTTATGAGAATGAAGAGAAGTTAGCTTTAAATGGATGAGAATGCACTGCACCTTTTCAGGATCCTCCATTTCCCCAGATATACGAGTTATGTGGAGCATAAAATGGCCACCCGTGTCTGCCTGTGCTGTTGAAGGAAATGTTACTGGGTACAGGCACTAGCTCACCAGATGTTTGATTGTCCGGTGTCTGAAGTGCAGCAGATCCTCCTTCAAGCTGACATACACAAGAGGATAGCTCCATTACAGAAGATGATGAAATTTCTGGGACAGGACAGGACCTCTTTGGAGATTGCTGCTTGTCAGATTGTAGAGATCTTACAGAAAAAACACAATGAAGGATAATTCTACACATGGCATGCAAGTTGCCTGTTCAACATAGAGGTGTGGTTTAGCTTATGCACTTCCAGCAAGTGCTCCTTTCCTTCCAGACATTGCTCAAACAAACTCTTGGGCAGTCACTGTTCAGTTGGAACGTGTACTTTGAACCTGCCAGCTGTACTGGTAATTATGAAGTGTAGTAAGAGTAAATGATTTTGTAGAAGGAATTAGCACATGATTTTAAAGTGAGTTTATTTTGTCATTATTGATAAGTGCATGTTCAGGGGGCTCTGGCCTGCTTCATTCGTTATAGCATTAGTGCATGTTCAGGGGGCTCTGGCCTGCTTCATTTATTATAGCATTAGTGCATGTTCAGGGGGCTCTGGCCTGCTTCATTCGTTATAGCATTAGTGCATGTTCAGGGGGCTCTGGCCTGCTTCATTTATTATAGCATTAGTGCATATTCAGGGGGCTCTGGCCTGCTTCATACGCATTAGTGCATGTTCAGGGGGCTCTGGCCTGCTTCATTCATTATAGCATTAGTGCATGTTCAGGGGGCTCTGACCTGCTTCATTCATTATAGCATTAGTGCATGTTCAGGGGGCTCTGACCTGCTTCATTCATTATAGCATTAGTGCATGTTCAGGGGGCTCTGACCTGCTTTATTCATTATAGCATTAGTGCATGTTCAGGGGGCTCTGACCTGCTTCATTCATTATAGCATTAGTGCATGTTCAGGGGGTTCTGGCCTGCTTCATTCATTATAGCATTAGTGCATGTTCAGGGGGCTCTGGCCTGCTTCAGCATTAGTGCATGTTCAGGGGGCTCTGACCTGCTTTATTCATTATAGCATTAGTGCATGTTCAGGGGGCTCTGACCTGCTTCATTCATTATAGCATTAGTGCATGTTCAGGGGGCTCTGGCCTGCTCGATTCATTATAGCATTAGTGCATGTTCAGGGGGCTCTGGCCTGCTTCAGCATTAGTGCATGTTCAGGGGGCTCTGACCTGCTTCATTCATTATAGCATTAGTGCATGTTCAGGTGTTGTTGTTTCCGAGTGAAACTACACTTACTAGATCAGGCCATTGAACACGGCCTAAGCACTGGTGATCTAGAGAAACTATGTACTCCCAATACTCTGTAGATGAGCAAAGGAGCCCTCTCTGCTGGTCATTGGGAGGTTGGGTTGAAAAGTTTGCATAGACAGAAGTACGATATTCCCTGTATTACCACTTTTAAATGACACACACACACACCCCTCCACCCCAGATTATTTTAGCTACCATGTAATTGGTCCCCCTATGCATGAGCTATAGCCATTCCGAAACAGATCTAGCAGCAATGACCTCCCTGTGTGTGACATGTTTATGTAAAACAGATCTATCAGCAGAACTGATGACTCTCCCCACCCCACCCCCCTAGCAGAATTGATCCCACCACCCCCCTAGCAGAATTGATCCCACCACCCCCCTAGCAGAATTGATCCCACCACCCCCCTAGCAGAATTGATCCCACCACCCCCCTAGCAGAATTGATCCCACCAAGAGCTAAAGGCCTTAACTGTATACAGAATTACTTACCACTTTGTCTGTCTATTGTGCTTTTCATCATTCTCTCTCGTATCTGCTGAAATCTTGTGAGTTTCCAGAATTCCTGAGTGGAAGTGGTTCATTAAGGTCAATTCCAATTTGATGCTGTGGACTGATATTGGATGGAATAAAGCTACTGATTTCTGAAGCTTCTTATTATTCCCTTGCTGGCATACTGTACAGGATTTTTGATATTATATGACTCACAATATTATTCCAATGGTATCTGTAGAATTGGCACACATCACAGAGAGCTAAGAGCATCAAAACAAAGCAATAGACTTCATCATAATTATAGTAACTACGTGCTTGCACCCAAGTTAACTAAATATGTTCTTTAAAAAGTTGTTTGTGGCAGAATGCAACTTTGTCCCGAGTCTTATCTCTTACCAAAGAGGTCCTACAAGCTTATCGGCATGTCAAGATTCTATTATGCATCTCTGCTTAACTTCATCATTCACCTTCACAGAATACTGACCCGAATATTCATCTATTCCTGATAGTTCTCTAGTGCATGAGCTAGTGGTACTAGGACCATATGTTCAAATGATTCTTCGCCCCCAGGGATTTCATCCAGATCAAATCCGCTGTGAAACAGGTATGCCTAGATACTTGCTAGCAACACAGAAAAACATGCAAAAAAATCCTTTAAATCATCTTCAAGGATCATTCTCAATTTCCTAACTTGCGTACAAGAGCTTTACTACTGGAGACTCTTATAATGTTCCAATGCACCGTATTGACCACTCCCTCATTATTCCTGATGAAGGCTAGAGTAGAGCATCTAGTCGAAACGTCGAGAGAGTAAATGATCTAATCTTGGTACTGCGAGCCTGTTAAGGCCACCACATATACTACAGCACAGTGTGAGACTATGTAACACTAACTAACACTAATAACAATTAACAGTACTTAATAATATCCATAATACACGAGTGTCCCACTGTTCAAGGAGGGGGGAGGGGAGGCGACCAAAGATCATTCCTCAGCTCATACAACAGTTCCTTTCTCCTCTGCCACCACTTCCCTACCCAATACATGACACACTCACCCACCTCCTCCATCACTGCATCACTTACTCCCTCCACACCTTTCAATGCCACCTTTCCATCCTTACCCACTCTTCCATAGTCATCCAGCCCCTGCACACCTCATCCAGCAGACTCCTCTCACACATTACCAAGAAATGTCCCATATCTTCCCCTACTCCACTATCACACATTATACACCTCTCATCTGTAACTATCCCACATCTCTTCTTATCCTCTAACAACCCAGCTGATGCAGTCATCAGTCTAACTGCAACCACACACCTTCCTGACCATGCATGGACCTCACATACCTCTCCATCCCTGCATTCTTTCCCAATTTATAAAATGTCAGCGTACTCATACTTGTTTACTTCCTCCTCCCAATCCTTCTCATTTCTCACCTTCATTTTCCCCTTCCACTTACGTACTGACCCAACCTCGTTGTTTAGCTCGTATTTTCTCCTCAAGATCACGTATTCTTCCCACCATCCGATTCCTCCATCCTTTCTTAGTTTTATTTACAAATATTTTCACTGTCTGCTCTGTTCCAACACCTTCACTCTCTTACCAAACAAAACCTTCACCTCTTCCCTCCTCTCCACCACCCCATATCTTCCACATTGCCACTCGTGTTACCAAGTCCTTGAAGAGTCTGTAGACTGGTCCTACATGAGTGAGGGGGCTGTATGCTGGTCCTACATGAGTGAGGGGGCTGTATGCTGTTCCTACATGAGTGAGGAGGCTGTATGCTGGTCCTACATGAGTGAGGAGGCTGTATGCTGGTCCTACATGAGTGAGGAGGCTGTATGCTGGTCCTACATGAGTGAGGGGGCTGTATGCTGGTCCTACATGAGTGAGGAGGCTGTATGCTGGTCCTACATGAGTGAGGGGGCTGTATGCTGGTCCTACATGAGTGAGGTGGCTGTATGCTGGTCCTACATGAGTGACGAGGCTGTATGCTGGTCCTACATGAGTGAGGGGGCTGTATGCTGGTCCTACATGAGTGAGGAGGCTGTATGCTGGTCCTACATGAGTGAGGAGGCTGTATGCTGGTCCTACATGAGTGAGGAGGCTGTATGCTGGTCCTACATGAGTGAGGAGGCTGTATGCTGGTCCTACATGAGTGAGGGGGCTGTATGCTGGTCCTACATGAGTGAGGAGGCTGTATGCTGGTCCTACATGAGTGAGGGGGCTGTATGCTGGTCCTACATGAGTGAGGAGGCTGTATGCTGGTCCTACATGAGTGAGGAGGCTGTATGCTGGTCCTACATGAGTGAGGAGGCTGTATGCTGGTCCTACATGAGTGAGGGGGCTGTATGCTGGTCCTACATGAGTGAGGAGGCTGTATGCTGGTCCTACATGAGTGAGGAGGCTGTATGCTGGTCCTACACGAGTGAGGGGGCTGTATGCTGGTCCTACATGAGTGAGGAGGCTGTATGCTGGTCCTACATGAGTGAGGGGGCTGTATGCTGGTCCTACATGAGTGAGGAGGCTGTATGCTGGTCCTACATGAGTGAGGAGGCTGTATGCTGGTCCTACATGAGTGAGGAGGCTGTATGCTGGTCCTACATGAGTGAGGAGGCTGTATGCTGGTACTACATGAGTGAGGAGGCTGTATGCTGGTCCTACATGAGTGAGGGGGCTGTATGCTAGTCCTACATGAGTGAGGGGGCTGTATGCTGGTCCTACATGAGTGAGCAGGCTGTATGCTGGTCCTACATGAGTGAGGAGGCTGTATGCTGGTCCTACATGAGTGAGGGGGCTGTATGCTGGTCCTACATGAGTGAGGGGGCTGTATGCTGGTCCTACATGAGTGAGGAGGCTGTATGCTGGTCCTACATGAGTGAGGGGGCTGTATGCTGGTCCTACATGAGTGAGGAGGCTGTATGCTGGTCCTACATGAGTGAGGAGGCTGTATGCTGTTCCTACATGAGTGAGGAGGCTGTATGCTGTTCCTACATGAGTGAGGAGGCTGTATGCTGGTCCTACATGAGTGAGGAGGCTGTATGCTGGTCCTACATGAGTGAGGGGGCTGTATGCTGGTCCTACATGAGTGAGGAGGCTGTATGCTGGTCCTACATGAGTGAGGGGGCTGTATGCTGGTCCTACATGAGAGAGGAGGCTGTATGCTGGTCCTACATGAGTGAGGGGGCTGTATGCTGGTCCTACATGAGTGAGGAGGCTGTATGCTGGTCCTACATGAGTGAGGGGGCTGTATGCTGGTCCTACATGAGTGAGGAGGCTATATGCTGGTCCTACATGAGTGAGGAGGCTGTATGCTGGTCCTACATGAGTGAGGAGGCTGTATGCTGGTCCTACATGAGTGAGGGGGCTGTATGCTGGTCCTACATGAGTGAGGAGGCTGTATGCTGGTCCTACATGAGTGAGGAGGCTGTATGCTGGTCCTACATGAGTGAGGGGGCTGTATGCTGGTCCTACATGAGTGAGGGGGCTGTATGCTGGTCCTACATGAGTGAGGAGGCTGTATGCTGGTCCTACATGAGTGAGGGGGCTGTATGCTGGTCCTACATGAGTGAGGAGGCTGTATGCTGGTCCTACATGAGTGAGGAGGCTGTATGCTGGTCCTACATGAGTGAGGAGGCTGTATGCTGGTCCTACATGAGTGAGGAGGCTGTATGCTGGTCCTACATGAGTGAGGGGACTGTATGCTGGTCCTACATGAGTGAGGAGGCTGTATGCTGGTCCTACATGAGTGAGGGGGCTGTATGCTGGTCCTACATGAGTGAGGAGGCTGTATGCTGGTCGTACATGAGTGAGGAGGCTGTATGCTGGTCCTACATGAGTGAGGAGGCTGTATGCTGGTCCTACATGAGTGAGGAGGCTGTATGCTGGTCCTACATGAGTGAGGAGGCTGTATGCTGGTCCTACATGAGTGAGGAGGCTGTATGCTGTTCCTACATGAGTGAGGAGGCTGTATGCTGGTCCTACTTGAGTGAGGAGGCTGTATGCTGGTCCTACATGAGTGTGGGGGCTGTATGCTGGTCCTACATGAGTGAGGAGGCTGTATGCTGGTCTTACATGAGTGAGGAAGCTGTATGCTGGTCCTACATGAGTGAGGAGGCTGTATGCTGGTCCTATATGAGTGAGGGGGCTGTATGCTGGTCCTACATGAGTGAGGAGGCTGTATGCTGGTCCTACATGAGTGAGGAGGCTGTATGCTGGTCCTACATGAGTGAGGAGGCTGTATGCTGGTCCTACATGAGTGAGGAGGCTGTATGCTGGTCCTACATGAGTGAGGAGGCTGTATGCTGGTCCTACATGAGTGAGGGGGCTGTATGCTGGTCCTACATGAGTGAGGAGGCTGTATGCTGGTCCTACATGAGTGAGGGGGCTGTATGCTGGTCCTACATGAGTGAGGGGGCTGTATGCTGGTCCTACATGAGTGAGGGGGCTGTATGCTGGTCCTACATGAGTGAGGGGGCTGTATGCTGGTCCTACATGAGTGAGGGGGCTGTATGCTGGTCCTACATGAGTGAGGGGGCTGTATGCTGGTCCTACATGAGTGAGGAGGCTGTATGCTGGTCCTACATGAGTGAGGAGGCTGTATGCTGGTCCTACATGAGTGATGAGGCTGTATGCTGGTCCTACATGAGTGAGGAGGCTGTATGCTGGTCCTACATGAGTGAGGGGGCTGTATACTGGTCCTACATCAGTGAGGTGGCTGTATGCTGGTCCTACATGAGTGAGGAGGCTGTATGCTGGTCCTACATGAGTGAGGAGGCTGTATGCTGGTCCTACATGAGTGAGGAGGCTGTATGCTGGTCCTACATGAGTGAGGAGGCTGTATGCTGGTCCTACATGAGTGAGGAGGCTGTATGCTGGTCCTACATGAGTGAGGAGGCTGTATGCTGGTCCTACATGAGTGAGGGGGCTGTATGCTGGTCCTACATGAGTGAGGGGGCTGTATGCTGGTCCTACTTGAGTGAGGGGGCTGTATGCTGGTCCTACATGAGTGAGGAGGCTGTATGCTGGTCCTACATGAGTGAGGAGGCTGTATACATGAGTGAGGAGGCTGTATGCTAGTCCTACATGAGTGAGGAGGCTGTATGCTGGTCCTACATGAGTGAGGAGGCTGTATGCTGGTCCTACATGAGTGAGGAGGCTGTATGCTGGTCCTACATGAGTGAGGAGGCTGTATGCTGGTCCTACATGAGTGAGGAGGCTGTATGCTGGTCCTACATGAGTGAGGAGGCTGTATGCTGGTCCTACATGAGTGAGGAGGCTGTATGCTAGTCCTACATGAGTGAGGAGGCTGTATGCTGGTCCTACATGAGTGAGGAGGCTGTATGCTGGTCCTACATGAGTGAGGAGGCTGTATGCTGGTCCTACATGAGTGAGGAGGCTGTATGCTGGTCCTACATGAGTGAGGGGGCTGTATGCTGGTCCTACATGAGTGAGGAGGCTGTATGCTGGTCCTACATGAGTGAGGAGGCTGTATGCTGGTCCTACATGAGTGAGGAGGCTGTATGCTGGTCCTACATGAGTGAGGAGGCTGTATGCTGGTCCTACATGAGTGAGGGGACTGTATGCTGGTCCTACATGAGTGAGGGGGCTGTATGCTGGTCCTACATGAGTGAGGAGGCTGTATGCTGGTCCTACATGAGTGAGGAGGCTGTATGCTGGTCCTACATGAGTGAGGGGGCTGTGTGCTGGTCCTACATGAGTGAGGAGGCTGTATGCTGGTCCTACATGAGTGAGGGGGCTGTATGCTGGTCCTACATGAGTGAGGGGGCTGTATGCTGGTCCTACATGAGTGAGGAGGCTGTATGCTGGTCCTACATGAGTGTATGCTGGTCCTACATGAGTGAGGGGGCTGTATGCTGGTCCTACATGAGTGAGGAGGCTGTATGCTGGTCCTACATGAGTGAGGTGGCTGTATGCTGGTCCTACATGAGTGAGGTGGCTATATGCTGGTCCTACATGAGTGAGGAGGCTGTATGCTGGTCCTACATGAGTGAGGGGGCTATATGCTGGTCCTACATGAGTGAGGAGGCTGTATGCTGGTCCTACATGAGTGAGGAGGCTGTATGCTGGTCCTACATGAGTGAGGAGGCTGTATGCTGGTCCTACATGGGTACATTTATGAGCTGGTATTTGTGTAGGGACAACGAAGTGTACATGTCCAAAATAGCAACAAGAAAGGCGTGGCTTGTGTTGGTTTGTACTGTGTACACGAACAATGAACATTATAATATAATAACCTTCCCTGTAATCAACTTCAAATTGTACTCTCTTCATGTTACGACTAGATGCTCTAGCCTTCATCAGGATTAATTCCTGATGAAGGCTGGAGCATCTAGTCCAAACGTGGAGAGAATACAATTTGAAGTTGATTAATGGAGAGGTTATTATGTCAACTGACAATTTATTGAGAATAAACAAGTGTTCATAAGCCCTGGAGCCTGAGCTCACACTTGGTGTAGTCCTCCACCACTCAACTTTGAAAAAAATGTTGAGAGGGTCGATGTTGATTGTTGAGAAAGTCGATACAAAATTTTATATTTTAAAAGTAACAGCTGACCTGTTTAGGGAAGGAAGACAAACCTGTATTGCATGTAGTGATTAAAATGGTAAAGGGTCATCTAACTGGTCTTCCTTCCTTTTTTAAATTACTATTTCTGTTTCTGTCTGACCTCCTCCTTCAAGTACTTGACAACAGAACAACAGAAATAATCAATATCAAAATGTTATGATTATTTGGTTTGTTGAAATATTACTTAGCAATGCATTTACTGTGGATAATACGCTCCAGGACTTTCGATGCTGAACAAAGCAGAGAAATAGGCCTATAATTGCTAGCACGGGTTCTATCCCCAGACTTGAATATTGGAGTAATGGTATGAATTTTGCACTCCCTGGGAAAGATGTGGTTATCAAGGGTCAGCTGGAAAAGATGATGAAGTGGAGTAGAGAGAGAGCATCGGCACATGGTCTAGGTCCTTTGCCATCTATACCTTGAGCTTTGTTCGGGTCCAAGGCACGCAAGGTTTCCCACACGATGCCCTCCCCAATGACCTTCTATAATGTTGTTTTCATTACTGCTCATTGCTGTATATCACTAATTCTGTAAAGTATCCATCTAAGTCATGTTTTTGAGAATGATGATCTTTACCTATTTCTAGTTTAAAAACTTCAAGTCGGCTAAATGTGATTTGCACCGATAGCACCCACTACGCATGCCTTCCCCAGATTAGTCGTGGATATACTTTGAAATAATTATAGTCAACCCAAAAAATTATGAAGGGACTTATCAGTGCTGTAGGAAGCTACTTTGGATTGGTCAGTTAAAAACAGGATGTACATAACTACACCCCTTTGGATAACAATATGAGAACAGCTCTAATAAATTCTTTGGGCAACATCAAACTATATAATCAATATCAGAATGTTATGATTATTGCTGTATTTTGAATGCACCCAATCACCTTTCAAATGGATAAATAATTATGTATTGTCCTGTGTACATAAAGTAGCTATTGAAGTAATGATGCACTCTAATAATTGTTCAAGTTACCAAGATTTGAAGGTGATGATGTTTACTCCCCTGACTGCCGACCTATTCCTACATAGCTGCTACATACTAGGGTTGAACGTATTATACTGAAAACCGAATGCTCATATTATAAAAGTGAATATAACTTCTTTAAATATTTCATGGGTGAAGTAACTGCTGTGTACTGTTTATATTGATGATTCTGGAAGAAATGTTTTTATAAACACCAAGAGAGAGAGAGAAAAAGGAGACTCTTTAGGTGGAAAGTGAGGGCTAAGCTACAATCTTTCCTAGGCACTGCACCATTGCCCGAAATCCAAGTCCCTACCATGATGTAGCACTCGCTCTTCAGCAGGCTTCACTAAGCTCTGCCTTATTAGGGTCGTATGAGGCAAATTAATCCAAGTCGCTCGGCTGATGGCGACCTTCCTACCTATGATATGGTGGGGTGGAGAACACGCCACACCTTGCCCGTCCCCCGACTCTAACATCCAGGGAATGTTCATTTTTTTTAGAACACTGACTCAGACTCATGTCTGCGCAAGGTGATTGTACCTAAAGAACTGCTGCAATTTTTCACCAACCACACATTGACTGCATCACCAAATGGCAGCTACCCATAATGGTAGGGAGGGTGGGTGGGGTGGAGGAATATGATGCGGCTACTGAAGTTATCAGCACCATTGGGCGGCAGCAGGGTCAGAGGCTAGGCATTCCACCATCTGAAACAACTCTGCAACCATTTCACCCCCCCCCCCCCCCCCCCCCCCCCTCCCTCCCCCTTCTTCTGGGCAAACCTTTTATCCTCATCTTGACAAAGTAATGAGCTCAAGGAGAGACACCTACATCTCTGCTGAAGCTCTGATCCTTGGGTTTGAGGTGATGTTCACAAGAAAATCCCTCCATTTGAAGTCGACTCACAAAATTGGGTGGTAGTGATTCATTTGCAAAGGCAGACCTCTTTAATTTTCCTGTCTGCATGCATCCACGTGTTACTTTTACTCTGGTCTGGTCTCCAACCTCCTCTGTTCTCCCATGTATAGAGTTTCCCACAGCTGCATGGATATTGTTCTAGTTCCTGGTAAGATCAACACTTATGTTGCTTGTGGAGGAACATGCTTTCAAGGTACTGGGTTGTATACCCATGCCAGGCATTTTCAAGGGTGGAGGGAACATTACCTACCTACCAAAGCCAGCTCTTTGGAAGAGTGCCAGAGCCTTCCGCAAATCATTTGTGAGGTTTAATTTACTATTAATCTCACAAGTAAAAAAAAATTATAGCTTACTTTCTTGTGCAAGTTTCTTTTTTCTTTATTTAAGCCATTTGAGTAAGAAGCTGGCTGATTTATCTTGGGGGGGGGGGGTTAGTTTAAAGGTTTTTGTTTCTTTTTACTACTTGCACTTCAGTCCAGTTCTGTACTGAGCACTTAATTGGTGTAATTTTAAGTATATACAAATTTGAATAATGGCAGTAGTCTCCTATAGTAGTTCTTACTTGAAATACTTGAGTATATAGCTAATCAAAAGTCACCAACTACGGCTGCTAAGGTATATAAAAATGAGTTGTAGAGCCAGTGCCTCTCACTCTTGAAGGAGCTCTCTGGCATTTTCATTCATTGATGATACAAATAAAATTTAATACATGTATTTTTAGGATGGCTGAGGAATTCATAAAGTTCCTTTTCAGACAATTGGAAAGGCAAAATTGTTTAATTAAAGAACCAACTTTTTCTGGGGACAGCAAAGTCACAACACAGTATGGTTGGGTGTGGGTGCAGCCAGCTGCCTCCTTCAAACTAGTAAGTCCACAAGCTTGTGATGATACAACTGCAGTGCACCAAAAAATAGCTAACTTGCTGGAGATGAGTATTATTGTGGGTGTGATCTGTAGAAATGTCCTGGCATGTTAAAACAGCAACTATGCATCACACTTCCTTCAAACTTAATAAACTTCAGGTTTTGTACAGGAAGGAAAACTGCCATGAGGCCTGTTGAGAAGATTGCAACAGGTGGTCTATATAATTAACTGCACTAGTTGGTGCCTGGCTGTTGATAATTCAGGGACTTTTTTAATGAAACTGTTAAAACACAGAATCCAGCACCAAGAAAACATGCTGTATCAAAAGCAACTTATATAAACGGTCAAAGACACATCATACTTCATACAGCCTCCTTCAAGGAACTGGTATGTCCAGCATCTATACTCTGTATTTTTTCAACAGAGCATTTAAAGTGTTATAAATGTTTCCTAAATGGAGTGACCCATAAGAAAATGTCGAAGCAAAGGCTTTCCTGGCTGCATAATCTCAAGTCTAAGATTGTCCTTGTCAGTCTAGTCAATGTAGGCAGACTGAAAGTATACAGAGAATCATCTGCTTACAATCCATCACCAGAAAAAAAACACGAGTCTGCACACACAAAAATAAAGGAAGAGTGAGTCAATCGTGAGGTTTCTACTGATGTTTATGATTTGATGAATATTGCTTATAAAAGTGTACATACATGCAGTGCCATGCATTTGGATCACTTATTGCAACTATGTAGTATTAATATTTCTTATTCCAGAGAACATTTACGGGGAAAATGAAGAAGGAGCTTGAAACTAGAAAATAGTTAACTGATGAGCACATCACCTTGGCACAGGAACCAATTATTTCTGGGATGCAGTTGCAGTCCCCACTTTTGGTTCAAAATGATAATTTCTCACCTGTACAAAGTCATTCAGAAGAAAAAATCCAAATCGATAACATCAAATGCAACCACTGGGTTATGTCTGGCAGTAGGGATAACAAAAAGTAACTGTCTAGGACAGCAAGTGGGTGGAGAGTGGCATGAGCCCATCATTGACTCATCAGCTAGCAATGATGGTTAATAATCTAATACTAGACCATGACTACACATGTGCACATAGATACTCTATCATTTGTTCATCAAAGACCTGGAAGGAATGATGGATGCACAGTTAGTTGTCATGTCCCAGAGGTGCCACAGCAAAAGGGTGCAAGTGACTGTGGTGTCTTTGCTATTGCATATGTGTACCACATGGTCAGGGACGATGCAGTTGAAGATGTGGAATTCACCAAGAAATTACTTCCATTCCCTTTACTAAAAGTAAAGCATTTTCAAATTGTCAATGAGAAAAATTACTACCCATAAACCTCTATGATATCTATTGCTCAACGATGCCAGAGACATTTGGGAACATGATCCAGTGTGACAATTGTGAGGAGTGATCCACTTACAGTGTGTAGGACTCGAGACCTCACTAACCAACAACACTGAGCATTGGTTTTGCAGAGATTATGATGCTATTATTCCCAAAGATGTTTGCTTTTATTGAAATATCTATTGTAACATTACAGGGTATCATTTGTCACTGTGGCGATACAGTGAAGGGGGAGGGGGGGGGGGGGGGGCAAAGGTGTCACAAGATACTGGGGGTCACTAGATATTGTCACTATTGTTGTTGTTGTTGTTGATGTATCAGAGTCCATTAACACCTAATTAATTCATGTGAATTATAAAAATAAATTATTAATAATTAACAATAATAATAATAATAACAACACTACAACAATAGCAACAGCAGCAACAACAGCAACAACAACAGCAACAACAACAGCAGCAACAACAACAAAACAAGACATGCTTGATACTAAAACATCAACAAAGAATGATGAATATATACAGATGGGTGTGGCCTTCTTGAGATTTGGGCAGGTTCACTGATTGTTCCTATGGCCACACAAAATTTGATCTGGATCAAACCTACGAGGTCCAGAGTTATAAGCTCACTCAATCAATCCCCCCCCCCCCCAACCCAACCCAACCCAACCCAACCCAACCCCCCTCATTAAATCCACTCTTCCTTCTTTCTGTCACACATTGAGCCTCTTCTTCAGCCTCTTCTTATCTCCTTCTCTCCTAAAGGACCTGCAGCATACCTCACACACTGTGCTCATAGCTTCATAGAAGCCCGTGCTTTCTGAATTTCCCTGCATTCTTCCTTACATAGCTCTCCAGCTGCTAGACCTCCTTGCCTGTGCATACCACTCAACTGCCTCCTGTCAATATCCTTGAGGTCCTATTGCACCACATCCCTCCATCTCATCTCTTACTAGAACCGTACCTGGGGGGCATGTCTGGGACAGCTAACTAAAAAGAACTGACCTAGGCATCATGTGGTCAGGTATCCTTGCTAATGGCTCACCTCTTCTTCTTGACCTTCTCAATAGCTGTCTCATCATCTCCCCACCTTCTCTTCACTCCCACCCCATGGTGATGCACTCAGACCACTGCTGCCTGTTGGATACCCCCAGGCTGATCCCAATACCCTGTAGAATGTGTTCACAACTTCCTGGTATGTTTCTTAAGAGGAGTCCACGTACGCTGTGACATACTGCAACAAACAAAACAGATGCATCATAACAACTTCCTCTTGGTGACTAAGCTCAGGTTCTTAAGATTCCTCAATGCTCCAAAAGCCCTTGATGCCTGTGCCACTCTCTAGTCCACATCAACAGCCATCCTCCTTGAGCTGGCTATGCGAGAACCAAGATAGGGAAGTTCATTCACTGCACTAATGATCCCACCTCCAAGGGCAATATGCTCCCTGTCTGTCTCCTCTACCTGTCTTCCTGTCACCATGTCAAGTACTTCATCTTTGAGATGTTCACTGTCAAGCCAAAGTCAACATTTTCTTGCTGATATTCCCTTTCTGCACCCAATCTTGTTGAAGCATGTAGGCCTCCCACCTGCAAACTGGCATTCTGTAACTAGCTGTCTTCTTACTATATAGCATTCCTGGTATACCTCCTGAACAACTTTCCATCATATTTGTACTTGACAGTTCATACCTACTCCTTCAGCTTCATCCACTCTAGCCAGCCACCTCTCCTGCTCAGGCAAGTATACAAGTTGAATGGAACTGGTGCCATCCTTGCCTTTGTCTGACCCTTCTTAACCCCTCATCAAATTTACTCTGGACATTTGTATAGAGCTTTGGTGAAACTCCTCCATCTCTTGCCTTGACTCAGGGGTGATGCACAAACTTCCATCCTCATCCCTTAGACGGCTGGTATTACTGGAACCAAGTCCCTCCAACCATACTGGATGTATCTGATGCAATGCAAGGTCACCCACCTATGGTTTCTTCCTCTCTTACTCCAGGGCGCATCCTTGGCCCATTCTCACTGCCTGTGTGTCAAACTGTGAAACTGCGAGCCCTAGCATGCTTCTTCTTATCTCTGTCCATCCCAGTGGCAAGTCACAGAGCATACAGCCTGTTTTTTCCAATCATGGGTTGAACTCAACTTGCCTCTCTTTTTAAGCCAAACTGGCTGCCTCCATCTTCATAACTTTAAAGGGCAGACATGAGAGTATCCCACTTCTCCTCCACACTGCCTTCCTCATAAGACTCCCTCACCCACACTCCCGCACAGTCTTAGCTGCATCCCTCTACTCACCTTCCCTTCCCTTGTCCACATTTCCACCTCACAATTTGTCCACATCCCACCTCTTCGCACCATCACTGGCACAATCTTTTCTGAGCAACCTATTCTTTCCAACTATGACCTTCACTCTCAACATCCTGTGATCAGTGTTACAATCATAACAGAGACATTCAAACACTTCCTTCTGTCTATCTTCCTTTTGATGGCATAGCTGGTATAGTTGCCACTCCTTGGACATCAGGTGCTGCCATGTTTGTTTGTGGAAGCCCTTCTTCTCAAGCCATTCACACTGTGTTTTCATTTGTAGAGAGGAAAGACGGCAACTCCTTTCCATCCTCACAGAGATCTCTATATTCATGAGGATCCTTGCCACATGCCATCACTCATCTCCTGCCACAAGACTCTGGACCCACACATGCATTCAAGTCACCCAACATCACGAAGACTCAGGTGATGAGATTTCTGTGAGAGCTTGTTGGAAGATATCAAGGAAGGCATCTTTCTCCTATCTAGTTGCAGCAAATGTGGGAGTGTAACAAGATCACAACTTCTGTTCTAAACCTTCAAAGAAGCTGAAGCCACCCCCAAGAGCTCCATGCCTTCCAGTAGCTACCACCTGGCTTCCAAGCATGCATTGCTGATCCTAATAGCTCAACAGCAACCCCTTCATCTCTCTGTCTGACATCCACTTTTCAAGGAACCTCCCTTCCAGCTGTTAGCACCATACCATCTCTTCCCCTGTAAGCATCACTTTCATTTCCTGCAAAGCAGCCACAACTAGCTACTTACACTTACCCACCTCACTCACAACTTGATCCATCTTTTCCCATCAACAGCAGACACAACACAACCCTGTCTTGCAGTCTAAACAGAGTCCTCCACATCTAGCAATGTCCTGACATTCCATGGTGTCAAATACAAAACACGAGCCCTTGACCTGCTCCATGTGCACAATAAGATGGCTCCCACTGGGAGGTATGCTAGGCATTTGCATGGGAACAGTCTTGGCAAGAACTGAGTGATAACATCTGACATATGGCACCCCTGAACTGAGAATCAAACGATCCAAAATTGTAACACACACACACACACACATACACACTGTGTTTTACGTATGATATACATTGAAGGTTGCTAAATATACCAAGATGTAGGTGTGAGTCAAGCAGGTGTGGCTTCATAGCTCCATGTGCTGGTGGATACACATTGGAAAGATGCATCTACTTCCCCATACAGTGCCCCAATTTTTGTGGAGTGACTTGCCTGTATGATGTCATGGAGGATCACATGAGGAGAGGAGCTGGTGTGCGAGATCTGTGGCATGGGGTGTGATGGGAAGTTCTGGTGAGAGGACGAGGAGAAACATTCCAGGCAGAACAACCAGGAACACCTTACTATGATGGCTGCTGAAGCAGTCAAGATGAACCAGCAACTCCAACGGAAGCTACAAGAACAGGAAAAGAAGCAAAACAGATTGGAACAGATGCATCTGCAACTGGAAGCGAAACTTCAAGAACAGGAGCTGAAATTCAAGAATGCATTTGAAGACGAGGAGAAGGGATTTCAAGAGCAGAAACAGAAGTCTCGAGAACAAGAGCTGAAGTTGAAAAAAAGAATTTGTGGAACAGGAAAAGAGATCACAAGAACAAGAACATCAACTTCATGATGAAGCAGAAAATCGAGATGGAACTAACGACAGGAGGAGACGCTTCAAGAAAAATTACAAGAACAAGAGAAAAAACGGAGAAGAAATTTGAACAACAGAAGCTACTTAAATGGCTGCAAGAGACATTAAGAAATTTATAGAATCGCAAGAGAAATCAGAATGGAATAACATAACAGTTCAAGTTAAAGACAAATCTTCAAAACAAAGATTTGAAATAGAAAACTTCAGCAGAGAGAAAGACCTAATACAGTTGGAACAGTCCAGACATGTGTACACACTTAGGTGGGTACAAGTTCTGTCAGGCATAGGCATAGATGTTAATGGCACACTTTGGTGGGTACAAGTTCTGTGCAGGCATAGATGTTAATGGATATTGTGCACACTTTGGTGGGTATATACAAGTTCTGTGCAGGTATATATAGATGCAAATGGATATGTGCACACTTTGGTGGTTACAAGTTCTGTATACGCATATATGAATATGTGATGCACAAGGAAAGGCTATAACTGGTTCTTGTTTCAAGAACAGGCAGATGATGAGTTGAAGTGGCCAGCAGAGGCAAATTTCACAATAGAACTATTCAATCGACATTGAAGAGAGAATATCAAATACAGTCTTAAAGTTGTGTGGCAGAAACCTAACCGACATTATGCCATATTGGGTGTATCCAATATAGAGTAGCACTCGGAACTTGCAGACTTCTTAGATAATGACACACTATATTTTCACCTTACAGACATTACTGTATATTAAAGCCATGTGGTGTATATATATACACACATATAAATTCAGTGAACCCAGGCCAGAAATTTCAGTTATCAGAATTTGTGTGGGAAAATTTGCATTTTAAATTGGTGATTTTTAATATGATGACCATTCTCGAGAATTCCCTGGCAGGACTTGAAATTTCTTTCCCCATAATCAACTTATGTTTAAGCTAGATGCCCTAGTCTTAAATTGAATTCTAACATAAGTTGCTGTAACCTATGGTGCATGATGAGACCACACTCTCAAACTCTTGCATGTGTGATGCATGCATCCACACTCACTGACAACACATTTCACACAGCAAATGCACGTGATTCATGAATTGTCCGAATGACAGCAACAGCACGATTCTGAATCACGAGCATCATTGTGTGAAATGCATTGTCAGCGAGTGTTGCATTGTTTTCTTTTTAAAATCTTCCTGGTGGATGGCAAGCTCGCACATGGACAGTTTGCCGGGGGATGCAGTAGAAGCTTTCCTTGGTCATCTGGAAAGATATGAAGTAATCCATCTAATTCACACTCCAGCTTCTCCAAATGCATTTCTTGGTTGAATCTTTGATACGAAGATAATCCAATGCATTTGATAAGTCTTGAGATGAGATTAGTCATTGGCGACACTTTGGGGTTGGCAAAGAGATTATTCTTTTTTAGAAAAGCTCGTGGAATGACTACTTCTCTGCTGCACTATACAGTACACATCAACATTCTCTTGTTCCTCACTGCCTGCCGCATTGCCCACCACACTACTGGCAGGAGCTACCACTCTTTGTATGGGCAATAACATGACCTGTGGCAGTTAGTCTCAGCAGTTACGATCTCCCTGCTGACAAGAGTGGGCATGATCGGTGGTAGGAGCCTCAGCAGCTATGATCTCCCTGCTGATAAAGAGTGGGCATGATCGGTGGTAGGAGCCTCAGCAGCTATGATCTCCTTGCTGATAAGAGTGGGCATGATCGGTAGTAGGAGCCTCAGCAGCTATGATCTCTTTGCAGACAAGAGTGGACAACACTCTTGTGTACGAGCAGTAACATGATGGGTGGTAGGAGCCTCAGCAGCTGCAATCTCTCTGCTCACAAGAGAAAGCTTTCTCTGCTCCATTTACTTGACTGCTGCTCCAGACACTCACATCAGGACGCAACTCACTGCATTAACTAAGAGTTTTTTGATCCGCCAGGCACTTGCTTACTTTCCTACCAAATTAGACGTTCATCAAAAATTGAGTGACATAAGTCCTATGGGCCTTCTTGGTATGTGGTAAGATGTTCTTGTCTGAATCGGCCGGTTGGATATCTGTTAATATTTGACAGCATTTTTTGTATTATTTATTATCGCAGTATTTCCTTTAGCACACGGCAGTGCTTAGAATATGGTAATTATGACGTCATCAATACTTTACAGGATGGGTACTGTGTTAGGAATTCAGCTAGGGCCAGGGTCTTATAGCCAGTAGGGCTGGGGCAATGGTAGAGCAACAATGTTAATGATGTCATCACGATGATGTAATCTTAGGATTATTGTTGTTGCTATGATATTTTCAACGGTGGCAATATTTAAAAAAAAGCTGCTGTTCCAACTGCTCTCTCGCAATCAATGACACGCCACAAAAAATGTCGAGGTTAATCCCAGCTTTTTGTACAGTTTCTGTGAAATATCTGTCCAAGAATAAACAAACCATCAATAGGGAGAGCCACATACACACAAGAAACAAAACTGCAACACATCCATTTTTTTAATGGTCTAAAATGACCCAAAAGTTTTCATAAGATGGCAAAATCTAATGCATTTATTTCTTGTTGTCTCATTGCGAGATTGAAGGTCAAGGAAGGCTAGAGTATCTAGTCCAAACATCGAGTGGATACAATTTGAAGTTGATTATTGAGAAGGTGATTTTCATTAGTATGGGGTCGCCATTTCTGATAACTACTACTAATGGTAAAGGGACTTCATACTAATATTTTAAGCCTACAAAATAGGGAGAGCCACATACACACAAGAAACAAAACTGCAACACATCCATTTTTTAATGGTCTAAAATGACCCAAAAGTTTTCATAAGATGGAAAAATCTAATGCATTTATTTCTTGTTGTCTCATTGCGAGATTGAAGGTCAAGGAAGGCTAGAGTATCTAGTCCAAACATCGAGTGGATACAATTTGAAGTTGATTATTGAGAAGGTGATTTTCATTAGTATGGGGTCGCCATTTCTGATAACTACTACTAATGGTAAAGGGACTTCATACTAATATTTTAAGCCTACAAAATAGGGAGAGCCACATACACACAAGAAACAAAACTGCAACACATCCATTTTTTTAATGGTCTAAAATGACCCAAAAGTTTTCATAAGATGGCAAAATCTAATGCATTTATTTCTTGTTGTCTCATTGCGAGATTGAAGGTCAAGGAAAGCTAGAGTATCTAGTCCAAACATCGAGTGGATACAATTTGAAGTTGATTATTGAGAAGGTGATTTTCATTAGTATGGGGTCGCCATTTCTGATAACTACTACTAATGGTAAAGGGACTTCATACTAATATTTTAAGCCTACAAAACAAAAAACAACAACATAGAACAAGGATTTGCCCACTCAGGTGGTACGAGTAAGTAAAATACAGGTGTGGGCACAAGGACTACCAGGGGGAATATTAACATATTTATTGATGACCTGAAAAATTGCCCCCCCCCCAATTATTATTTTCTTGAGTATACATTGCGTGTTTTTGTTTCCCCCACTTCCTAGGGACGATGTTGCTGGTGGTTGCCTAGGACACCTTGTGGGAAGCCAAGCCACAGAAGAACAGATAATAATAGTAAAGAAACAAAATAATAATAAACAAATAATGTATATATAAAATTAAAATTAAATAATATTAAGTAAATAAATAAATAATAAAGTGGTGCAGGCACTAGTTAGTGATTCCTCAGCAGATACCTACCGATGATTTTAAAGCAATAGTTCTAATTTGGGAAGTCGATCCTCTTCTATCATGAGGAAAGCCTTGTGCTCGGTTTGTGGTAGATATATGCCTCTGACCAATGCTGGAGTTTGGCGTGTCTATGGTCCAGTTGATGATCGCTGCCATGGCGGCTCACTCTCACACCTTCACTTCCCTCTACACCTTACAACACATCAGGAGTCCCTTAATAATGAGCAAGTGTGTAAGGCTAAGCCACCATCAAGATTATAATATCTTGCCCCCAAGCAGCCTTGAAGTTAACTGCCATCATTAATGATATTGCGTTGGATATGGATAATCTTCATAAATGAGATAGGTTGTTTAAATTTGCCCCTTGTTGTTTGAGGGTTCCTAGTCAGGGTTGGGTCCAAAAGAAGTCTTGAATGAAACATACCCATCTCAGACTTGTCTCCCGGGGAATAAGAAAGCCCATTTTAATAAAGATCCCTTGGATCTGCTTTGCAAGACTGTTTCATCCAAATTGGAGGAGGATGATTTCAAGGGAGTGATCCATCTTGCAAGCTCTGAGGATTCTCTAGCAAGTTTTGATGAGAACACACTCAACAGGCTCAAAGATAAGCATCCCTCACCTGACCAGAATACATCTCTGCCCCCTCCTCCAGTCTTTGATGAAAGTGTATGTGTTCATGTCTCAGGGAAGTTGATCGTAAAGGCTATTCGATCATTTCCTTGTGGGTCTGCTGGGGGTCCCGATGGCCTACGTCCGCAGCATCTAAAGGACTTGATCATAGATGCATCTCCAAGTAATAGCTTGGACCTGATTAAAGCCTTGACATTATTTGCAAATCAGGTTTTGCAGGTAGAACTCCCTTTCTTGTGCAACAGTGTTTTTTTGGTGCCTCCTTAGTTGCCCTCAACAAGAAGGATGGGGGTGTGAGGCCCATAGCAGTCGGTTGCACGCTGAGACGCTTAATTGCCAAGGTTTCCAGCATTATGTTGAAAGAGGCTAGAGTCACCTTCTCAGCTTGCTTATGGTACTAAGCTTGGTGCAGAAGCTATGGTCCATGCAGCCAGAGTTTATCTCCAGTCCCTTCAACCGGACAATGTCCTGCTTAAACTTGACGCATTCAACTCCATCCATCGGGATAAAATGCTGGCAGCTACTGAGGAATTTGCACCTGAAATTTACACCTATGTGCACTCCGTTTACAGCTCACCCTCCTCCCTTTTCTTTGGAAGTGACATTATTGATTCTGCGGTAGGAGTTCAACAGGGAGATCCATTGGGCCCACTTCTTTTCTGTCTAACTGCTCACAGTTTCTTGAGGCATATAAAGTCAGAGTTCAATGTGTTTTACCTGGATGACGGGACTCTGGGTGGTTTGGTGTCAGATGTCGTTTTCATAGCATAAAACATGAGGCTGGGAGAGTGGGTTTACAGTTGAACCAAAGCAAGTGTGAGATCATCTGTCACGACCTGGTTGCTATAGGAGAATTCTTATATGCTGTCCCAGGTATTCTAGTAACCCTGAAGTAGCCACTCTACTAGGCTCTCCCATTGGTGGTCTAGAAGGCATTGAGAGATGTATTGAGTCTGGGACTAAACTCTTGGAGCTCTTGGGCAGTAGGCTAAGCCATCTTTATTTACACGGTGCTTTGTGTCTCCTCCATCATGCCTTCTCCATGCCAAAGTTACTATACAATCTCCGCACTTCTCCCTGCTAAAGCTCAAAGAATTTGACTCTGCTCAGTGTGCCATCCTCAGCAATATCACTAAATGTTAGCATCACATCGCACAGTGATACTTGGCTACAGCCAGTCAATTTTGGTGGTTTTTGGATCAGAAGTGCTGTCATGTTGGCTCCATCGGCTTTCCTGGCATCCGCTTAGGGTTCCTTTGATCTAGTTCACCAAATCTTGCCCAGTAGATTTGAGGGCTGTAGTGATCCTGCTTTTCAGTTAGGTATGGATGTGTGGAGCAAAGACATAAATGTTCCTGCTCCCTCAGATGAGTCCTCCATTTCCCAAAAGTGTTAGGACACTCCGCATGTGAAGGCCTGCCTAGACAAGCTTGAGGAAGGAGCACAGGATGATACTGCGTGTGCTCGTGTTAGAGCAGGTACCAAGAGTGAAGCAGGTGCCTGGCTCCATGCCCTCTATGTCTGCAGTTGGTTTGAGGATGGATGACGATGTGATTCGTTGCCACAGGTCTTAGTCTTGGTGTACCTCTTTGTCGTCCTCTCCATGTATTCAGTGTGGAGCTCCAGTTGACCAGCAGGTTACTCATGGGCTCAATTGCAGAAAGAGTCAGGGCAGCCACTCTCGACGTGCTTTTATCAATCAAGGCATCCAAAGATTATGTCACCAAAATCCCCTCACCTGGAACCAGTAGGCTTGTCATGATGGCAAACGTCCTGTTTGGAGGAATGGGAAGGTTCTGGTTTGGGATGGTACATGTTCAGACATGTTTGCTCCCTTTTATTTGGATTTGAGGTCTGGAGATCCTGGAACAGTTACGAACACAGCCAAATTCCTGAAGAAACAAAAGTACCGAGACACTAGCTATTTCATTCCTCTGGGCTGGGAGACCACGTCCTTTATTAAGGAGTTGGGCAGGAGAATTTTAAGGAGACTAGGGAGGCAAAGGCCTATTTCTACTTGCTCCACGGTTGTCTGTAGCAACAGCGTGGAAACACTGCCACTGTGAACATTTTGGCAGGAAACCTTCGACTGCTTTTAACTTATCTTAACTTATCAAAAATATAATATATAATTTGCAACTGTTAATTAGGTGTTAATAGTCTCTGATATTGCCTTTTTAGTTGATCAGTTATTATATAAATGTATTAATAGCATTAGTAATAAAATAAAAATTAATAATAATAAAATTAACAATGTCATAATAATATATAATAATAAAGGTAATTAAGACTGGTATGATTATCAGGTGGGAGCCAACAGATCCAGCCCCAGGGCGGATATGTGTACATACATCTGATAAAAGTCAGCAGTGCTGAATAATGTGCTGAATAATTATCGTCACAAAATTACATACGAGGCTCATGATGGAAAGATATCACACACACACACACACAAAATGAAACGTCTGAGTTGTTCAGTGAAAATTGCATTATTTAAACTGGAAGTGGTGATCTACTACTGGGGCATGCTACTGACAAGCTATCCTCATCATCTTCTTCTGACCTCTCCTCCAGGATGACGGGGTTTATGGACTGGAAGGCTAAGGAGCGAGATGCAGGAGGTGTGGTTGGTGTCATCTTGGGAGTTAGGATGTCGTTGAACGACGTTTCTTGAAAAGTGACGCTTCTTCCCACTTTACCGAGCATCCGGTCTTCTTTACCACCGGCTGATTTTTCACTTTCCGTGTCATGTTTTCTTCCCGCCATGGCCACACCCCCTTTCATTGTGTTGGCCAGGTCACTCGAGTTCTGGATTTCTGTCACATCGTGTTGCGGCGATCCACTTAAGGAATTCGGCAGAGATTCCGTTTCCGTCGGCATGTCGGTATCGCAAGATGCCATCGCGTTAACCGCAGCTTTGCCATTTGGGCGGCTCAAGGCGACACACGTGTGGGAATTCGCCTGCGAGCCATTGGCTTGCATTTTTTCCAGTTCATCCATCCTCCTGTTGGCTTCATCGAGATCTGTGTTAAGAATCTGCGTGGTTTGGCGATAGAGGATCGTGCTCATTCTGCGAATTCCTTGGCCCGCTCTGTTCACCTGGTAGCGCAGGTCCTTCACGAAGAACGACTCGATGATCGGGTGAAGGACAGGGTTCATGAGAAAGCTGACGAACCCCAGGATGTAGACTTCCGAAGGAATGATGCTGTCCTTCCCAATGATGGAGAGAAAGGCGAAGACAAAGATGGTGGTGATCGTAGGAGTGTAGGACACGATGTTGGCGATGAAGAGAGCACCGAAGACCTTGACCAACTGGTTCTGTTGTCTCCGGTACTTCACGCTCTCGTCGATATCCCTAGCATTCTCACTGCCTCGTTTCCGATACGTAGATCGGCGTCTGTAATTTCGCTTCAGAAACTTCTGGACTATCCGAAAAGTCCACACGTTGGTGATGGCTAGAATGAAGATGGGGATGAGGGCTTCGACGGCGATGACGACGACATAGTACAAGTTCCTGGACGGTGTGAATCGCGGGACACAAGAAGCGAAGCGAGCGTTGAATTCCACCTCGCCGAATCCGACCATCGGGAGGACAGCTAAGACGAAACAAATGGAGTAAATCACAAAGCAGACGACCATTATCCTGCCACGGTTCACTATCCCTTTATAGTGAAGGGGCTTGGAGAGAAGGATGAAGCGGTCGACGGAGAGTGCACAGAGGAGATGGAGGGACACCAAGATGAGGAACATGAGGAAGAACCCGGACGTTTTGCACATGGCGCAGCGACTGAGGTCGCTGTTTCCAAAGACAAATTCTTTGCCAAAAGCAGTGACAAAGCTGAAGATCATCGTGGTAATGCATATTAGCATGTCCGTGATGGCAGCGTTGAAGAGGAGTATGTTACCGGGCTCCTTCAGGAGCCTATGCTTGACGAGGTAGGTGACGATGATGAATAGATTCCAAATGGTTCCCACCAGGAAGAATATTAGAATGAGAACTCCGGCGACCGTGGCTCCAATTTCCTGCTCACTGCTGATCTGCCAGAAACCCCGATCTGTGAGGTCGCTGCTGCTTAATAAACTATGGTTGCTGCGGCAAGAGAAGTTGGTCATGTTGTCGTCGTCCATCTCCGTGATGTTGTTCATTTTGGCCCTCAGATAGTATCTGAGTAATAATAATATCATTAATACATTTAATAGCAATAGTAGTAGTAGTAATAGTAATCATCATCATAGTAAATATAGTAGCAGCAGTTATAACTCGTTCATGCATGTACAGTAGTATGTGTTAACTCAGTCATAATTAATTCTCCTACTAATTAACATGCACACACACACTATGTCAATGCAGTCCATGCTGTAGTACTAGCCCTACTGTGGCCCTAGTCCTAGCCCTACTGTGGCCCTAGTCCTAGCCCTACTGTGGCCCTAGTCCTAGCCCTACTGTGGCCCTAGTCCTAGCCCTACTGTGGCCCTAGTCCTAGCCCTACTGTGAACCTAGTCCTAGCCCTACTGTGGCCCTAGACCTAGCCCTACTGTGACCCTACTGTGGCCCTAGACCTACTGTGGCCCTAGTCCTAGCCCTACTGTGCCCTAGGCCTGTGGAATAAGTGGTTAATTCTAGGATAGAGTAAAAGGTTCAAGTTGCAGAATTGTTCTCAAGTCACAGCATGCAGGCAGTAAATAACTTCTGCATGGTCCCACTTAGAGCAATACCACACCATGGTAACAATGGTTGCCACGGTGACAACAATGGAATGCGGTGTCGATTACTCAGAGTTTGACTGCAGCTAGAATTAGTGGTATCAGTTCACACCAAACCACACACCCCCAAAACAACAAAACAAACAAAAACTCGTACCCCTAAGACGTGCCGTGGACCAGGTATATAGAGGCATGGGGTTCGGGCAAGGTCAAGTCTCTTTGCACATGTTCCCAGGTTTTCTGACAACCAATACCCCATACCTCTAGTCCAACCCTCTGAAATGACGACACCTCCATATACGGTGCGAGTCCAAGGTGTATTAAGATCATTCCAATTTGCCATTGTCAGCGGTATTATATACACCCCAAAAGTGTCGGTAATGGTCATCACAGGTGAAAAACCTGATATCATCTGGACTAGTACTGAAACAATAACTCTAGATATTACAAACCACAAGGCATTCAATCATCGTAGTGTCAGCATAAACCACACCCACCAAAGGAATTCAAATGGAAAATTGGGGACCTGGTCGTGCTCCCCCGCCCGTCATCTCGCGAGACCAGCCAATAAGGCTCAAGCTAAACATAATGCCAATAGAATTAGCACGCCACAAGCCTTGTGTAGCCTGCGCATGAGATGTGTGAAGGCACTTCAACTTGCCGACAAAACTTCCGTTCCAAAAGTCTGAAACGCATTTACGCCTTCAAATTGCAGGTCAAAAGGTTGGCAAAACTCTCAGCTAGGAGTATTCTAGGGCTAGGAATATTCTAGGGCTAGGAGTATTCTATGGCTAGGGATGGTGGCTGATTTATGAGGATTAGATCAGGTTAGGAAAAGTAATAAGTACTGTACTCCAGTAAGGCCATCAGGCGTAGAGTGCAGGTATATATACATGTATGCGACCAGTGTGAAACCCAGACCAAACATGGGTGGTGATTATCGATATATAGGCAGTTATATATATTTTTGACACAATAATAATATATTTTTTAACTGCTCCAAGGCTAAACCTATCCTCCAGTTATAAACATGTGGGAGTGGCAAGCCCAGGCACTTAGTTCTAGAGGACAAAATAAGCCTTTGCTGTGTGGGTTGGTGCACTTGTCTTTGTGAGCGGAGCGCTGTTATGCTGGCTTTGAGCTTGCACATTGGGTGCGCTTTCTTCAGGTGAGAAAAACCTGATATCAGGGCTAGAATACTCCTAGCCCTAGAATATCCCTAGCCATAGAATACTCCTAGCCCTAGACACATTGGGTGCGCTTTCTTCAGCTACTTTGATTTCCCTGTTTTTCAAGTTAGCCTTGATTTGTACAGAGATAACTTGCGTAGAAGACACAGCCAGAGCTCTAGGAATGAAGTGTAGGTAGATATAGTGCCCAAATGTGAGTAATCCTACATCATGCACACCAAATACTCGTGCTAGACCTGTTGCTAGGGCGTGTTCTTACAGCAAACACATGCATAGCATTGAACTCAACTAATGCAGGTGTCCATTTACCAGAGAGCTAAATAATGTCACTGTAGGTTCTAATTACCTGCAATTCTAATGACAACACTCCAAACACCTCGAAGGGCCCCACCTGTTGATAACTCCATCACCAACTTGCACTTTCCATGTGCACAAGTATCCTATTAAATAGCTACACCCCCTAACTTACCATCACCATTACATATTGAATCGCCAACTGGATTAAAATTGATGCTAGAATATAAAATTAGCTATTGCAAGGGTATCTAGTATACCACAGGAAGTGTTTAGTCTCCCACAGGATGTGTTTAGTATACTACAGGAAGTGATGCAATGAAATTCAATATATTCTGAACAAACTGTTCAACTACACATGAACAGTTTGTAGTTTGCCTATTGCTATTGAGATGGGCCGCCGCGGAGCATGCTGGTGAGAGTGGAGTGCAGCTTTCTGTCGCTGCAGAGATGGAACCTTATGGAGATCATGCAGCTGACATGATACTGCATGATGTTAACCTTTAGACTTTCACAGCCGATGCACAAACCTGTGTTGAGCATTCGTCAACCCATGTTCAATATTAGTCTAATGGTGTTCTGGTCGTAAACAGGGTCCAGATGGAGGCAAATAAGGCTCTCCGAGTGCTTAGTAGGAGCCCCACACCAGGATGTATGTAAGGTAAGGTGTGACACAGAGTGCCAGCACAATACGCACCTTTTGAGATCGAGTACTGTCACATATCTTTACTAGGAGAAGTCTTGAATACCAGAGATTCTCAGGACTATCCCAGGACTATCCCATAATGTCCCTAGCCATATACTCCTAGCCCTAGAATACCCTTAGCCCTAGAATACTCCTAGCCCTAGAATACTCCTAGCCCTAGACTACCCCTAATCTGAGAAAACACATGTGCCATGCCGACTGGAATGCCTGTCTGGAGATATCTACGCGGGCCTCTTCCGCCCCCTCCCCCCCCCCCTCCCCCCATCATCGAAACACCGACAACTCCGGGGGGCATATCAACCTAACCCAAGGCATTTTCACGCCACTTCAAAGCCCACCAACACACCCATCTTTCGGCAACCAAACTACGTGTAGGGGAACAAGGTTTTGCAAGTGATGGGCCCTTTAAAAGGAAAAGAGTGTTAATTGCTTAGTGCGATTATTAAACGTCTACTAGGAAAGAATGCAAGGTGTGGTTTGGCGAGCGAAGGTGAGGTGGAGAGAGAAAGAATTAGAATTAGTTCTCGTCTCAGCCAGAGGGACACCCCATTGCTGCTTGTCTCCAGCAAGGGGACACTTTCATGTTCAGCTGCCCTTATATGGCACTCTTTCTAGCTCCACCCACTTATCCTCTGCCTCCCTTTCTTCTCTTCCTCAGTCTCCGAGGCAGACGTTGCTCATTCCCGATAGTTACTAGCATTTTTATAACTTTATTCATAGTTTGATGAAAACAATTACTCGGCAATAAGTGGTGGACCACGCTCATTAGTCCGTATAGTACTTATTAGTTCAAGTTTTATGGGGGCACTAGTATACATATACTACCTATTAGTCCATGTATTATGGGGGCACTAGTATACATATACTACCTATTAGTCCATGTATTATGGGGGCACTAGTATACATATACTACCTATTAGTCCATGTATTATGGGGGCACTAGTATACATATACTACCTATTAGTCCATGTATTATGGGGGCACTAGTATACGTATACTACCTATTAGTCCATGTGTTATGGGGGCACTAGTATACGTATACTACCTATTAGTCCATGTATTATGGGAGTACTAGTATACATATACTACCTATTAGTCCATGAATTATGGGGGCACTAGTATATACGTACACTACCTATTAGTCCATGTATATTATTGGGCCACTAGCAGTCTATAACTACATAATTAGAGTCAGCTTTCCTTGCTCGCTAATCACAGCTCTCGTTAATAACCGAATACGACTTCCGACATTGTTGCATATTTTACAGTCGAGAAGGGACCAGCTCCACAGAGATCAGGTTTCAGATGTATAATTTGTAAGACGCACAAGGTGGAGTCAGGTCAACTAATATTGCTGCATTATGTTCTTGGACATGTTCCAAACAATCTTCCTTGAGAGGCAGTATTTCAGGTATGTATGTCGTCCCATTGAAGCAAATCAAGTTCCCATACCTGTTTGCACTTCAGCTGTTCTCATTCAAATTCTGGCTTCAGTGAACAAACATCAAATTCCAGTTCCAGTGCGAGCAACCGGTTCCGGATCCATTGAATGAACCTCGAATTCGGGTTCCAAGGTAAACAAACTTCAAGTTTCCAGTGAATAAACTTTATGGAGGAACGATAACATTTTTTTAAAGGTGTTAAAAAAACTGTAGTTACGACTCGGAAATTCCTTGTTTCTGCACACTTCACTTGATATATAGCTCAAAAGATGGACGCTCTCTTTTGATACTAAAAAGATGTTGTATACTAAAAAGATGTTGCATAGGTATAGATCCATAGATTCTGCACACTTCACTGTATGGACTTGATATATAGCTCAAAAGATAGGTCTCTCTGTGTGCTCTCTTTTGACACTAAAAAGATGTTACATGGGTATAGATCCATAGATTCTGCACACTTCACTGTATGGACTTGATATACTGTATAGCTCAAAAGATGGTCTCTCTGTGTGCTCCCTTGTGATACTAAACGTTGTTGCCTAGGTACAACCATGCCCAAGTTACAGGCGGTCAAGGTTGGAGGCCTCAAACCTGCATGCCTGCAGTTGTGGTTCCAGATTGGAAAGTGTTAGCTAGACAACTACCAGTGGCTAGAGAAAGCCCTACTTCTACAATACGAGTGTTTTCATTGGGCGGTTAAACGCGAGAATATGGTCAAGACAGTGAGAAAATTCACGTGCAGGGTACAAAGTTGTTGTGTTTTTTTTTGCATATATCTCGACGACTGATTATCTAATAAATAAAATAAAGTTTTTCCCCTTCAAATTGTATACAAAGGAATTTTCAAACTAGAGCACCACAATCAATGTCGGGAATGTCGGGCTGGGGCCGATGGGGACTCGATTGGCCCAAAGAGGTAGAGCATTTCCTCTCTGTAGTTCAACCTAGAGCCTATGAAAAAGATGTCGCATCGAGTCTGAAGGTGAACATCTGGCCCTGAAGGCGGCCAAACAGATCCAATGAGATCCACTGCTTCTGGACACCAGACACCCCAGGGACTCGATGATCTGAGGATGAAATGAAAGTCACCTCAACAGAATGACAAGTATTCGAGTGGGTGGCCATCTTCCTCTCCGTGCGACATCGAGAGCATGCCCTTGTGAAGTGATTGTCTACCCACGCGGCTTGATCACTTACTCGCATTTTAGGATAGAGCAAACTTCCTCTTGCCACAGATACTAATTTCATCTGCTAGCACCGACCTAGCAGAAGGCCACACTTGCTGCAAGTTCAGGCACTCAAGATTTAGAGGTTCCCCCACTTTGGCTGGGGTACCTTTGGCAGGGCTGCTGAGGTAACTATGGCATGGTTGCTGATGTAACTTTGGCATGGCTGCTGAGGTAACTTTGGCAGGGCTGCTGAGGTAACTTTGGCATGGCTGCTGAGGTAACTTTGGCAGGGTTGCTGAGGTAACTTTGGCAGGGTTGCTGAGGTAACTTTGGCATGGCTGCTGAGGTAACTATGTCATGGTTGCTGAGGTAACTTTGGCATGGCTGCTGAGGTAACTTTGGCATGGCTGCTGAGGTAACTTTGGCATGGCTGCTGAGGTAACTATGGCATGGCTGCTGAGGTAACTTTGGCATGGTTGCTGAGGTAACTTTGGCATGGTTGCTGAGGTAACTTTGGCATGGTTGCTGAGGTAACTATGTCATGGTTGCTGAGGTAACTTTGGCATGGCTGCTGAGGTAACTATGGCATGGCTGCTGAGGTAACTTTGGCATGGCTGCTGAGTAACTTTGGTAGGGTTGCTGAGGTAACTTTGGCATGGCTATACTATTGCAACATGTTTTAGTAGAGAGCACACAGAGAGATCTATCTTTTGAGCAAGTTCATACAGCAAAGTCTGCAGAATCTGTAGAGCTCCAAAGTCATAACAATGAGTTTTTTTTTGTAATCAAGCAAAAGGAATAAAAGCAAGTTAATTTCCTTGCATTTCTGTTAGCTCTAAAGCCCCTCCCCCTAAAAGTGGCTGAACCATTCATATTTTATGGGTGAACGTCCAATGCATATAGCCCATACATGGGCCACAGACACACTTGCCATGCTCAGCAGTAGCTATTCAACTCACGCTCATTTGCACCATCTAATTATTCAGCCCACAACCAGCTACGCAGCCACACAAGTTGCTATGGTAACAATGCTTGCAGTGGCCTCGTTTCCAGAAAAACAGCTTTTTGTCTCTGACCTGCTGCAGCGGGAATTGCAATAGCACATTTCTTCCCTGAGTCATGTGGAAGTGTTTATTTACTAGGGCTGAAAGCAGGTGGTTACCGAGTCCCTAGTCACTATCAGTGTCAGTGAGGAGTTCAATCTGTTCAATCTCTTCCTCCTCCTCCTCCAGGGAGAGGCGAATGGGAACCTCTACATTGCTGCCACTCCCTTCCAGCAGCTGGCGAGAGGCTTCAGCGATGCCTGCAACAGCCAGAGCTGTTAAACTATCACCTTTAAGGCAGCGAATCTCTCCGCATCTTCAGACCCTTCCACCTTCACAGAGATGCTGTGAGCATGGAAGCATTTCTTTATCACCTCAGCAGCTAGTATAGTACACTGTATCATGAGTTCTCCACACTGTGCACTGGGGCTAGGCCCTTCAACTAGACATGCTATAATTAAAGCACAGAATTTTCAAGAGCAAGTTATATTAAATGTGTGACTTTTATTCGAGTGAATACTAATATATATATAATACATATATATATAAGTGATAGTCTCGAGCAGAAATCAAATCCATTTTTTTGAAAAATGTGATTACTGATACCAATACCCTCGGGCAATAGTCCTCATCCCCGTAAAGTTCCAGGGCTCAAATTTGTTCACATGCTCATTGACGCTTGACCTAAGGCCACACCTCAGGGTTACATCATTAGCATGCCCACGAGTGTCAATGATTTTCGACGTGCAACACCCTGTCCCGCTCTTCTTCAACACCGCTCTTCGTCGGTGGGTAAAGGGAGGAATCGTACGACACGTTGAAGGTAATCGTACGACATGTTGAAGGTAATTGTACGACACGTTGAAGGTAATAGCACGACACGTTGAAGGTAATCGTACGGCATGTTGCTAGTGCATTACTTGTAGCTTAGCTAGCTAGCAGGAATAGAAGCTACTCGAGAAAAGAGAAAAAATGTGTTCCGACGATAGATATACTTATAGCTAGCGTGCTCAAGCAGCTTTAATGCTTACCTGTTTCAAGCGATTCTTCAGACCTGTGGACGCTTCTGGTCCAGTCTGAACTGCAGTTCTTGCGATACTCTCATTTCCTTCAGTTGGGAATGGTTCCACGGAAGAAGCAGAAGCAGATATTTTGAGCGTGACTTGAAGCAGACATTTTGAGCTTGACTTGGAGCATCTTTTGGCAAGACTACTAGACCGCGTAGTAGTGTGCCCGGGGCAAACTTGAATGCTGACCTGCAAACGCTCGACTACCTCCGAGGCCGCAGTGCAAATAGCTAGTGTTTTATGGAGACTTCTAGTCGGTCCATTCCAAGTGCAACTTTCTCAATAATTGAATTCTGACTAATATTTGCCGTCTACTTGTGACTGGCACAACACGTCTGTATAATAATAATATATGGAAACTACTCGAGTTTCAAGTGTAGGTAATCGTCGGGGACAACGAGGAACTGAGATGAGGCATATCAGGTGGAGAATGGTGGATATGTCAATGAGGTGGTGATTTACAGGTTGGAAGACGTGGGGATCGATGGAGGTGGTGGTGTCAATGGCTGCTCTTGAGGAGGAGGAGGAACTTTTGTTGTGTCTGCACTTCGAGAGGAATTCGGATAGTGTGTCTGAAGTTGTTTGCTGTCCGAGTCGATGACGTGGAGTTTCTTCTCTGTGATGCATAAGTTACAGCGTATGAAGTCGTCGAGTAGGGCGGTGCTCTGTACTACACGATTGGACCGTATCATGGAATGGTGTGAGCTGGTGTCCTGGACTCGGCAATGGACACCTTCACTTGTTAATCAAACACATCTGCCGCACTGTCAATCAACACCCCCATTGACGTATCCACCATTGGCCCTGATGATGGCTTAACACGTGAAACTAAAACTAGCAATTCCAAAGGAGTCGGCATATCATCTCTGCTTGGCATGTATGTAGCATTGAGCTCTGTTTGTGGGCCCACACATTGACAAACTAATATATATCAGATCTGGCGTGCTACATCAAAGTCCCCCCCCCCCCCCCCCCACCTACCCAGAAAAAAACAGGATATCTTTGTTGCAGAAAAATAATATGCATATATTCCCATGCACCGTACACACACACACATTGCCTGGCAACATCATGGTGACCTTAGCTGGCACCATACCAAGCGTGGCGTTGTGTAAATTCAGGGATAGTAGTTAGGCGCTGAGCAGAGGACTGAGCTGAGAAGTGCTTAACTATCGGCGTGGCAACAGTTTGGATGTCATCAGGGGCTAGTGGAGGTGTGGCACATACACAGCAACACACTGTGGATTACCAATGCACTTTCCCACCCAAGACTGGCTTGCACTAGGACCAGGGCTCAGACTAGGACCAGGGCTTGGACTAGAACCAGGGCTTTAACCAGGACCATGGCTTTAACCAGGACCATGGCTTGGACTAGGACCAGGGCTCAGACTAGAACCACGGCTTGGACTAGAACCAGGGCTTTAACCAGGACCATGGCTTGGACTAGGACCAGTGTTTGGACTAGGACCAGGGCTCAGACTAGGACCAGGACTTGGACTAGAACCAGGGCTTTAACCAGGACCATGGCTTGGACTAGGACAGTGTTTGGACTAGGACCAGGGCTCAGACTAGAACCAGGACTTGGACTAGAACCAGGGCTTTAACCAGGACCATGGCTTGGACTAGGACCAGTGTTTGGACTAGGACCAGGGCTCAGACTAGAACCATGGCTTGGACTAGAACCAGGGCTTTAACCAGGACCATGGCTTGGACTAGGACCAGTGTTTGGACTAGGACCAGGGCTCAGACTAGAACCAGGGCTTGGACTAGAACCAGGGCTTTAACCAGGACCATGGCTTGGACTAGGACCAGTGTTTGGACTAGGACCAGGGCTCAGACTAGGACCAGGACTTGGTGGGCAACAACTTTGGACATTCATGGCAGATCCAAGGAGGGTTTGTCTCCTCTCTCACACTATCATGCACTTACCCCCCTCCAGACTATTCAGTTCTGATAAACAACCTAAAAAGACAATTCGGGGGAGGACGGATCATGTCCTCTTCCTCCTGTTGGGGAACCATAAACATAGCCTAGTCTTCCCACACCCCTCATGCCACACCCTGACTAATGATCCCCACAATTAGCCATTATATAACTTCCTGATAAACCAAAATGCATGTGGAATAAGGCACGCGTGGTTAAACTTCCGTTGTCATAGGTTCCCTGAATGCACGAGCGATGCAGAACGCCACCTCATTGTCTCAGTTATTTGTCGACATCGAATGCATCGCATCACTTGAATATACAATAATAACTGAACCAGCCCTAGTATGAGAAGAGCTGGCCCGCCTCAGTTCCAAGGCTACGGAAAGTACCGAGGAGTTGTCGTTTGAGAGGTGTACTCCTGGTACGTGCTTTCGGGTACTCTGAGTCGCAGCCATGCACGGCACACACCCACTTTGTCAGCCATGCACATAAAGGGTTAATGCAGGGAGAATCTGAATTTTCTGCCGAGTGCTTCGAGTGCTTCTATAAAGATTAAATACAACTTATCGAAACCTTTTTCTTCAGCACTGTGACGTCCAACCTGCTCCATAGCAACTAATACTCGAGCTGGTCGAGAGAGATGCCTGCACTCACTGTAAGGACAGTCAGCTGTTTGAGGCAAGATGGATGCTTTGACAACCATCTGCAGGCACACAATACTCACTCCAGCTGCCAGTGGGCACATCCTTGCCAAGAAAGAAAGGAAAAAAAATAAAATAATAATAATAAAAATAAAAAATATATATAAAATACAAACACACAAAAAAAGTTTCAAGGTGTGTATTTAGGGTGGGGGCATGGCATTAGCCCACGACCCCGTGTTATTCTCACCCCCCTCAATAGCTCATGATACAAGGTGAGCCCCTCTTTTTTTTCAAACCCCAAGTTCCCCCCTTCCCCGAAAATTTCTGTATATAGTACTAGCCCCCCAAAAAATAACCTTTAATAGAGAGTGATGGATATTTCCACGTCTCCCGCCCCCCCCCCCCCCAACTTCACCAACCCTGAACCATGATATGCTATTACCCCTCACTTAAAAGTCTAAAGAAAACAGCACTGTTGACATGATCTGAGTGCAAAGGTCTTGTTTCCCATAATAGGAGCCAACAGCAAACATTGCTTCCTTGAAGGAATAAGATAAAAGGCTGCCAGCTCATGTTTTGACAATTCGTTTATAGGAAGACTTCCAAGGAGCTGTTAGTACTGAGAAAGAAGGCTAGTAGGCCTGCCATGCTGATGGTAGAGATCACTTAATATTAATATCTATTTGTCTCTATTAACAGGTAGTTGAGAAGTTGTCCAGTACTTCCATAAGCTTTTCTAGGGACTATCCCGGGATGTCCCTAGCCAGGGTGACTGGCTATACAGCATGGATCCTGGAGGACTTGTATCCCGGGATACTTGAGACTTTCCCGGGATGTCCCTAGTGAGGGCGACTGGCTATACAGCATGGATCCTGGAGGACTTGTATCCCGGGATACTTGGGACTTTCCCGGGATGTCCCTAGTGAGGGTGACTGGCTATACAGCATGGATCCTGGAGGACTTGTATCCCAGGATACTTGGGACTTTCCCGGGATGTCCCTAGTGAGGGTGACTGGCTATACAGCATGGATCCTGGAGGACTTGCATCCCGGGATTACTTGGGACTATCCCGGGATGTCCCTAGTGAGGGCTAATACAGCATGGATCCTGGAGGACTTGTATCCCGGGATACTTGGGACTCTCCCGGGATGTCCCTAGTGAGGGTGACTGGCTATACAGCATGGATCCTGGAGGACTTGCATCCCGGGATACTTGGGACTCTCCCGGGATGTCCCTAGTGAGGGTGACTGGCTATACAGCATGGATCCTGGAGGACTTGCATCCCGGGATACTTGGGACTCTCCCGGGATGTCCCTAGTGAGGGTGACTGGCTATACAGCATGGATCCTGGAGGACTTGCATCCCGGGATACTTGGGACTCTCCCGGGATGTCCCTAGTGAGGGTGACTGGCTATACAGCATGGATCCTGGAGGACTTGCATCCCGGGATACTTGGGACTCTCCCGGGATGTCCCTAGTGAGGGTGACTGGTCTTAGCCTCGACTTCAGGATCCATATTGAGTCAGTCACCCTCATCAGGGGTATGCCGGGACAGTCCCAAGTATCTGGGTAACTCCCAGAGCGTCACAAGAAAGGGTGTGGCCGAGTGCTGGACACTAAAAAAGAAAGAGAGAAAGAATGTATCTCATTAATTAAACTATTAATATTTGTGGTTTTGGTGAGCCACTGGTCCCGAAGAAAACACATACTCAGACATGAAGCCATCGTGGGGACCACGAGAGTACTACATACATGCTCTCTTCTCCGTCTAGCCCCCACTACGTATTTGGTCTCATTTGACGCACTCTACATGTGGGCAACGTTGCACGGGTTACCTCAGCCGTGTTCCACTAGGCTCCCCGGCAGGTGGGTGCAACATCTGGTGATACCACCCCAATCAGCGATGAAGGCAGTCTCCACATTCGTATGGCAGTGATAGATAGATAAAGATGGCAGGATATTGCTGGATGAAGACCTTAGGATATCTTGGGATATTGACCCTTTAGATATTAGAATATTTTTTGGATATAAACCTTTTAGATATTAGGATATTCTTGGATATTGATATCAGGAACTTTGGATATTGACCCTATTAGATATTAGGATTTTGGGGGTGCATTCATATCACTTCCATTGGAAGAATAAACGTGTTGACAAGTATATTCACAATAATCAAAGTCTTTTGTGTAATGTTATAACAGGTAGTGATCTACAGTAATAACCATTACTGCTCCAATTATGTAATAACCATTACTGCTCTGATTATGTAATAACCATTACTGCTCTAATTATGTAATAACCATTACTGCTCTAATTATGTAATAACCATTACTGCTCTAATTATGTAATAACCATTACTGCTGCTCTGATTATGTAATAACCATTACTGCTCTAATTATGTAATAACTATTACTGCTCTAATTATGTAATAACCATTACTGCTCTAATTATGTAATAACCATTACTGCTCTAATTATGTAATAACCATTACTGCTCTGATTATGTAATAACCATTACTGCTCTGATTATGTAATAACCATTACTGCTCTGATTATGTAATAACCATTACTGCTCTGATTATGTAATAACCATTACTGCTCTGATTATGTAATAACCATTACTGCTCTAATTATGTAATAACCATTACTGCTCTAATTATGTAATAACCATTACTGCTCTGATTATGTAATAACCATTACTGCTCTGATTATGTAACTGCTCTGATTATGTAATAACCATTACTGCTCTGATGACTCTAATTATGTAATAACCATTACTGCTCTGATTATGTAACTGCTCTGATTATGTAATAACCATTACTGCTCTGATTATGTAACTGCTCTGATTATGTAATAACCATTACTGCTCTGATGACTCTAATTATGTAATAACCATTACTGCTCTGATTATGTAACTGCTCTGATTATGTAATAACCATTACTGCTCTGATTATGTAACTGCTCTGATTATGTAATGACCATTACTGCTCTGATGACTCTAATTATCTAATAACCATTACTGCTCTGATTATGTAACTGCTCTGATTATGTAATAACCATTACTGCTCTGATTATGTAACTGCTCTGATTATGTAATAACCATTACTGCTCTGATGACTCTAATTATGTAATATGTAATAACCATTACTGCTCTGATTATGTAACTGCTCTGATTATGTAATAACCATTACTGCTCTGATTATGTAACTGCTCTGATTATGTAATAACCATTACTGCTCTGATTATGTAACTGCTCTGATTATGTAATAACCATTACTGCTCTGATTATGTCTGCTCTGATTATGTAATAACCATTACTGCTCTGATTATGTAACTGCTCTGATTATGTAATAACCATTACTGCTCTGATTATGTAACTGCTCTGATTATGTAATAATCATTACTGCTCTAACTATGCCATCCAACAATAAACTACCCCTCCCACCTTCACTAGCCACGCCCCCATCAAGTTCATTTACAGATAGGAATGGTGTGTTTGTGTTCTCCAGGAAAAAAGTGAAAGAATCCAAATGATATTCATAGTCACAGGATCACCTAACACCACGTCAGTTTACATAAGGAATAGCTAAAACAGCGGATCGGTAACCACGGCAACCTCAGCCCAGTAAGGACATCGAGGTGCATGAAGATGTCTTGGAACGTCACACCTGCTCCCTCCCTCCCTGCACCAGCGGCTGCAGAGTTATGGCAATGATTTGGTAATTTGTTGGCGTGCCTGTAATTAATTTCTTTACGAGGGGGTTGCGGATTTCTGTTAAATGCCCCCCCCCCCCCGGTGTTGCGGATTTCTGTTAAATGCCCCCCCCCCCCCCCCCCCCGGTGTTGCATGCTGGCTTCTGATCATAGCTACAGACACAACTAACAGAGCATGTTCCCTGTGTCCATGCCCCCCCAATACCGGCCAGGGGTGATAGGAGGGGGGGGGGGGAAGAATGTCGAACTTTTTGGTCATCCACGAGGAATGTCACTACTCCCCACTGGAACCTCCGTGGTCTTCTTTCTGCATTCTTCAGCAACTATTTGGGAGCACGAGGTCATTAATCACATCATGGGAGAATGAGGTCATTAATCACATCATGGGAGCATGAGGTCACTAATCACATCAAGCGAATTTATTGCTAGTTTAACAAAACCTGGAGTGCTCACTCTGGCAGGGTCCGATTAGTCCATCTGGAGCAGAAAAAATGCCGGAGAAAATGCCGGAGAACTTGGCCAGTTCCCTCCTCTCCAACATGTGGCAAAGAGAAATGGACTTTCCTCACCTGTGCCACTCTCCTCCCAACAGCTTGCAATGTAACTTCTGCGGACGTTGGATCAGCTGAAGTGCCTCTTCCAACAGCCATCGAGGCAGAGAGGTTCACCATTGTCCAGACCCGTCAGTCCAGTTTGACGACACACATCCACTGCCTTGCTACATACAGTATCCACCATTTAATCATGGCAAAATGTCTAGTATACTACCGGAAGTGTCTAGTATACTACAGGAAGTTTCCAGTACACTACAGGAAGTGCTGTCATAAAGTAATAATCCCACAAATTCTAAACCTAATTAACGCCATAAAGTTTGTAGTTCTCCTGCTGCTTATGAGACAATCCACCACACGGACGCTGGTGGGAGTGGCTGCAGCTTTCTGTCGGTGCAGAGATGGAAGCTTATGGCGGTCAAGCAGCAGCTGCAAGTCTGGGGAGAAGCCTGGCAGGAAACATTGCGGTCGCCAACAGAGAGTGGTATAATTGGCAAGGTCAGACAGAGGTCGCCTGATTATCTAGAAACTTCTTTTCAAGTTTGGACCAATCAACCAGAAGAGTGTGCGATGGCTTCTCTAATCAACCAGAAGAGTGTGCGATGGCTCCTTTAATCAACCAGAAGAGTGTGGATGGCTTCTCTAATCAACCAGAAGAGTGTGGATGGCTTCTCTAATCAACCAGAAGAGTGTGCGATGGCTCCTCTAATCAACCAGAAGAGTGTGCGATGGCTCCTCTAATCAACCAGAAGAGTGTGCGATGGCTCCTCTAATCAACCAGAAGAGTGTGCGATGGCTTCTCTAATCAACCAGAAGAGTGTGTGATGGCTCCTCTAATCAACCAGAAGAGTGTGTGATGGCTTCTCTAATCAACCAGAAGAGTGTGCGATGGCTTCTCTAATCAACCAGAAGAGTGTGTGATGGCTCCTCTAATCAACCAGAAGAGTGTGTGATGGCTCCTCTAATCAACCAGAAGAGTGTGCGATGGCTTCTCTAATCAACCAGAAGAGTGTGCGATGGCTCCTCTAATCAACCAGAAGAGTGTGCGATGGCTCCTCTAATCAACCAGAAGAGTGTGCGATGGCTCCTCTAATCAACCAGAAGAGTGTGCGATGGCTCCTCTAATCAACCAGAAGAGTGTGCGATGGCTCCTCTAATCAACCAGAAGAGTGTGCGATGGCTCCTCTAATCAACCAGAAGAGTGTGTGATGGCTCCTCTAATCAACCAGAAGAGTGTGCGATGGCTCCTCTAATCAACCAGAAGAGTGTGCGATGGCTCCTCTAATCAACCAGAAGAGTGTGCGATGGCTCCTCTAATCAACCAGAAGAGTGTGCGATGGCTCCTCTAATCAACCAGAAGAGTGTGTGATGGCTCCTCTAATCAACCAGAAGAGTGTGCGATGGCTCCTCTAATCAACCAGAAGAGTGTGCGATGGCTTCTCTAATCAACCAGAAGAGTGTGCGATGGCTCCTCTAATCAACCAGAAGAGTGTGTGATGGCTCCTCTAATCAACCAGAAGAGTGTGCGATGGCTCCTCTAATCAACCAGAAGAGTGTGTGATGGCTCCTCTAATCAACCAGAAGAGTGTGCGATGGCTCCTCTAATCAACCAGAAGAGTGTGCGATGGCTCCTCTAATCAACCAGAAGAGTGTGCGATGGCTCCTCTAATCAACCAGAAGAGTGTGCGATGGCTCCTCTAATCAACCAGAAGAGTGTGCGATGGCTCCTCTAATCAACCAGAAGAGTGTGCGATGGCTCCTCTAATCAACCAGAAGAGTGTGCGATGGCTCCTCTAATCAACCAGAAGAGTGTGCGATGGCTCCTCTAATCAACCAGAAGAGTGTGTGATGGCTCCTCTAATCAACCAGAAGAGTGTGTGATGGCTCCTCTAATCAACCAGAAGAGTGTGCGATGGCTCCTCTAATCAACCAGAAGAGTGTGCGATGGCTCCTCTAATCAACCAGAAGAGTGTGCGATGGCTCCTCTAATCAACCAGAAGAGTGTGCGATGGCTCCTCTAATCAACCAGAAGAGTGTGCGATGGCTCCTCTAATCAACCAGAAGAGTGTGCGATGGCTCCTCTAATCAACCAGAAGAGTGTGCGATGGCTCCTCTAATCAACCAGAAGAGTGTGCGATGGCTCCTCTAATCAACCAGAAGAGTGTGCGATGGCTCCTCTAATCAACCAGAAGAGTGTGCGATGGCTCCTCTAATCAACCAGAAGAGTGTGCGATGGCTTCTCTAATCAACCAGAAGAGTGTGCGATGGTTTCTCTAATAAACCTAAAAATGGAACATCCACAACTCAGAGAAGTAACACACAACAGGTCAGAGACACTTCTACGCAACATCACGCAAATACATTGAATACTACGTAAGAGAGGCTACTTTTCAAGGGAGATTACTGGTCCACAGGAGACTACTATTCAAGGGTCTCAGTATTCAAGAGGGACTACTATTCCAGAAGAGACTACTGTTCGAGCTCATGCAAATCACGGAAAACTACTAAGAGGGACTACTTTTCAAGGGAGCTTACTATTCCAGAGGAGATCACTATTCAAGGGGTTACTATTCCAGAAGAGACTACTATTCAAGGAGCTTACCATCCAGAAGAGTCTACTAGTCGAGGGAGCTTACTATTCCAGAGGAGACTACTATTCAAGGGTTACTAATCCAGAAGAGACTACTATTCAAGGGGTTACTTTAACTTGAGGGGCTTACTGATCCAGAGGACACTACTGAGGTAGATTACCATTAACAAGAAGACCACTATTCGAGGGAGTTTACTATATGGGGGGAGAGTGGCATGGAGATATGGTCCATATTGTATTCTCAGCTGCAACATCGAGTAGGTGAGGTGCTAATCTTCACACTTCAAGAAGAAGCTAATAAGCATTAACTGGTAATGGTGTCTGGTGACAAAGATGAGAGAAGCATCAGGGACGTGCCACTAACAACAAAGGACAAGAAATACCACCAATCAGTCTCAAACACAAGCCCCGCCTTCACCCTAGCAACGCCAGTTCTCACGTACACACCAGCTATGCATCACCTCCTACCTCACTTCCTCCCTTAACCACACATCCTTCTTCCTCTTCCATCATAGCAACTTGTTTTCCTTGATTGCCACCTGAGCAGGATTCAAACACCCACTCACTCACTATCTTCCGATGCCTTTCTTGCTAGACCTTCAAAGTGGAAAGTTCTCGTAATAAATGCTGTAATTGGCAGACTGACAGCCACAGGGTTGACTAATGCCCAGCTAGAGGCTTCTAGAGGACTACTCTGATGATAACCTCGCCCGTGCATGTGTCTAGTGTGTGTGTGTGTGCATGGGTGAGGTTGAATGTGTGTGTGTGTGTGTGTGTGTGACCTGGGAACAAAAGTTATACCTAACAAATTAACACCTGACAGGAAATTAAACTGACCTTCCTCAATAATCAACTTGAAATTTACTAGCCTTCATCAGGAATAGCAAGGTTTCCATTATGTCAACTCTGAGGGAGATAAGGAAATGTTGTGGCTAGCAGGTGCATGCAAGAACAGCCTTCTAAGGGACTACCATATTTCAGAGAGTCCGCACGAAAACAATTCGTTTCCACTAGCTCGAATCTGTGCTGCGCAGACCAGACGAGGGCACGATGGCGGGTCTTATTTCACTGAGTATACGCAGAGCGAAAAGACGCCTTGTGCCTCCTCACTCGGATCCAATAGCATGTGCACAATTGATTGGGTATTAATCGTCAAATACGTATTATTAGTGCACGATCAAATCAAAAGGAGCGAGCTATTTCACGGATGACTGGAACTTGGAAGTAATTCAGGGGGCAAACAATTCGAGGGGGCGAAGTGATCGAGGAAATATGTTATTGTGTGTCCAGCGGACATCCTTGGGAACATCTCTGATTGTCCAGAGGAGTTGAAGAAAGGTTGGGGGGATAACTTTTATTACAGGGACACACTCATCAATATCCCGGGATTGTCCCGAGAGCTGGTGCAACACTCTGGAGAGAATGTCAAGCAGATTAGTCATCAGAGTTTTAATAACCCCTAACCCTCACAATGCAGTCAAATAAGTAGATATCCATTCCCAGGAGCTGCTAGCAGAGTTATGGAGACAAGAGTAGCTAGCCTTCCAAGCAGCAGCTATCAGAGTCATGGAGACAACAGTAGCTAGCCATCCAAGCAGAAGCTAGCAGAGTTATGGAGACAAGAGTAGCTAGCCATCCAAGCAACAGCTAGCAGAGTCATGGAGACAAGAGTAGCTAGCCATCCAAGCAGCTGCTAGCAGACAAGAGTAGCTAGCCATCCAAGCAGCTGCTATCAGAGTTATGGAGACAAGAGTAGCTAGCCATCCAAGCAGCAGCTAGCAGAGTTATGGAGACAAGAGTAGCTAGCCATCCAAGCAGCAGCTAGCAGAGTTATGGAGACAAGAGTAGCTAGCCATTCAAGCAGCAGCTAGCAGAGTTATGGAGACAAGAGTAGCCAGCCATCCAAGCAGCAATGTTGTGAGGCAAGCCTTCCCAAACTAATTTAAAACCTGGGAATCCCTCCACCATGGGAGGACCACACCCACTTTGATGACTACACGCACTTAGGCTTCCACGAAGCAGAGTCCAGGTGTTGATTAGAAAACAATAAAAGCGAAGACTCTACGTGGGTGACCCACAAGTCAGATTAGAAATTTTAATTAAGCAGTAGATATATTTTCTTCGAATGCAAGAACATGGGATGATCACATTTCAGATAAAGAATTCCCCCTCTCGCTATTGATACCACACGGCCAGCCACACCCAACACAAGGTCCTGGTAAGGTGTGGGTTCGCATTTGTACGTCATGTTGGGTAGCTGGGCAACACTTAGAGTCTACAACATTTGACCGAGATACACATCAGGGCTGCTTGTAGTGTGGGGCAGCAGAGAGAGGCTACCATCACTGCTGATATCTGGGCTGCTTGTAGTGTGAGGCAGCTGTTATGTCAGAGAGAGGCTACCATCACTGCTGATATCTGGGCTGCTTGTAATGTGGGGCAACTATGTCAGAGAGAGGCTACCATCACTGCTGATATCTGGGCTGCTTGTAGTGTGAGGCAGCTGCTATGTCAGAGAGAGGCTACCATCACTGCTGATATCTGGGCTGCTTGTAGTGTGGGGCAACTATGTCAGAGAGAGGCTGCCATCACTGCTGATATCTGGGCTGCTTGTAGTGTGGGGCAGCTATGTCAGAGAGAGGCTACCAACACTGCTGATATCTGGGCTGCTTGTAGTGTGGGGCAACTATGTCAGAGAGAGGCTACCATCACTGCTGATATCTGGGCTGCTTGTAGTGTGAGGCAGCTGTTATGTCAGAGAGAGGCTACCATCACTGCTGATACCTGGGCTGCTTGTAGTGTGGGGCAGCTGTTATGTCAGAGAGAGGCTACCATCACTGCTGATGGTTTTGTTGTGCCAGTCCAGTCATGAAAGATGATGCGTCAGCTTACGAACTATGAAGACTGCACTGCTAGTTAAGTCTCCGTCCTGTCTGATAGCCAAAGTAACGAAACCTCTTCACCCACCGATAATGCCTTCCCATTTGGTACATAATTCCCAATACAAACTCACTGATTATCAACAAAGAGAGATCACTCAAATTAGATAGAGATGAAATCTAACTTGATGTTTTTGAAATGCTTGCACAGCAGGAATTTGGCACGGTTCCCATCCTAAGAGTCTAGCGTGAGTACAGGTCATGCTGGAATTTGTCCTCTACAAGGCCCATCGCAGCCACACCTCTTCCCGCACCCAGACTTCTGACGCCATTCACTGGACTCATGCACACGATGGCAGTTACGTTTGTAAATGCGTGTGTGTTTGCGGTCGAAAAGAAGGCGTATTCCAACATTAGCAGACCTCAGGTAACAAAGTTTCCTCCCAGTTTCAGTAACACCTAGCCCTTCTGTAATGGGCTGCTAAGTGCTGCTAAGTGGGGTCAGTTACCATGACAATTACCAAATGGCTTGTGCGTCCAATTTTCCATTTTTGTCATCTCCCCTTTGATGGCATCGTTGCCATGGTGAAGTTGCATGTGCATGAGGCCAAGTCAGGAAGTTGATTTGTGTCTCGTTCTCAGTGTGTGCAGTTTTAGGCAGTTGTGGGTGTGGTTTGAAGTGGGTGAGGACATTAGTCAGAGCTATCGAGATTTGACACTTTATTAATTGCATATATTACGCCAACCAAATTTGACCTTTCCACATTCCAATTGTCCTAATCGCCACGCAGCTTCAAGCTACCCACCTCAGGACAAAATTGCAATGGCTCACGCCAGCCTCGTATTGAGTTCCTCAGTAGCTCGGCATCTGGTGGCTTCGCGAATAAGCTACGCAGGTCGAGATCCTTGAATTGGGGTGCACATAGCAGGTACGCATCATGTACAGTACATACAACGTCAGAAGCAGAGGGAGACGATGTCGCGTGGGCCCCCTTTGGTCCTCCTCCAGCGTTCACCTCAACCATTCGTAACCACGCACACCGATTAAAAATATATATTGCATCCTCACACTTTTGAGCCTCCCAGCCACAGACTTCGGTTAAATATCCCGTTTCTTCTAATTGATCGCAAATTAATATACCCCTAGTCTTTTGTTCGAGGACATGCCCTGTTCACTACGCCTGCACCGAGTAAAATAGCTAGGACACACCCCCATACAGCATGCGCAACTTCAAGGTGCTAGAAATGAACCGACCATGCGTGGTCTATTCAAGGAAACATGACACTGGTCTATTCATGGAAACATGTCAGTAGTCTACTCAAGGAAACATGATAGTAGTATATTCAAGGAAACATGTCAGTACTTATAATTACAATAAACTTCTCATAATCAAACTTGAAATTATACTCTTTCGACGGCGACTAGATGCTCTAGCCTTCATTAGGATTAGGGTATGTGGATCAAGTGTGGTCATGTGGGACCCAAGCTAATTGTCCATTAGACTTGTACGTGCCAAGTAAGTCAGAATGCCGGCACATCCCATTCCAAGCTCTTGAGCAACCCAAACCTCCCTCCCTTGTGCTAGAAACCTCAGAGGGGTGCCACGAATAGCATTGCCACAGGATGAGTCAGTATCAAAATGGTCAGACCGCACAGAGGCCAGATGAGTTCAGATTGGCAGACACACCCGGCATTTTAATTAGCACGTGATTCACAAGCGTAGGCAGAATATAATGATAATGCTAATATCCTGGGTACAAATTATCCATTATTAAGGTGGCACTAAGGGGTGTAAAAAAAACCTGGGGGAGGGGGGGGGGGGGAGGGAAGGGGTTACCTAGGAAGTTTTCTGTGGCATTTCACTGCCTTTTATGAAAAAATGGCTGAAAAATCACCTCATGTGAACATATAGTACTAGTCTGTGCTAATTAGAGGTAATTATAGCCAACCCTGGGTACAAACTATCCATTAAGGTGCCACTAAGTGGTGTAAAAAAACCCTGGGGGAGGGGGGGGGAGGAAAGGCGTTACCTAGGAAGTTTTCTGTGGCATTTCACTGACTTTTAAAAAATGGCTGAAAAAAATGGCTGAAAAATCATGAACATATAGTTCTAACTAGTCTGTGCTAATTAGAGACAATTATAGCTGTTGACTTCCTGTATCTATGCTATGCTCTCCAAAGGCCTGTCCATACTGCGCAAGTAAATGCTCATTAATGCACACTGGTCGCGTATAACACTGAATTTGAATTAAAATAATGAGAATTATTCTGGTTCACTTCGATAGATGGTTTGAGACAAATTAAAGCGTCCAAATAACTACGCGAGTGTGCGTTGAAAAGAATTTCATTCACTCATGTCTTCATGACGATGCAGCTGAGAACTTTGGAGCTAGCTGTATTCTGCTTACCCTCAGCTCTCTCCTCTTTCTTCTCTGCAGAAAAAATGTTTCCTGCGTATCTGTAGGTAGCTGATCAGCAAGAAAAGGATGCAAAAACAAACTCCATCTCAACTACAGCTACAGTATGTGATCTTGACTCACTTTGGTAGGCTCATTATATTTGCTTCGTATGGTTTATTTCGGTGCTGGTGTGGACACGATGAGTGTGCATTGATTGGAGAGTTTTATTCCCTAGGATGCAACATGCATCAGTTCAGGTGCAGTGTGAACAGGCCTTAAGAGGTTACTAGGGATGGACCAGGTACGGTTACTAGGGATGGACCAGGTACGGTTACTAGGGATGGACCAGGTACGGTTACTAGGGATGGATCTGCTAATGCTATTGGAAGGTGGGATATTATTAGCCCGGTTCCCCTGGAGGAGATGGAGGAGATGCACAATAATTTTTAAATAAATTAAAAAAAAAATTTTTTAAAGACATTCGCAACAACCGTCTTGGACCGTCTCATTCCTGCTAATCGCGTCACATTCTGCAGGAGGAAAAAGTTAGCCACCGACTCGCGCCTGCCTGGGAAACACCATTCCCCTTTGACAGAGGATGTTGTCCTGGCTTACTGAAGTTGCCTAGGACCATACTAATGAAGCTTCTGTTTGCCTACTTCAGATTCTTGTAACTAACAACAGCTTGGTAGTATGGTATCTCTAATGATCCACTTCAAGGAGATGTGGTCAGTGCAGAGAATGTCTGCTTGAGGATGTGGGAGCAGAGGCAAGCTACTTATTTGCCAAGACAGTTTTGGAGACCATGGGTAACTCACAGCAGGAAAATTAATCAGACAGCAGAGTGGAGTCCTTCTGGTGATTAGTATCTACTTACAGTGTACCTAATTGCATTCTGCATCAACACCTTACACATAAGATGTAGCTTTAAAAATGAGAACTAATGTACCTTGGGACAAGGTCACAATGTACTGATACATGAACTGCACAGATGTAACGTGGCAATCAAGCAAGCTTCCAGTTATGTCGCTCTAGCAGGCAATTTGTTGCATAAGAGACAATTTCTCTGCCAACAAGTGCTGGAATTTTCGAATGAAATGTCAAACCACAAGGAGACTGCTCGCCCTTCCGTGCACACTATACCCAGCTGGTGCGTTAATTTCGCATTTTGGGTTGTAATGAGCTCACACACACATAAAAACAACCAATCAGACCAAACCACTCATTCACCATGAAGGCACTCAACTGATAGATTGGAACCGACAAAAGTGGGATGGGATAAGTATTTCTCAGGCTCTTCAAGTTGTAACACAAGAAGATTCAATAACTTTCTCAATTAATCAACTTCAATTTTGCTTACTCGATGTTCTGGCTCTATGCTCTAGCCTTGTTCCAAGATGAAGACTAGGGCATGGAGCTTGATCCAGTGAGAAAACGCTGAGAAAGTTATCCATCTCATTATACTATGTCAACTGGAGTTTGAGAGTTTACACAAGAGATTTCTCAATCATGCATGCACCTTATGTCTAGCTAGTGCATTGCATTTTGGGTTGCAATGAATTCACAAAAACCCTGTCTACAATCTGACCAAAATACTCATTCATTTGAGAGTGGTTTCCTCACAAGTGCACTGGGCTGATGATAGCTTGGAGGGGAGGACATAGCTTGCTATTATTAATATTACAGACCTGAGTACCAGTTGCATTGTATTGTATGAACAGTTGTTCCAGAGACCTAGAATCACATTCCATCTATGCATATAGCCTTGAAAAATTAATAGCAATTAGGCCGTAGATACACAGCTGTGCTGCTACGGCACGGATACCTTGCTAGAACTCTATCTATAGCTCGGTTGTCAGGGTTGCTACATCCAACCAGCTCTAGCATACTGATACGTGTAGCTAGTTTAATAGCTAATGAGCTACCAAAAAATACCAACAAAACCTGGCGCCCCATGGAAGACGGGTGAAATTAATTACTATAACTTACTAGTAGCTCGGTGCAGACTGGTCCAGGATGGCTAGCTCAGTCAGCCCAGGTTAACGCTGCAGAGAGATCGGAATACTTCCTGAAGTTGAAAATTCAAGCACTTACTTAGCTACAGCTAAACAATGAAACTGTGCGGATTAGTTGGTACCGCGCAGTTACAGTGTGTAGGCGTGGCACGTCAGGGGAACGTGGGCGTAACAGGTGCTTGCGCACTATGTAGAAAAAAAAAGTTGATCACATGACCAATGCCTGGAAGGGACTGTAAGTTGAAGCTTCATGGAATATTGATTTCGAGTGTGTTCAAGCGGTAGGGAATTTTGGAAAAGGTGCAGGGTTTTATTCGGGTTCAGATGGAAGCTGCAAAACTCAAGCCAAGGCCGAAAAAGAAAGGTTAAAAATTGGAGAAGCTAGCTTAAATATGACGATGGAGTTCTAGCTTTTAGTGAAATGATATGCAACGCTTGACTTTGTGAGTGTATTTATAATTTTGCAGCCAAGGTGAAAACCAGGGGTGATAGGGAGAGGTCATCCCACGCCCAGGAAGACTCTAAATCAACTGAAGTGGTGAGCCAATATGACCCATCAAACCTACTGCAACTTTTCCTCTAGTTTTAACATCATCTACCTATCCTTGAATGTGAATGGGTTAGCCGTCCCTAAATGTGAAGACTCGCTGACGACTCGTACACACACACACACATGGTAGAATAAAATCTCGTCAAATACCCTCCATTAACTTTTTAATTTTTTAGTCATAGTGATTTTGACCACCCTGCCCCCCTTCTTTTTCATGCATTTTGTTAGAATGTCATGGCGTAGCCTTGACCTCACAGGTTGAACTCCATAAATATAAATAGAATTTGCATAGAGTACGGCTCTAATATTTTAATAGGTTGAGCTTCCAAAATTCACCTGTCACGAATATAAATCAGACACATGGCCTGAAAATGGGTTAAGCATAAATGAGTAACCGGCTAAAATGTGGATGTGTCGTATGTCCTGAATATTAACAGGTCACCTGTACTAAATATGAATGGGTCACTCATACTATCATTAACCCTTTCTTCCTATCATTAACCCTTTCCCTCTATCATTAACCCATTTCATCTATCATTAACCCTTTCCCTCTATCATTAACCTTTTAACCCTTTCCCTCTATCATTAATCCTTTCCCTCTATCATTAACCCTTTCCCTCTATCATTAACCCTTTCCCTGCCTCACCTGGACCATAACAATTCTGAAGGGGTCATGTGCATTAAGAGGGCAGCGGTATGTCGGTGTAGTACAAATGGGACGCGTCTAGTACAATATAGGAAGTGTATAGTATTCAAGGGGAAGTGCTGTAATGAGGTTCATCAAAGTAGTGAACTCTAGACTCAGTTTGTACATGCATAAAGTTGATTGTTTGTCTGCTGCTTATGAGACGGGCCACCGCGGAGCGTGCTGGTGGGAGTGGCATGCAGCTTTCTGCCGGTGCAGAGATGGAAGCTTATGGTAGTCAAGAAGCAGAGCTCTGTAAGTCATCAACTTTGCTGCAGTCAAGCAGGAAACCTTGCGGTTGCCAACAGAGAGTTGTACAATTGGCAAGGTCAGGCAGAAGTCACTTGATTACCTAGTAACTTCTTTCCAAGCTTTGACATACTAGTCTACATACAGTGTGTGATGACTCCTCTAATATATACTAGCCTACATACAGTGTGTGATGACTCCTCTAATATATACTAGCCTACATACAGTGTGTGATGACTCCTCTAATATATACTAGCCTACATACAGTGTGTGATGACTCCTCTAATATATACTAGCCTACATACAGTGTGTGATGACTCCTCTAATATATACTAGCCTACATACAGTGTGTGATGACTCCTCTAATATATACTAGCCTACATACAGTGTGTGATGACTCCTCTAATATATACTAGCCTACATACAGTGTGTGATGACTCCTCTAATATATACTAGCCTACATACAGTGTGTGATGACTCCTCTAATATATACTAGCCTACATACAGTGTGTGATGACTCCTCTAATATATACTAGCCTACATACAGTGTGTGATGACTCCTCTAATATATACTAGCCTACATACAGTGTGTGATGACTCCTCTAATATATACTAGCCTACATACAGTGTGTGATGACTCCTCTAATATATACTAGCCTACATACAGTGTGTGATGACTCCTCTAATATATACTAGCCTACATACAGTGTGTGATGACTCCTCTAATATATACTAGCCTACATACAGTGTGTGATGACTCCTCTAATATATACTAGCCTACATACAGTGTGTGATGACTCCTCTAATATATACTAGCCTACATACAGTGTGTGATGACTCCTCTAATATATACTAGCCTACATACAGTGTGTGATGACTCCTCTAATATATACTAGCCTACATACAGTGTGTGATGACTCCTCTAATATATACTAGCCTACATACAGTGTGTGATGACTCCTCTAATATATACTAGCCTACATACAGTGTGTGATGACTCCTCTAATATATACTAGCCTACATACAGTGTGTGATGACTCCTCTAATATATACTAGCCTACATACAGTGTGTGATGACTCCTCTAATATATACTAGCCTACATACAGTGTGTGATGACTCCTCTAATATATACTAGCCTACATACAGTGTGTGATGACTCCTCTAATATATACTAGCCTACATACAGTGTGTGATGACTCCTCTAATATATACTAGCCTACATACAGTGTGTGATGCCTCCTCTAATATATACTAGCCTACATACAGTGTGTGATGACTCCTCTAATATATACTAGCCTACATACAGTGTGTGATGACTCCTCTAATATATACTAGCCTACATACAGTGTGTGATGACTCCTCTAATATATACTAGCCTACATACAGTGTGTGATAATATATACTAGCCTACATACAGTGTGTGATGACTCCTCTAATATATACTAGCCTACATACAGTGTGTGATGACTCCTCTAATATATACTAGCCTACATACAGTGTGTGATGACTCCTCTAATATATACTAGCCTACATACAGTGTGTGATGACTCCTCTAATATATACTAGCCTACATACAGTGTGTGATGACTCCTCTAATATATACTAGCCTACATACAGTGTGTGATGACTCCTCTAATATATACTAGCCTACATACAGTGTGTGATGACTCCTCTAATATATACTAGCCTACATACAGTGTGTGATGACTCCTCTAATATATACTAGCCTACATACAGTGTGTGATGACTCCTCTAATATATACAAGCCTACATACAGTGTGTGATGACTCCTCTAATATATACTAGCCTACATACAGTGTGTGATGACTCCTCTAATATATACTAGCCTACATACAGTGTGTGATGACTCCTCTAATATATACTAGCCTACATACAGTGTGTGATGACTCCTCTAATATATACTAGCCTACATACAGTGTGTGATGACTCCTCTAATATATACTAGCCTACATACAGTGTGTGATGACTCCTCTAATATATACTAGCCTACATACAGTGTGTGATGACTCCTCTAATATATACTAGCCTACATACAGTGTGTGATGACTCCTCTAATATATACTAGCCTACATACAGTGTGTGATGACTCCTCTAATATATACTAGCCTACATACAGTGTGTGATGACTCCTCTAATATATACTAGCCTACATACAGTGTGTGATGACTCCTCTAATATATACTAGCCTACATACAGTGTGTGATGACTCCTCTAATATATACTAGCCTACATACAGTGTGTGATGACTCCTCTAATATATACTAGCCTACATACAGTGTGTGATGACTCCTCTAATATATACTAGCCTACATACAGTGTGTGATGACTCCTCTAATATATACTAGCCTACATACAGTGTGTGATGACTCCTCTAATATATACTAGCCTACATACAGTGTGTGATGACTCCTCTAATATATACTAGCCTACATACAGTGTGTGATGACTCCTCTAATATATACTAGCCTACATACAGTGTGTGATGACTCCTCTAATATATACTAGCCTACATACAGTGTGTGATGACTCCTCTAATATATACTAGCCTACATACAGTGTGTGATGACTCCTCTAATATATACTAGCCTACATACAGTGTGTGATGACTCCTCTAATATATACTAGCCTACATACAGTGTGTGATGACTCCTCTAATATATACTAGCCTACATACAGTGTGTGATGACTCCTCTAATATATACTAGCCTACATACAGTGTGTGATGACTCCTCTAATATATACTAGCCTACATACAGTGTGTGATGACTCCTCTAATATATACTAGCCTACATACAGTGTGTGATGACTCCTCTAATATATACTAGCCTACATACAGTGTGTGATGACTCCTCTAATATATACTAGCCTACATACAGTGTGTGATGACTCCTCTAATATATACTAGCCTACATACAGTGTGTGATGACTCCTCTAATATATACTAGCCTACATACAGTGTGTGATGACTCCTCTAATATATACTAGCCTACATACAGTGTGTGATGACTCCTCTAATATATACTAGCCTACATACAGTGTGTGACTCTAATATATACTAGCCTACATACAGTGTGTGATGACTCCTCTAATATATACTAGCCTACATACAGTGTGTGATGACTCCTCTAATATATACTAGCCTACATACAGTGTGTGATGACTCCTCTAATATATACTAGCCTACATACAGTGTGTGATGACTCCTCTAATATATACTAGCCTACATACAGTGTGTGATGACTCCTCTAATATATACTAGCCTACATACAGTGTGTGATGACTCCTCTAATATATACTAGCCTACATACAGTGTGTGATGACTCCTCTAATATATACTAGCCTACATACAGTGTGTGATGACTCCTCTAATATATACTAGCCTACATACAGTGTGTGATGACTCCTCTAATATATACTAGCCTACATACAGTGTGTGATGACTCCTCTAATATATACTAGCCTACATACAGTGTGTGATGACTCCTCTAATATATACTAGCCTACATACAGTGTGTGATGACTCCTCTAATATATACTAGCCTACATACAGTGTGTGATGACTCCTCTAATATATACTAGCCTACATACAGTGTGTGATGACTCCTCTAATATATACTAGCCTACATACAGTGTGTGATGACTCCTCTAATATATACTAGCCTACATACAGTGTGTGATGACTCCTCTAATATATACTAGCCTACATACAGTGTGTGATGACTCCTCTAATATATACTAGCCTACATACAGTGTGTGATGACTCCTCTAATATATACTAGCCTACATACAGTGTGTGATGACTCCTCTAATATATACTAGCCTACATACAGTGTGTGATGACTCCTCTAATATATACTAGCCTACATACAGTGTGTGATGACTCTAATATATACTAGCCTACATACAGTGTGTGATGACTCCTCTAATATATACTAGCCTACATACAGTGTGTGATGACTCCTCTAATATATACTAGCCTACATACAGTGTGTGATGACTCCTCTAATATATACTAGCCTACATACAGTGTGTGATGACTCCTCTAATATATACTAGCCTACATACAGTGTGTGATGACTCCTCTAATATATACTAGCCTACATACAGTGTGTGATGACTCCTCTAATATATACTAGCCTACATACAGTGTGTGATGACTCCTCTAATATATACTAGCCTACATACAGTGTGTGATGACTCCTCTAATATATACTAGCCTACATACAGTGTGTGATGACTCCTCTAATATATACTAGCCTACATACAGTGTGTGATGACTCCTCTAATATATACTAGCCTACATACAGTGTGTGATGACTCCTCTAATATATACTAGCCTACATACAGTGTGTGATGACTCCTCTAATATATACTAGCCTACATACAGTGTGTGATGACTCCTCTAATATATACTAGCCTACATACAGTGTGTGATGACTCCTCTAATATATACTAGCCTACATACAGTGTGTGATGACTCCTCTAATATATACTAGCCTACATACAGTGTGTGATGACTCCTCTAATATATACTAGCCTACATACAGTGTGTGATGACTCCTCTAATATATACTAGCCTACATACAGTGTGTGATGACTCCTCTAATATATACTAGCCTACATACAGTGTGTGATGACTCCTCTAATATATACAAGCCTACATACAGTGTGTGATGACTCCTCTAATATATACTAGCCTACATACAGTGTGTGATGACTCCTCTAATATATACTAGCCTACATACAGTGTGTGATGACTCCTCTAATATATACTAGCCTACATACAGTGTGTGATGACTCCTCTAATATATACTAGCCTACATACAGTGTGTGATGACTCCTCTAATATATACTAGCCTACATACAGTGTGTGATGACTCCTCTAATATATACTAGCCTACATACAGTGTGTGATGACTCCTCTAATATATACTAGCCTACATACAGTGTGTGATGACTCTAATATATACTAGCCTACATACAGTGTGTGATGACTCCTCTAATATATACTAGCCTACATACAGTGTGTGATGACTCCTCTAATATATACTAGCCTACATACAGTGTGTGATGACTCCTCTAATATATACTAGCCTACATACAGTGTGTGATGACTCTAATATATACTAGCCTACATACAGTGTGTGATGACTCCTCTAATATATACTAGCCTACATACAGTGTGTGATGACTCCTCTAATATATACTAGCCTACATACAGTGTGTGATGACTCCTCTAATATATACTAGCCTACATACAGTGTGTGATGACTCCTCTAATATATACTAGCCTACATACAGTGTGTGATGACTCCTCTAATATATACTAGCCTACATACAGTGTGTGATGACTCCTCTAATATATACTAGCCTACATACAGTGTGTGATGACTCCTCTAATATATACTAGCCTACATACAGTGTGTGATGACTCCTCTAATATATACTAGCCTACATACAGTGTGTGATGACTCCTCTAATATATACTAGCCTACATACAGTGTGTGATGACTCCTCTAATATATACTAGCCTACATACAGTGTGTGATGACTCCTCTAATATATACTAGCCTACATACAGTGTGTGATGACTCCTCTAATATATACTAGCCTACATACAGTGTGTGATGACTCCTCTAATATATACTAGCCTACATACAGTGTGTGATGACTCCTCTAATATATACTAGCCTACATACAGTGTGTGATGACTCCTCTAATATATACTAGCCTACATACAGTGTGTGATGACTCCTCTAATATATACTAGCCTACATACAGTGTGTGATGACTCCTCTAATATATACTAGCCTACATACAGTGTGTGATGACTCCTCTAATATATACTAGCCTACATACAGTGTGTGATGACTCCTCTAATATATACTAGCCTACATACAGTGTGTGATGACTCCTCTAATATATACTAGCCTACATACAGTGTGTGATGACTCCTCTAATATATACTAGCCTACATACAGTGTGTGATGACTCCTCTAATATATACTAGCCTACATACAGTGTGTGATGACTCCTCTAATATATACTAGCCTACATACAGTGTGTGATGACTCCTCTAATATATACTAGCCTACATACAGTGTGTGATGACTCCTCTAATATATACTATTTTATACCTGACTAGTTAAATACGGGCAGGACTAGTCATGGGACAAGATTAAGTCATGTGACAAACGTTACAGTAATGTGAAAGTCATTACAGTCATGTGATGATCAGGTGACAGAAAACTGGCATTTGATAATATTACTATCATGTGATAAGCATTGTAGTGACATGACAACCAATTATGGTCATGTGACAATGATGTGGTTTGGATCATATACGGACTCACTATAGTATTCATCACACCAAATTAATATACTTAATATACACACTTACACCAAATTAATATACTTAATATACGCACTCACTGTAGTATTCATCACACCAAATTAATATACTTAATATACACACTTACACCAAATTAATATACTTAATATACGCACTCACTAGTATTCATCACACCAAATTAATATATTTAATATACGCACTCACTAGTATTCATCCCACCAAATTAATATTATATGCACTTACTAGTATTCATCCCACCAAATTAATATACTTAATATACACACTCACTAGTATTCATCCCACCAAATTAATATACTTAATATACGCACTCACTAGCCCACCAAATTAATATACTTAATATACGCACTCACTAGTATTCATCACACCAAATAATATATGCACTCACTAGTCTTCATCCCACCAAATTAATATACTTAATATACGCACTCACTGTAGTATTTTCCAATGGGCGTGGCATTAGATATCGCATAATTTTCTGGCTCAAGATGCGCCTCTGTGCACTGTCTTCCACGACAGCAGAAGCAGTTCTAGTGGAGGACGAAGCAGTCGAGCAATTTATTGACGGCAGCAAGTACTGCCAAGACGACTAGCAGAGACTTAAATGTGTGGCAAAGATGGTGGCAATGGTGATGGGTGGAGAGACCAACAGACCAATATTTGAAATGTAGTAATTCTTACGAGTATTTCAAGTATAGAATAGGCAAGTGGTCGTCATGGGGATATGCTGCAACATTTCACTTACAAGCTCATGAAGTAACTCACTCTCACTATCTGACTATTTGTCCCCCTCATCCTCTCTCTCCTTGTCCTGGCCGTACACGGGGCAACACAACTGCTGGCGGGTGATTGGTTCACCCTCATGGCGGGTGATTGGTCCACCCCCATGAGGAGCCAGCTACTAGGAAACTAGTAAAATAATTATAATAATTAATAATAATAATAATAAAATAATAATAATAATAATAATAATAATAATAATAATAATAATAATAATAATAATAATAATAATAAATTCTCCTGTTTTTTATGCTGTCAAATGCTGTCAAGATAAAAAAAATTGATTGGTCGATATGAAACAAGCAAATTTAACTTGCAGATTTGTCTAGGAAAGGTATTAATAGAGGGTGTTTAGTATACTACTCTAGTATACTACAGGAAGTGTCTACAGGAAGTGTCTACAGGAAGTGTCTACAGGAAGTGCTGTCATAAACGTAGAAGTAGATAATCCCACAAACTCTGGACTCAACAACAAACTATCAAGAGTCAAGTGGGTGCTTAACAAAGAGTATATGCTTATATAGATGCCATTTCGACAACCAGCTTTTATGGACGGGTGCCATGGGTTCCTCGAGTTGCTGAACGATGTGAAGTTCATATTTGGTATTTTGGTAGTGCATGTATGCAGGGAGTGGTCTGCGGCAAAATGTGATAAGCCAAGGCCATATTTGGGTTTCTAATCTAGCCCTGGTGCCAGCCAGCTATAGATCTGATTCTGCACCTAGGTGTGAGTGCCTAGGCCTTGCTTCTCAGGGAGCCTAGCTGGCACCCACTAGGCACCTAGCTGTGAGTGCCCAGGCCTTGCTTCTCAAGGAGCCTAGCTGGCACCCACTAGGCACCTAGGTGTGAGTGCCTAGGCCTTGCTTCTCAGGGAGCCTAGCTGGCACCCACTAGGCACCTAGCTGTGAGTGCCCAGGCCTTGCTTCTCAGGGAGCCTAGCTGGCACCCACTAGGCACCTAGCTGTGAGTGCCTAGGCCTTGCTTCTCAGGGAGCCTAGCTGGCACCCACTAGGCACCTAACTGAGAGTGCCTAGGCCTTGCTTCTCAGGGAGCCTAGCTGGCACCCACTAGGCACCTAACTGAGAGTGCCTAGGCCTTGCTTCTCAGGGAGCCTAGCTGGCACCCACTAGGCACCTAGCTGAGAGTGCCTAGGCCTTGCTTCTCAGGGAGCCTAGCTGGCACCCACTAGGCACCTAGCTGTGAGTGCCTAGGCCTTGCTTCTCAGGGAGCCTAGCTGGCACCCAGTAGGCACCTAGCTGAGAGTGCCTAGGCCTTGCTTCTCAGGGAACCTAGCTGGCACCCACTAGGCACCTAGCTGTGAGTGCCTAGGCCTTGCTTCTCAGGGAGCCTAGCTGGCACCTAGCTGTGAGTGCCTAGGCCTTGCTTCTCAGGGAGCCTAGCTGGCACCTAGCTGTGAGTGCCTAGGCCTTGCTTCTCAGGGTGTAGCTGTTAGTGCCCAGACCTTACTTCATAGGGAGTTCAGTGCCATAGCACCCTGCCCCATTCAACCATGCATAGTTCCAGAACGCTTTTAGTCGGCACTAGTTTTTGTCATGACATGCCCACTTGTGTTTCTATTTACCCAAGGCCAGCTGTTGGTGCCTTACTCTCCTGCCAGAAGTCATTGTTAGGTGTGTGGCCTGTTTCTCATGGCGGGTGGGTCGCAGTTTGAGGCCAGTTGCGTCGAGCGCAGATGTGTGCAGCGGTCGACAGGGCATTGAAATGTAGGATCAGGAATGGAATTTCTAGAATCGGCGATGGGAGCAGGGGCCAGATATGGCTGGAAGAAGGGGGCTTGACGGGGTCTCTTGGTCAAAATAGGAAATATTGGGGGGAAACGTGAAACGTGTCCTTACTCGAGAGCTCTAGAAGGTTCTTTATAAATAGCTGTTATCTGTCTGCTTCCTTTTGGCGTAGTTGTAGGAGTGGGTATCCATAGCAGAGCTGCACTATAGTTGTAGGTGTGGGTATCCATAGCAGAGCTGCACTATAGTTGTAGGTGTGGGTATCCATAGCAGAGCTGCACTGTAGTTGTAGGTGTGGGTATCCATAGCAGAGCTGCACTATAGTTGTAGGTGTGGGTATCCATAGCAGAGCTGCACTATAGTTGTAGGTGTGGGTATCCATAGCAGAGCTGCACTATATAGGTGTGGGTATCCATAGCAGAGCTGCACTGTAGTTGTAGGTGTGGGTATCCATAGCAGAGTTGCACTATAGTTGTAGGTGTGGGTATCCATAGCAGAGCTGCACTATAGTTGTAGGTGTGGGTATCCATAGCAGAGCTGCACTATAGTTGTAGGTGTGGGTATCCATAGCAGAGCTGCACTGTAGTTGTAGGTGTGGGTATCCATAGCAGAGCCGCATGCACCCAAAGTCAGGGGCCTTTATCTTTATAAGATATTCAAAATGGACTTACTCATTTTGACCACCTGCACTTGCGTGGTATGGTGTTGCCATACCAACTAACTGAAAGGAAGATATGCACTAATGCACTGGCTTGGCTGTCTGACAAGGGTTGGGTTTGGGAGGATGGGGAAGTCACGCAGTAGACCGATGAAATAAGGACTGGCGGAGGGCCTCCGGGGGAGCGTGAGAAATGAAGGACAGGCACCATGTTTCCAGAGCTGGGCACGTGGAAAACATTTTTTGACACTTTGTTCAACAGGAACGGACCAAAGGTGAATTCTCAAGTTCCGTCCCACATCAGCGACTTTGACCTTTCGGAATTCAGAATTGTTCCTTGTTCACACTAAACCCACCCGCTAAGTTGATGTGAAGATACACGATGCATTTTTGTTAAAGCACACTAACAGCATTCCTCTGCCTCTAGTAGCTGCTGGAGAGGTAACCCATTTGTAGCTAGTAATAAGTGCCAAGCAAGGAGTGGCAAGCGAAGGGGCGATGGTGGAAGGAAGAGTACAAAGAGTTACAGTAGCCTGATGCCCAACTGAACACAACCTGACATCTTGTCATTGTCTTGCTCCAGACATTGTCCTAGCCCTAGCACAGCTGAATGCCTGATACACTACTGATCATTGTCTTGCTCCAGACATTGTCCTAGCCCTAGCATAGCTGAATGCCCTAATACACTACTGATCATTGTCTTGCTCCAGACATTGTCCTAGCCCTAGCATAGCTGAATGCCCTAATACACTACTGATCATTGTCTTGCTCCAGACATTGTCCTAGCCCTAGCATAGCTGAATGCTCTGATACACTACTGATCATTGTCTTGCTCCAGACACTGTCCTAGCCCTAGCATAGCTGTCTGATACACTAAACTGATATATACATGCTCAGACATTCTCCAGCTTCAGCGAGACGATCATTTCCAGTTTGGCAAACCTATTTTATATAAGGCGCTATCATTACTCCACGACTAGACCTCCATGACGAGAGCCCGGTGATGAACGAGTAACTATGCCAGAATGGAACTCCTTCTCCTCTCCTGTCAGCCATTAACCGTGCATCTCTTTATCACTCACCTGGTGGCATTCCTCTAGCTTCGAATCTGCTGTTGTTTTTCCCCTCCCGATTGTTTTCTTCACTATGACGACCATTCCCGGTTAGCATGTATGAGCCCGCATTATTTAAGTCAAGAGACTTGTTCCTATTTTCCATTTTTGGGGTGGGGTGGGTGAGGGGGAGGGTTTCTTCAATAAAGATCCCCCCCGACTCATTGTTCTGTACCTTCACTGATACACTAACTGTTTCAAGTTTCAGCTCATTATTGTCAACCATTCTTGGGTTGTGATACTTTTTACGCCGCCATTCCAGTTGAGAAATAGACGAGAAGAAGCATGAATAGTAAGGCTTGAATGCATTGACCATGTGCAGATGTTTCTAACTCAATCAGTTTCCCCCCCCTTATTATATATCATCTGAAAGTTATTTTCCTATCCTATGAATGATAAACTTTCTCATGAGATAGAGTCCAGTTCGTGTGCTCACTCTACACGCTAGTGTTGAAAATGGGGTAGTAGCCATCACCAAACCTGTGGTTAGACCATAAATGGCGAGTATTGATGACTGACCCTTATGGTGTAAAGTGATTGCCAAGTTCTTGTTTTTTAAATGACCTCGTTGCTATGGTGAGTAATTAGACCATGGTTGATTGCAGCACCACTATGCAAATATTATTGCAGTGCACACAGAAGAGGCTAATGTTTTGAGAGCAAAATTATTGGAAGTGGATGAAGCATTAACAAGTTATGGCATTGTTTTTAGAAAATAACCCACAAAAATGGTCGGATCCTCCCTAGCAGAAAAACACACTATATAAATAGATTATCGGGCCCAAATTTATCGGGCCCAAATTAAACTGGTTTTAGCCCCTCCCCCTCCCATTTTAGCCACTCCCCCTCCCATTTTTAGCCCCCCCCCCCATAAAACTGATGTGGTCCTCCCTTGATAATGATAAGCTAGAAAAAGGAACCCCCTGACTAGTGAGCTAATTGAGGGTGCCATGGTGATCTCATGTTATTTTTAAGGATATTGATAGGTAACCAACCCCCTGGCTAATGAGCTAATTCAAGGCGATGAATGTTACATTTAAGGATATTAATAGGTAGAAATGGTAACCCCCTGGCTAATGAGCTAATTGAAGGCACCATGGTGATGAAATGTTGCATGCAAGATTTCATTGTTTCTCTGTGTGTGTGTGTGTAGGGGTGGGGGTGGCGAGGATATTTGGTGTGTCAATATTTTTCTTGGTCCATCCTCTACTTTCTACCTTTATATATATGTACTGTAAAAAGCTGGAAGAACCAGAATTATTGATGTTCCTATTGCAGAGACCTCGGAGGTTTTTCAGAATAAAGCCCATGCTAAAACTCTCAAACTCTCAGCTGACACACTGTAATGAAGGTCCACGTTGAATTAGATTCTCTGGCCTTCATCAGGAGAATATCCGGAGACAACGACTAGCTTGGGATGCTCAAGGTGTTGAGCTCCTATTTCTGTTGGTTCTAGCCTCTATTTGTTAAGCACCTACTTCACTGTTGGTTCTAGCCTCTATTTATTAAGCACCTAATTCACTGTTGGCTCTAGCCTCTATTTGTTAATCACCTACTTCACTGTTGGTTTAGCCTCTATTTATTAAGCACCTAATTCACTGTTGGCTCTAGCCTCTATTTGTTAATCACCTACTTCACTGTTGGTTTTAGCCTCTATTTATTAAGGACCTACTTTACTGTTGGCTCTAGCCTCTATTTGTTAAGCATCTACTTCACTGTTGGCTCTAGCCTCTATTTGTTAAGCACCTACTTTACTGTTGGCTCTAGCCTCTATTTGTTAAGCACCTACTTCACTGTTGGTTCTATCCTCTATTTATTAAGGACCTACTTTACTGTTGGCTCTAGCCTCTATTTGTTAAGCACCTACTTCACTGTTGGTTCTAGCCTCTATTCTACTTCACTGTTGGTTCTAGCCTCCATTTGTTAAGCACCTACCTCACTGTTGGTTCCAGCCTCTATTTGTTAAGCACCTACTTCACTGTTGGTTCTAGCCTCTATTTGTTAAGCATCTACTTCACTGTTGGCTCTAGCCTCTATTTGTTAAGCACCTACTTCACTGTTGGTTCTAGCCTCTATTTGTTAAGCACCTACTTCACTGTTGTTTCTAGCCTCTATTTGTTAAGCATCTACTTCACTGTTGGCTCTAGCCTCTATTTGTTAAGCACCTACTTTACTGTTGGCTCTAGCCTCTATTTGTTAAGCACCTACTTCACTGTTGGTTCTAGCCTCTATTTATTAAGCACCTACTTCACTCTTGGTTCTAGCCTCTATTTGTTAAGCACCTACTTCACTGTTGGTTCTAGCCTCTATTTATTAAGCACCTAATACTGTTGGCTCTAGCCTCTGTTTGTTAAGCACCTACTTTACTGTTGGCTCTAGCCTCTATTTGTTAAGCACCTACTTCACTGTTGGTTCTAGCCTCTATTTGTTAAGCACCTACTTCACTGTTGGTTCTAGCCTCTATTTGTTAAGCACCTACATCTATTTGTTAAACACCTACTTCACTGTTGGTTCTAGCCTCTATTTGTTAAGCACCTACTTCACTGTTGGTTCCAGCCTCTATTTGTTAAGCACCTACTTCACTGTTGGTTCTAGCCTCTATTTGTTAAGCACCTACTTCACTGTTGGTTCTAGCCTCTATTTGTTAAGCACCTAATACTGTTGGCTCTAGCCTCTGTTTGTTAAGCACCTACTTTACTGTTGGCTCTAGCCTCTATTTGTTAAGCACCTACTTCACTGTTGGTTCTAGCCTCTATTTATTAAACACCTACTTCACTGTTGGTTCTAGCCTCTTTCTAGCCTCTATTTGTTAAGCACCTACATCTATTTGTTAAACACCTACTTCACTGTTGGTTCTAGCCTCTATTTGTTAAGCACCTACTTCACTGTTGGTTCCAGCCTCTATTTGTTAAGCACCTACTTCACTGTTGGTTCTAGCCTCTATTTGTTAAGCACCTACTTCACTGTTGGTTCTAGCCTCTATTTGTTAAGCACCTAATACTGTTGGCTCTAGCCTCTGTTTGTTAAGCACCTACTTTACTGTTGGCTCTAGCCTCTATTTGTTAAGCACCTACTTCACTGTTGGTTCTAGCCTCTATTTATTAAACACCTACTTCACTGTTGGTTCTAGCCTCTTTCTAGCCTCTATTTGTTAAGCACCTACTTCACTGTTGGTTCTAGCCTCTATTTGTTAAGCACCTAATACTGTTGGCTCTAGCCTCTGTTTGTTAAGCACCTACTTTACTGTTGGCTCTAGCCTCTATTTGTTAAGCACCTACTTCACTGTTGGTTCTAGCCTCTATTTATTAAACACCTACTTCACTGTTGGTTCTAGCCTCTTTCTAGCCTCTGTTTGTTAAGCACCTACTTCACTGTTGGTTCTAGCCTCTATTTATTAAACACCTACTTCACTGTTGGTTCTAGCCTCTTTCTAGCCTCTGTTTGTTAAGCACCTACTTCACTGTTGGTTCTAGCCTCTATTTGTTAAGCGTTGGTCTTGACTCTTGCTCGAGAGTCGTACACAAACTTCTACATACCTGTGTGAGGTAAGTCTATGAATGATGTATGGCACTCTCTAGGCTGTGTTATGCAACTATTCCCTAACCCTTCCAGCTACAGGTGTCTGTACCTACACTGGACGACACACACTTATAAGAAAGTGATTTTGCTGTGCATTGGCATTCTTTAATTAAGCCCTGGTTTTCTTGCTGACTGAGGCTATGAATCTCAGCTTATAAGGAGCTATGCACAGGTGTCTAGTATACACAGGATATGTCTACTGTAGTATAGTTCAGGCAATGCTGCAGGCCGTGTCTAGTATACTTCAGGAAAGGCTATAATGGAGATTTGTTTAAAGTAATAATCCCACGAACTCTAGACCCTATTAAATACGCAAAGTTTGTAGTTCGCCTGCTGCTTTTTAGAGTGGCCACCGCGGAGCATGCTGGTTGGAGCGGAGTGCAGCTCTCTGTTGGTGCAGAGATGGAAGCTTATGGAGGTCAAGCAGCAGTTGCAAGTCACTAACTTTACTGCAAGTTTAGGAAGAGGCTGAGCAGGAAACCTTGCGACCACCAACACCGAGTGGTACAACAATTGGCAAGGTCAGACAGAGGCCACTTGATTATCTAGCAACTACTTTTCAAGTTTCGACATACTAGTCTACATACTAGTGTGCGATGGCTACTTTAAAACAACCCGTGTCTACTGCACACATGTACTGTGTTACAAGTGTCCACTGCACACATGTACTGTTACAAGTGTCCACTGCACACATGTACTGTTACAAGTGTCCACTGCACACATGTACTGTTACAAGTGTCCACTGCACACATGTACTTTGTTACAAGTGTCCACTGCACACATGTACACTGTTACAAGTGTCCACTGCACACATGTACACTGTTACAAGTGTCCACTGCACACATGTATGTACTGTACAAATCCAGAGACTAGATAGATTTAGTAAAACAAGGTTTCCACAGGACTCGAGATCTCCAGGTTTGCAAGGCTATCTGACCTCCTGAACTCTCCTTCTTGCTTGATCTAGTTCTATCACCCTCTGGTGGGTGTGGTTTTAAACAACGAGGAGTAACAAGGCAAAATTGTGAAAATTCTTTGTAGAAAATGTTTTACTGAAATCTACACAATTAAATAATTGGCCACAAACTTTATTATTTTTTTAACCACGAGTTTGTACATAGTTATAACTTTTTTGTCAAAATCTGCGAACAGTTCGTATCATTAGAATGCAAATATAATGAGCTGCCGTTTGGTGCAAGAATCGGCTCCTTTGAGGCAATGGCAGGAGTTACTCTTAAATAAACAAGACTCTTGTTTAGTCTGCCTTGAAGAGTTACTCTTGTTTAGTCTGCCCTGAAGAGTTACTCTTGTTTAGTCTGCCCTGAAGAGTTACTCTTGTTTAGTCTGCCCTGAAGAGTTACTCTTGTTTAGTCTGCCCTGAAGAGTTACTCTTGTTTAGTCTGCCCTGAAGAGTTACTCTTGTTTAGTCTGCCCTGAAGAGTTACTCTTGTTTAGTCTGCCCTGAAGAGTTACTCTTGTTTAGTCTGTCCTGAAGAGTTGTTTAGTCTGCCCTGAAGAGTTACTCTTGTTTAGTCTGCCCTGAAGAGTTACTCTTGTTTAGTCTGCCCTGAAGAGTTACTCTTGTTTAGTCTGCCCTGAAGAGTTACTCTTGTTTAGTCTGCCCTGAAGAGTTACTCTTGTTTAGTCTGCCCTGAAGAGTTACTCTTGTTTAATCTGCCCTGAAGAGTTACTCTTGTTTAGTCTGCCCTGAAGAGTTACTCTTGTTTAGTCTGCCCTGAAGAGTTACTCTTGTTTAGTCTGCCCTGAAGAGTTACTCTTGTTTAGTCTGTCCTGAAGAGTTACTCTTGTTTAGTCTGCCCTGAAGAGTTACTCTTGTTTAGTCTGCCCTGAAGAGTTACTCTTGTTTAGTCTGCCCTGAAGAGTTACTCTTGTTTAGTCTGCCCTGAAGAGTTACTCTTGTTTAGTCTGCCCTGAAGAGTTACTCTTGTTTAGTCTGCCCTGAAGAGTTACTCTTGTTTAGTCTGCCCTGAAGAGTTACTCTTGTTTAGTCTGCCCTGAAGAGTTACTCTTGTTTAGTCTGCCCTGAAGAGTTACTCTTGTTTAGTCTGCCCTGAAGAGTTACTCTTGTTTAGTCTGCCCTGAAGAGTTACTCTTGTTTAGTCTGCCCTGAAGAGTTACTCTTGTTTAGTCTGCCCTGAAGAGTTACTCTTGTTTAGTCTGCCCTGAAGAGTTACTCTTGTTTAGTCTGCCCTGAAGAGTTACTCTTGTTTAGTCTGCCCAGAAGTTAGTCTAGCGCAAGCCCTAGCCGAGCCTTATTCCAAAGCCTTAGCCCTAACCATTCTTCCATAGCCCTAGTCCTGACCCAGCCTTATTCCCTGGGCCTAATCTCAGCCCTAACTCTAGCTCTGGTCCTCTGCCCTACACATCCTAACCATCCTAAGGAAGAGGTTATTGCTAGGGGAGGTTTTATCCTGCTCAGAGTTGGCATCGAGGCTGGAAGCTTTCTTTGTTTTGCACTAGAACGTGCAGAATCAGCAGGAACCATGTGTCTGACCTGCCTCGGGCGCTATGGCAACCATGTAATCTTATTTGTTGAGCACTTGGGTTCGTGTCCCAGGAAGTGCTTGCCAACAAGGGCACAAGACAGAGGGAAGAGAACGTGGGGGTGGGGGGGAAGGAGGGAAGCTTAATGTCTCTTATCTGAGGAAGTCATGGCAGGAATGCAGTGTCTTCTCTATCCTCCTCCTTCACTGTATGGAGTCTTCTGAGATGGAGGGAACCACACGTGGCATTGAGCAATCAAAATTGTCATACTCTACATGGTGTGTGTGTGTGTGTGTTTGGTGTATGTGTGTGAGTGTGCATGGTGTGTGTGGCGGGAGAAAGATGAGATTAGCAGCTGCTAGTGCCCATCTGTCAAGCCTATGGTGCCTTGTGAGTCATGAAGGGACACCGAGAGAACTCCTGCAAGAAGCCTGTGCATGAATGGCCTGCAGTGCTGCCAGAGTATGCGTCTGGCCCAGGTCATAGTGAAGCCCTCCATTATTTGTTCCCGGCATTTCCAACCTCTTGTGAGCAATCTCCTCTTTCTTCTCTCATCTGTTCTGTGAGTCCCCACACACAATAGCTCTCACAACTACTGGGGACTCCTTCCTCCCCTTCCTTGAGAGCAAAACATTAGTTTTGGTCTATATTAATAGATGATGCATATGTGGATAACTAATAGATGATGCATATGTGGATAACTAATAGATGATGCATATGTGGATAACTAATAGATGATGCATATGTGGATAACTAATAGATGATGCATATGTGGATAACTAATAGATGATGCATATGTGGATAACTAATAGATGATGCATATGTGGATAACTAATAGATGATGCATATGTGGATAACTAATAGATGATGCATATGTGGATAACTAATAGATGATGCATATGTGGATAACTAATAGATGATGCATATGTGGATAACTAATAGATGATGTATATGTGGATAACTAATAGATGATGCATATGTGGATAACTAATAGATGATGCATATGTGGATAACTAATAGATGATGCATATGTGGATAACTAATAGATGATGCATATGTGGATAACTAATAGATGATGCATATGTGGATAACTAATAGATGATGCATATGTGGATAACTAATAGATGATGCATATGTGGATAACTAATAGATGATGCATATGTGGATAACTAATAGATGATGCATATGTGGATAACTAATAGATGATGCATATGTGGATAACTAATAGATGATGTATATGTGGATAACTAATAGATGATGCATATGTGGATAACTAATAGATGATGCATATGTGGATAACTAATAGATGATGCATATGTGGATAACTAATAGATGATGCATACATGTATGTGGATAACTAATAGATGATGCATATGTGGATAACTAATAGATGATGCATATGTGGATAACTAATAGATGATGTATATGTGGATAACTAATAGATGGTGCATATGTGGATAACTAATAGATGATGTATATGTGGATAACTAATAGATGATGCATATGTGGATAACTAATAGATGATGCATATGTGGATAACTAATAGATGATGCATATGTGGATAACTAATAGATGATGCATATGTGGATAACTAATAGATGATGCATATGTGGATAACTAATAGATGATGTATATGTGGATAACTAATAGATGATGCATATGTGGATAACTAATAGATGATGCATATGTGGATAACTAATAGATGATGCATATGTGGATAACTAATAGATGATGCATATGTGGATAACTAATAGATGATGTATATGTGGATAACTAATAGATGATGCATATGTGGATAACTAATAGATGATGCATATGTGGATAACTAATAGATGATGCATATGTGGATAACTAATAGATGATGCATATGTGGATAACTAATAGATGATGCATGTGTGGATAACTAATAGATGATGCATATGTGGATAACTAATAGATGATGTATATGTGGATAACTAATAGATGATGCATATGTGGATAACTAATAGATGATGCATATGTGGATAACTAATAGATGATGCATATGTGGATAACTAATAGATGATGCATATGTGGATAACTAATAGATGATGCATATGTGGATAACTAATAGATGATGCATATGTGGATAACTAATAGATGATGCATATGTGGATAACTAATAGATGATGCATATGTGGATAACTAATAGATGATGCATATGTGGATAACTAATAGATGATGTATATGTGGATAACTAATAGATGATGCATATGTGGATAACTAATAGATGATGGATATGTGGATAACTAATAGATGATGCATATGTGGATAACTAATAGATGATGCATATGTGGATAACTAATAGATGATGCATATGTGGATAACTAATAGATGATGCATATGTGGATAACTAATAGATGATGCATATGTGGATAACTAATAGATGATGCATATGTGGATAACTAATAGATGATGCATATGTGGATAACTAATAGATGATGCATATGTGGATAACTAATAGATGATGCATATGTGGATAACTAATAGATGATGCATATGTGGATAACTAATAGATGGTGCATATGTGGATAACTAATAGATGATGCATATGTGGATAACTAATAGATGATGCATATGTGGATAACTAATAGATGATGCATATGTGGATAACTAATAGATGATGCATATGTGGATAACTAATAGATGATGCATATGTGGATAACTAATAGATGATGCATATGTGGATAACTAATAGATGATGCATATGTGGATAACTAATAGATGATGCATATGTGGATAACTAGTAGATGATGCATATGTGGATAACTAATAGATGATGCATATGTGGATAACTAATAGATGATGCATATGTGGATAACTAATAGATGATGCATATGTGGATAACTAATAGATGATGCATATGTGGATAACTAATAGATGATGCATATGTGGATAACTAATAGATGATGCATATGTGGATAACTAATAGATGATGCATATGTGGATAACTAATAGATGATGCATATGTGGATAACTAATAGATGATGCATATGTGGATAACTAATAGATGATGCATATGTGGATAACTAATAGATGATGCATATGTGGATAACTAATAGATGATGTATATGTGGATAACTAATAGATGATGTATATGTGGATAACTAATAGATGATGCATATGTGCATAACTAATAGATGATGCATATGTGGATAACTAATAGATGATGCATATGTGGATAACTAATAGATGGTGCATATGTGGATAACTAATAGATGATGCATATGTGGATAACTAATAGATGATGCATATGTGGATAACTAATAGATGATGCATATGTGGATAACTAATAGATGATGCATATGTGGATAACTAATAGATGATGTATATGTGGATAACTAATAGATGATGCATATGTGGATAACTAATAGATGATGCATATGTGGATAACTAATAGATGATGCATATGTGGATAACTAATAGATGATGCATATGTGGATAACTAATAGATGATGCATATGTGGATAACTAATAGATGATGCATATGTGGATAACTAATAGATGATGCATATGTGGATAACTAATAGATGATGCATATGTGGATAACTAATAGATGATGCATATGTGGATAACTAATAGATGATGCATATGTGGATAACTAATAGATGATGCATATGTGGATAACTAATAGATGATGCATATGTGGATAACTAATAGATGATGCATATGTGGATAACTAATAGATGATGTATATGTGGATAACTAATAGATGATGCATATGTGGATAACTAATAGATGATGGATATGTGGATAACTAATAGATGATGCATATGTGGATAACTAATAGATGATGCATATGTGGATAACTAATAGATGATGCATATGTGGATAACTAATAGATGATGCATATGTGGATAACTAATAGATGATGCATATGTGGATAACTAATAGATGATGCATATGTGGATAACTAATAGATGATGCATATGTGGATAACTAATAGATGATGCATATGTGGATAACTAATAGATGATGCATATGTGGATAACTAATAGATGGTGCATATGTGGATAACTAATAGATGGTGCATATGTGGATAACTAATAGATGATGCATATGTGGATAACTAATAGATGATGCATATGTGGATAACTAATAGATGATGCATATGTGGATAACTAATAGATGATGCATATGTGGATAACTAATAGATGATGCATATGTGGATAACTAATAGATGATGCATATGTGGATAACTAATAGATGATGCATATGTGGATAACTAGTAGATGATGCATATGTGGATAACTAGTAGATGATGCATATGTGGATAACTAATAGATGATGCATATGTGGATAACTAATAGATGATGCATATGTGGATAACTAATAGATGATGCATATGTGGATAACTAATAGATGATGCATATGTGGATAACTAATAGATGATGCATATGTGGATAACTAATAGATGATGCATATGTGGATAACTAATAGATGATGCATATGTGGATAACTAATAGATGATGCATATGTGGATAACTAATAGATGATGCATATGTGGATAACTAATAGATGATGCATATGTGGATAACTAATAGATGATGCATATGTGGATAACTAATAGATGATGCATATGTGGATAACTAATAGATGATGCATATGTGCATAACTAATAGATGATGCATATGTGCATAACTAATAGATGATGCATATGTGGATAACTAATAGATGATGCATATGTGGATAACTAATAGATGGTGCATATGTGGATAACTAATAGATGATGCATATGTGGATAACTAATAGATGATGCATATGTGGATAACTAATAGATGATGTATATGTGGATAACTAATAGATGATGCATATGTGGATAACTAATAGATGATGCATATGTGGATAACTAATAGATGATGTATATGTGGATAACTAATAGATGATGCATATGTGGATAACTAATAGATGATGTATATGTGGATAACTAATAGATGATGCATATGTGGATAACTAATAGATGATGCATATGTGGATAACTAATAGATGATGCATATGTGGATAACTAATAGATGATGCATATGTGGATAACTAATAGATGATGCATATGTGGATAACTAATAGATGATGCATATGTGGATAACTAATAGATGATGTATATGTGGATAACTAATAGATGATGTACATGTATATGTGGATAACTAATAGATGATGCATATGTGGATAACTAATAGATGATGCATATGTGGATAACTAATAGATGATGCATATGTGGATAACTAATAGATGATGCATATGTGGATAACTAATAGATGATGCATATGTGGATAACTAATAGATGATGCATATGTGGATAACTAATAGATGATGCATATGTGGATAACTAATAGATGATGCATATGTGGATAACTAATAGATGATGCATATGTGGATAACTAATAGATGATGCATATGTGGATAACTAATAGATGGTGCATATGTGGATAACTAATAGATGATGCATATGTGGATAACTAATAGATGATGCATATGTGGATAACTAATAGATGATGTATATGTGGATAACTAATAGATGATGCATATGTGGATAACTAATAGATGATGCATATGTGGATAACTAATAGATGATGCATATGTGGATAACTAATAGATGATGCATATGTGGATAACTAATAGATGATGCATATGTGGATAACTAATAGATGATGTATATGTGGATAACTAATAGATGATGCATATGTGGATAACTAACAGATGATGCATATGTGGATAACTAATAGATGATGCATATGTGGATAACTAATAGATAATGCATATGTGGATAACTAATAGATGATGTATATGTGGATAACTAATAGATGATGCATATGTGGATAACTAATAGATGATGCATATGTGGACAACTAATAGATGATGTATATGTGGATAACTAATAGATGATGCATATGTGGATAACTAATAGATGATGCATATGTGGATAACTAATAGATGATGCATATGTGGATAACTAATAGATGATGCATATGTGGATAACTAATAGATGATGTATATGTGGATAACTAATAGATGATGTATATGTGGATAACTAATAGATGATGCATATGTACTGTAGATAGTAGATTTAAAAAGTCATTTTTGGCATCTCAGTTGAATGCATGTGTGCGTGTGTTTGCGCACATCATTAGCGCCCCAAATAGTTCAAGTTGCGGTCAAGAGGTCAACCACTATTCAGGGGGCAAAAGACATTGGTTATCTTACCCCATTTTTTTGTCCTATGGAAGTGGGTGTGGTTAAAGCTCGAGTCCTGGGCCGTCAAGGGTACTCGAGAGCATAGCCATAGCCATAGGAATCTCTCTAGTCCTAGCCTTGGACTACTCCTAACATGGCCCTACCTCTAGTCCTAACCCTAGCCCTAGCTCTAGTCCTAACCCTAGCCCTACCTCTAGTCCTAACCTTAGCAGTCCTAACCCTAGCCCTACCTATAGTCCTAACCATAGCCCTACCTATAGTACTAACCCTAGCCCTACCTATAGTACTAACCCTAGCCCTACCTGTAATCTCAGTCCTGACCATGTCCTAAGTCAGAAGCCCATGGCTCTAGAATACCCCTAGCCCTGATTTTCTGTATAGCCTATCACCCTTACTAGAGACATCCCAGGATAGTCCCAAGTATCCCGGGATACAAGACCCCTAGGATCCATGCTGTATAGCCAGTTACCCTCACTAGGGACATCCCAGGATAGTTCCAAGTATCCCGGGATACAAGTCCTCCAGGATCCATGCTGTATAGCCAGTCACCCTCACTAGGAACATCCCGGGATAATCCCAAGTGTCCCGGGATGATCTCCTAGTAGGAAAGGTTGTGACAATACTGGCCAAATATGCTTGAACTTCATCTTAATTCCATTGGCTTCCTGGCTTGTTGATTGGTTTTGTGGGTGGCTGGATAGGTTTGCTAGAAGCAGATATTGCCTCTTCAGCTTCCCCCATGACATAATCCATTCCATGCATCATATCACTCGATCTGCACTATTCATATCAGTACTGGATTACGGCTTAATCTAGGGTCAGGGTAATGACCAGGGTGAGGACCAAGGGTTAGGATCAGGGTAGTAGCTAGGGTTAGGATCAGGGCAGTAGCTAGGATGGGATCCCGGCATTGGCTAGGGTTAGGATCAGCGCTAGAGACAGAGATCTCACAGTGCTTGTAACGTCACCATGGTGATGTAATACTAGTATTTTAGTTACACATTCCTATGCCCCTGGGAAACAGCCCTCTCAGTAACCACAATGACTACCTCCAAGGTGGGGAGCCTGGGAACGATGGCATAGTAAAATGAGCATACATAGCACATCCTTCACCTCCCAGGTAGCGAGGGAAGATAGCCTGGGAATGTTAGCATAGTCAAGTCGTGCAACAGCAGACCCTTTACCTTCCAGGTGGGAAGCCTGGGAAGGAAAGCTGTCCACCTTGCCACTATAGCGATGGTTGTTAATTAGCACATACTTGTGGTCTGTGCAGGTGGGTGTGGTCAGTCTTCAAGATGTGCTCATATCGTTTCATTCCACAGCGTAGCAGCTAATAACTGAACTTTGTTGCTTTCTCCATTCTCCTTAGTTTGGAGGAGAGGTCAGCTTCGTAGCACACACACACCCGGTGGTCCATCCCTTCTGGCTGGCCTGACACACACACACCCGGTGATCCATCCCTTCTGGCTGGCCTGACACACACACCCGGTGATCCATCCCTTCTGGCTGGCCTGACACACACCCAGTATAGTCCATCCCTTCTGGCTGGCCTGACACACACACTCGGTGTCCAAAGAGAACATGCAGAATGCATCTCGTCGCGTCCCTGTTTAAGACATCAGCTATGTTACCCCTCCCTCATTGAGGTCATCCTCTTCCGTTGATGGGCAGCGCCGACCTTATAGAGCAGCCATTAGTTGCATTCCTGCAGAATAAGGTTAGCTTTGTATGCCATTGTTCCCAGCCCTCCACTGCTAGGGTGTGGTTGGCTAGACCTACCAGCCAACAACTGGATAATGTGTGGCTCTTTTCTCTTGCACAGTCATGCTCTTGTCTGCTGCCACTGCCATACTCCTGCTTGCTGCCACTGCTGCGTTCCTGTAGCAACCAACTGAGACAGGAATGATGGGTTACCAATGATGGCCGGTGACTTAAAAATGTTGAATCACCCAGAAATGGCAGTTGGACCAAAAATGGAAGCAAATTTTAATTGTAGTTACAATTTTGGAACTCCTTAAATTCTGCACACTTCACTGTATGAACTTGATATATAGCTCAAAAGATAGGTCTCTCTGTGAGCTCTCTTAAAATACTAAAAAAATCTTGCATAGCTATACTTATGCTAAAGTTATCTGCATCTAAAGGAGGGGGTATCTCAAAATCATGAGTTTGTGGCAAGGTGGCTCCAGATTGCAAAGTGCAAGGCAATTTAAATTAGTACCACAATGAACTAACACAGAAGTTCATACGTCTCAATTAACACGGAAGAGTTCATACGTCTGAACTAACAGTGTTACTAGTTCAATTGCATAGCTGCATGTAGTATTCTAACACAGAAGAGTTGAACACTTCAGTACAACTGAACACTTCAGTATAACTGAATATTTCATGAACACTTCTCAGTGGCTAGAGGAAGCTCTACTCTATACAACGGGTGTTATTATTAGGCGCTAAAAGGTCATGGCTGGTTGAAAATCAATTTCCTATCCTATGAATGATCAATTTTTCAGTTCATCCTTTTTCTCATGAGATAGAGTCCAGTCCGTGTGCTCACTCTACACGCTAGTGTTGAAAATGGGGTAGTAGCCATCACCATACTTGTGGTTAGACCATAAATGGCGAGTATTGATGACTGACCCTTATGGTGTAAAGTGATTTTCTAAGTTCTTGGTTTTTTTAAATGACCTCGTTGCTATGGTGATTAATTAGACCATGGTTGATTGCAGCACCACTATGCAAATATTATTGCAGAGCACACAGAAGAGGCTAATGTTTTGAGACCAAAATTATTGGAAGTGGATGAAGCATTAACAAGTTATGGCATTGTTTTTACCCACAAAAATGGTCGGATCCTCCCTAGAGCAGAATTTTCCTCTTACCACAGATACACTAATTTTAAACTGTGTAGCACTTTCGTATCTGGAGCCACACTTCAGCAAACTCAGGCCTTAAAGATTTTGAGGTTCCCTCTCTTTAAGAGAGCACACAGAGACCTATCTTTTGAGCTATATATCAAATCCATACAGTGAAGTGTGTGGAATCTATGGAGCTAACCTATGCAACATCTTTTTAGTATCAAAAGAGAGCACACCGAGAGACCTATCTTTTGAGCTATATATCAAGTCCATACAGTGAAGTGTGCAGAATCTATGGATCTATACCTATGCAACATCTTTTTAGTATCAAAAGAGAGCACACAGAGAGACCTATCTTTTGAGCTATATATCAAGTCCACACCATGAAGTGTGCAGAATCTACGGAGCTCCAAAGTCATAACCACAAGATTTAAAAAAAGAAGCTTAGTCCATGGACTCTGTCTTAATCGCGAAAATTGTGACCTCCAATTAACAATAAAGGTCCGATAAGGGTCTCGAAAATTATTCCAATAATTCGGTCACAGCGATCCTCGAAACTTTAGCTTCTCTAGAAACAACGCTGTACTGAAGTCGATATTACTGCCAAAAAAAAAGAAATAGGAAACAGGAGTGGAATAAAGATGTTTCCCTCCTACTCGAGAGCTCCATAATCTCTTCGTGGTTCATAATCCAACCACCTGTGTTAATATTTGCTCTATCCGTGAGCTCTTTTATTTTCCCACTAAAAAAACCAAAAAAACCAAAAAAACCCATTGAAGGTGTGGGTGTTGCCGTACCTACGATACGTGCAACACAAAGCGTGTGGATCCTACATCAATTTCACAAAGTTGTGGCACGTCAACCCGGTGTGGAGTGGAGGGCACACTTGATCTGAGGCTAGTATTAAATGGAGGTGTGTAGTGGAGGCACACTTGATCTGAGGCTAGTATTAAATGGAGGTCTGTAGTGGAGGGCACACTTGATCTGAGGCTAGTATTAAATGGAGGTGTGTAGTGGAGGCACACTTGATCTGAGGCTAGTATTAAATGGAGGTCTGTAGTGGAGGCACACTTGATCTGAGGCTAGTATTAAATGGAGGTGTGGAGTGCAGGCACACTTGATCTGAGGCTAGTATTAAATGGAGGTCTGTAGTGGAGGCACACTTGATCTGAGGCTAGTATTAAATGGAGGTCTGTAGTGGAGGGCACACTTGATCTGAGGCTAGTATTAAATGGAGGTGTGTAGTGAAGGCACACTTGATCTGAGGCTAGTATTAAATGGAGGTGTGTAGTGGAGGCACACTTGATCTGAGGCTAGTATTAAATGGAGGTGTGGAGTGCAGGCACACTTGATCTGAGGCTAGTATTAAATGGAGGTGTGTAGTGGAGGCACACTTGATCTGAGGCTAGTATTAAATGGAGGTCTGTAGTGCAGGCACACTTGATCTGAGGCTAGTATTAAATGGAGGTGTGTAGTGGAGGCACACTTGATCTGAGGCTAGTATTAAATGGAGGTGTGTAGTGGAGGCACACTTGATCTGAGGCTAGTATTAAATGGAGGTGTGTAGTGGAGGCACACTTGATCTGAGGCTAGTATTAAATGGAGGTCTGTAGTGGAGGCACACTTGATCTGAGGCTAGTATTAAATGGAGGTGTGTAGTGGAGGCACACTTGATCTGAGGCTAGTATTAAATGGAGGTGTGTAGTGGAGGCACACTTGATCTGAGGCTAGTATTAAATGGAGGTGTGTAGTGCAGGCACACTTGATCTGAGGCTAGTATTAAATGGAGGTGTGTAGTGGAGGCACACTTGATCTGAGGCTAGTATTAAATGGAGGTGTGTAGTGGAGGCACACTTGATCTGAGGCTAGTATTAAATGGAGGTGTGTAGTGGAGGACACACTTGATCTGAGGCTAGTATTAAATGGAGGTGTATAGTGGAGGGCACACTTGATCTGAGGCTAGTATTAAATGGAGGTGTGTAGTGGAGGCACACTTGATCTGAGGCTAGTATTAAATGGAGGTGTGTAGTGGAGGGCACACTTGATCTGAGGCTAGTATTAAATGGAGGTGTGTAGTGGAGGGCACACTTGATCTGAGGCTAGTATTAAATGGAGGTGTGTAGTGGAGGCACACTTGATCTGAGGCTAGTATTAAATGGAGGTGTGTAGTGTAGGCACACTTGATCTGAGGCTAGTATTAAATGGAGGTGTGTAGTGGAGGCACACTTGATCTGAGGCTAGTATTAAATGGAGGTGTGTAGTGCAGGCACACTTGATCTGAGGCTAGTATTAAATGGAGGTGTGTAGTGCAGGCACACTTGATCTGAGGCTAGTATTAAATGGAGGTGTGTAGTGGAGGCACACTTGATCTGAGGCTAGTATTAAATGGAGGTGTGTAGTGGAGGCACACTTGATCTGAGGCTAGTATTAAATGGAGGTGTGTAGTGGAGGCATACTTGATCTGAGGCTAGTATTAAATGGAGGTGTGTAGTGCAGGCACACTTGATCTGAGGCTAGTATTAAATGGAGGTGTGGAGTGGAGGCACACTTGATCTGAGGCTAGTATTAAATGGAGGTGTGTAGTGGAGGCACACTTGATCTGAGGCTAGTATTAAATGGAGGTGTGTAGTGCAGGCACACTTGATCTGAGGCTAGTATTAAATGGAGGTGTGGAGTGGAGGCACACTTGATCTGAGGCTAGTATTAAATGGAGGTGTGTAGTGGAGGCACACTTGATCTGAGGCTAGTATTAAATGGAGGTCTGTAGTGGAGGCACACTTGATCTGAGGCTAGTATTAAATGGAGGTGTGTAGTGGAGGCACACTTGATCTGAGGCTAGTATTAAATGGAGGTGTGTAGTGGAGGCACACTTGATCTGAGGCTAGTATTAAATGGAGGTGTGTAGTGGAGGCACACTTGATCTGAGGCTAGTATTAAATGGAGGTGTGTAGTGGAGGCACACTTGATCTGAGGCTAGTATTAAATGGAGGTGTGTAGTGGAGGACACACTTGATCTGAGGCTAGTATTAAATGGAGGTGTGTAGTGCAGGCACACTTGATCTGAGGCTAGTATTAAATGGAGGTGTGTAGTGGAGGCACACTTGATCTGAGGCTAGTATTAAATGGAGGTCTGTAGTGGAGGCACACTTGATCTGAGGCTAGTATTAAATGGAGGTGTGTAGTGGAGGGCACACTTGATCTGAGGCTAGTATTAAATGGAGGTCTGTAGTGGAGGCACACTTGATCTGAGGCTAGTATTAAATGGAGGTGTGTAGTGGAGGCACACTTGATCTGAGGCTAGTATTAAATGGAGGTGTGTAGTGGAGGGCACACTTGATCTGAGGCTAGTATTAAATGGAGGTGTGTAGTGGAGGCACACTTGATCTGAGGCTAGTATTAAATGGAGGTGTGTAGTGGAGGCACACTTGATCTGAGGCTAGTATTAAATGGAGGTGTGTAGTGCAGGCACACTTGATCTGAGGCTAGTATTAAATGGAGGTGTGGAGTGGAGGGCACACTTGATCTGAGGCTAGTATTAAATGGAGGTGTGTAGTGGAGGCACACTTGATCTGAGGCTAGTATTAAATGGAGGTGTGGAGTGGAGGGCACACTTGATCTGAGGCTAGTATTAAATGGAGGTGTGTAGCGGAGGCACACTTGATCTGAGGCTAGTATTAAATGGCTGAAACCTCTTGTGGCGGCCTTGCCTGGTGTGGGTGTGTCTAGGGATTAGTTAGTTACTTTGTTTGTTTGTTTGTATTAATTATTATTATTAGTTGAACATGTGTGAACCCTGACCTTAAATGTGAAGGAAGCCCTTTCCACTTCCTATTTTTAAGGGTTTTTGTTTTGACGATCTTCCCGCCAAATTCAACCTTTGTACTTTTAAGTCATGGACTCCTCTGGTATTGATTTGTTTTCTTTCCCTGGATGCCTTCTGGAGGCCCTGTGAAGGACCAATTAGCTCTCACATGCCACACCCACCATGCATTAGCCCCCACATGCCACACCCACATGCATTGGCTCCCACATGCCATGCCCACTTTCACTGGCTCTCACATGCCACACCCACCTGCCACACCCACCATGTATTGTCTCTCACGTGTCACACCCACATTCATTACCTCTCACATGCCACACCCACCATGATTAGCTAACCCCGTGGGTGGCTTGAGACAGGTATGTGCCTCTATCTCTGATATTCACCTCTCACTTAGAAATGCGCTTCTCTCGTGACCACAACTCCAAGCGTGTGTCCAAGCAACAGCAGCCTTGCTTACTCGCTGTGTAGTGGTGTTGTTAGTTGTAAGACTCATGACCTTGTTGCTAGGAGGTGTGCTGCTCATTTGGCTGCTGAGGTGATGAGGCAATTCAGTCCTTATTATGTAGTTTACTAGTCGGCTTCCAGGAGAGGGAATGAGTCCTCCAGGACTGGAGGGCAATTATCCCTTCCATTGCTCTGTAGCTAACTCTCTTGCATTAGTAATGAGACTGCTAATCATCAAAGGCACTGGTACACAAGCTCAGCATGTCAACTAAGCAACACAAACACACACACACATATACATGTACTTACTCTCTCTCTCTCTCACACACCCACACACACAAACATACCTACTCTCTCACACAACACACACACACCGACACACACCGCACACACAAACATACCTACTCTCTCTCACAACACACACACACACCGACACACACCCACACACACACACACCACACACACAAACATACCTACTCTCTCTCACAACACACACACACCGACACACACACCCCCACACACACCACACACACAAACATACCTACTCTCTCTCACAACACACACACACCGACACACACACACACACCCACACACACACACAAACATACCTACTCTCTCTCACACACACACACACACACACACACAGCCTAAAGGTTTCAAGGAAACATATCCCTCGCTGAGAGGGCTGTGTCCCTCTCCACTGTTGTTGGTTGCTTAGTGGTGGCCATGGCAAAGCTCTTCCCCCTAGCAATGTCAGTGGAGTGGTTCATACATTCTGTCTAAGATGGTTTCCATGGTGCCTCGGCCAGAGCTAATGCATTTACTAGTCGCTGTTTCTTATTTGCCTACTACAAGGGTAAGCTCTAAAAAGTCGTCGTCTCCTTCCAGCAGCATAAGGGGTTGTGTTACCAACCATGCTTCTGCATTGCAGCAATCAGATATGCCGTGGATCACATGCACCTCATGTGACCTTCTTTGGGCGCATGTCAGTGAGTTTAATTCCCTCTTTCTTGACTCATGTTTAGTTTCCGTCTTAAAGAAGACCCAAGCGTATCAGTCGATACTTTGGCAATATGATCGTTTAAACTAGCCCTAGCCCCAACCCCAGCCACCCTAGCAACAGTCCCAATCCTAACCACCCTAGCCACAACCCCAGCCCCAGCCCCAGCCCCAGCCCCAGCCCCAGCCCCAGCCCCAGCCCCAGCCCCAGCCCCAGCCCGATCCACCCCAGCAACAGTCCCAGCCATCCTAGCAATATCCCCAGCCCCAGCCCTAGCCACAGCCCTAGTCGTAGTCCTAGCCCTAGCCCTTACGCTGGTAGAGAGAAGTCCACCAGTATGTCTTCTGTGGCTAGTTTTCAATGGTTTGAGTAGTGCCGTCCTTGTGGGAGGTGCCACTGGCCGCAGCTGCTTCAGCCTCTCCTTGTGGGAGGTGCCACTGGCCGCAGTCTCTCCCACCAGGTGAGGGATGGGCAAGCAACTCACATGCAGGTGTGGGATGGGCTGTCCTGAATACTAGGGTGTGTCTGGAGGTAGGCTAGAGTCATTGGGGAACTACCAGTGGACCCAGTTCCATCACTAAGTCAGTGTGGAACTACAGTACCAGTAGGCCCAGTTCCATTCTGGCTGTGGGCTAGATATCACTAAGTCAGTGTTAAACTACTAGTGGGCCCAGTTCCATTCTGACTGTGGGCTGGACATCACTATGTCAGTGTTAAACTACTAGTGGGCCCAGTTCCATTCTGGCTGTGGGCCAGACATCACTATGTCAGTGTTAAACTACTAGTGGGCCCAGTTCCATTCTGACTGTGGGCTGGACATCACTATGTCAGTGTTAAACTACTAGTGGGCCCAGTTCCATTCTAGCTCACAGCTAGACATCACTATGTCAGTGTTAAACTACTAGTGGGCCCAGTTCCATTCTAGCTGTGGGCTAGATATCATTATGTCAGTGTAAACTACTAGTGGGCCCAGTTCCATTGTTGGACTAGTTCTACTTGGGACCCCACCGGGGCGGGGCTAGATACTCCTATAGTAGCTTCTATTAGGACTAGCAGGGTTTCATTTAAGGGTGGGGGGGGTGGGGCGGCTGCCCCCCTTGGAACCTTTTTGGGCCCCCCCCTCTTGGAAATTGTAATATTAAAATTCATTAAAATTCATTAGAAACTTTGTCACATCTTTAACCATCATGCCCCCCCTTAAATCCAGATTCCTCCAGTTGCCCCCATCCCCCGCCCCCCCCCCCCCCCCCCCCCCCCCCCTTCTTGGACAACCCTGGCTAGGACTATAGTAGCTTCTATTAGGGCTAGGGCTAGGGCTATAGTAGCTTCCATTAGGGCTAGGTTCTATTAGGGCTAGGACTATGGGCTAGGACTAGCTTCTATTAGGGCTAGGACTATAGTAGCTTCTATTAGGGCTAGGGCTATAGTAGCTTCGATTAGGGCTAGGACTATAGTACCTTCTATTAGGGCTAGGGCTAGGACTATAGTACCTTCTATTAGGGCTAGGGCTATAATAGCTTCCATTAGGGCTAGGACTATAGTAGCTTCTATTAGGGCTAGGGCTATAATAGCTTCTATTAGGGCTAGGACTATAGTAGCTTCCATTAGCTAGGGCTATAGTAGCTTCCATTAGGGTTAGGACTATAGTAGCTTCTATTAGGGCTAGGACTATAGTAGCTTCCATTAGGGCTAGGACTATAGTAGCTTCCATTAGGGCTAGGGCTATAATAGCTTCCATTAGGGCTAGGACTATAGTAGCTTCTATTAGGGCTAGGACTATAGTAGCTTCTATTAGGGCTAGGACTATAGTAGCTTCCATTAGCTAGGGCTATAGTAGCTTCCATTAGGGTTAGGACTATAGTAGCTTCTATTAGGGCTAGGACTATAGTAGCTTCCATTAGGGCTAGGACTATAGTAGCTTCCATTAGGGCTAGGGCTATAATAGCTTCCATTAGGGCTAGGACTATAGTAGCTTCTATTAGGGCTAGGACTATAGTAGCTTCCATTAGGGCTAGGACTATAGTAGCTTCTATTAGGGCTAGGACTATAGTAGCTTCTATTAGGGCTAGGACTATAGTAGCTTTCATTGGGGCTAGGGCTACAGAACAACTAGGTAATTGAGGGCTAAGGGCTAGGTACTATCGCTATAGGGAGAATGCTGGGAGTGCAAGTAGCCAGTGTGAAGGAGAGTTGTTTGCTTGTCGGTGATGCTTCAGCCAGGAGGAAATCCCCCCCCCTCCCCCCCCCCCCACCCACCCAAGTAGCTAGTATGAAGGGAACAACGTGGTGTTTGCTATTGTTGAGGCTTCAGCCAGGATGCTGCACGGGTCTAGGCATTCAAGCTGAGGAGATCTTGTTGGTGCTGGCCTGCTGCTATTAATACTGTGGCACTATGTATGTGTGGGTGGGTGTCGACTGTAAGTTATGCCGTCCTCTGGGTGGTTGCTATGTGTGGTTGCTATGGGATTTTGAGGGTCAGGGTGGATAATCCCATGGTCAGATATGTAGGCATGGTAGTCCAAAGTCCAAAGTTGTTGCCAAACTGTATCCTAGCCTTAATCTTAGCCATAACCCTAGCCCTAGTCATAAGCTTATTCATAACACTAGCCCTAGCCATAAGCTTATTCATAACACCAGCCCTAGTCATAAGCTTATTCATAACACTAGCCCTAGCCATAAGCTTATTCATAACACCAGCCCTAGCATAAGTTTATTCATAACCAGCCCTAGTCATAAGCTTATTCATAACACTAGCCCTAGCCATAAGCTTATTCATAACACCAGCCCTAGTCATAAGCTTATCATAACACCAGCCCTAGTCATAAGCTTATTCATAACACCAGCCCTAGTCATAAGCTTATTCATAACACTAGCCCTAGTCATAAGCTTATTCATAACACCAGCCCTAGTCATAAGCTAGTCATAACCTAGCCCTAGTCATAAGCTAGTCATAACCTAGCCCTAGTCATAAGCTAGTCATAACCCTAGCCCTAGTCATAAGCTAGTCATAACCCTAGCCCTAGCCATAAGCTAGTCATAACCCTAGCCCTAGCCATAAGCTAGTCATAACCCTAGCCCTAGCCATAAGCTGGTCATAACCCTAGCCCTAGCCATAAGCTAGTCATAACCCTAGCCCTAGCCATAAGCTAGTCATAACCCTAGCCCTAGCCATAAGCTTATTCATAACCCTAGCCCTAGTCATAAGCTTATTCATAACACTAGCCCTAGCCATAAGCTAGTCATAACCCTAGCCCTAGCCATAAGCTAGTCATAACCCTAGCCCTAGTCATAAGCTAGTCATAACCCTAGCCCTAGTCATAAGCTAGTCATAACCCTAGCCCTAGTCATAAGCTAGTCATAACCCTAGCCCTAGCCATAAGCTAGTCATAACCCTAGCCCTAGCCATAAGCTAGTCATAACCCTAGCCCTAGCCATAAGCTAGTCATAACCCTAGCCCTAGCCATAAGCTTATTCATAACCCTAGCCCTAGTCATAAGCTTATTCATAACACTAGCCCTAGCCATAAGCTAGTCATAACCCTAGCTCTAGCCATAAGCTAGTCATAACCCTAGCCCTAGTCATAAGCTAGTCATAACCCTAGCCCTAGTCATAAGCTAGTCATAACCCTAGCCCTAGTCATAAGCTAGTCATAACCCTAGCCCTAGTCATAAGCTAGTCATAACCCTAGCCCTAGCCATAAGCTAGTCATAACCCTAGCCCTAGCCATAAGCTAGTCATAACCCTAGCCCTAGCCATAAGCTAGTCATAACCCTAGCCCTAGCCATAAGCTAGTCATAACCCTAGCCCTAGCCATAAGCTAGTCATAACACTAGCCCTAGTCATAAGCTTATTCATAACACTAGCCCTAGCCATAAGCTAGTCATAACCCTAGCTCTAGCCATAAGCTAGTCATAACCCTAGCCCTAGTCATAAGCTAGTCATAACCCTAGCCCTAGTCATAAGCTAGTCATAACCCTAGCCCTAGTCATAAGCTAGTCATAACCCTAGCCCTAGCCATAAGCTAGTCATAACCCTAGCCCTAGTCATAAGCTTAGCCATAGCACTACATAGCTCTAGCTCTAGCCATAGCCCTAACCTAATCCTAGCTGTAGCTGTAGGCCTACATAACCCCAACCCTAGCTCCAGCTACATCAACCATAGCCATGACCATAGCCGTATCCCTAGCCATAGCTATAGCCAAGCCCTAGCCATAACCCTAGCCATAACCCTAGCCATAACCCTAGCCATAACCCTAGCCCTAGCCATAGCCATAGCCATAGCCATAGCCATAGCCCTAGCCATAGGCATAGCCATAGCCATAGCCATAGCCATAGCCATAGCCATAGCCATAGCCCTAGCCCTAGCCATAGCCATAGCCTTGCATATATGAAGTCTGCACAGTATTCAAAATCACTCGAGTTACGTATGTACGTGTGAGGTGGCCCAATATACGTACACACGTGTGAGGTGGCCCAATATACATACGTACACACGTGTGAGGTGGCTCAATATACGTACACACGTGTGAGGTGGCTCAATATACGTACACGTGTGAGGTGGCCCAATATACGTACACACGTGTGAGGTGGCCCAATATACGTACGCACGTGTGAGGTGGCCCAATATACGTACACATGTGTGAGGTGGCCCAATATACGTACACACGTGTGAGGTGGCTCAATATACGTACACACGTGTGAGGTGGCCCAATATACGTACACACGTGTGAGGTGGCACAATATACGTACACACATGTGAGGTGGCCCAATATACGTACACGTGTGAGGTGGCCCAATATACGTACACACGTGTGAGGTGGCCCAATATACGTACACACGTGTGAGGTGGCTCAATATATGTACACACATGTGAGGTGGCCCAATATACGTACACACGTGTGAGGTGGCCCAATATACGTACGCACGTGTGAGGTGGTCCAATATACGTACACACGTGTGAGGTGGCCCAATATACGTACACACGTGTGAGGTGGCCCAATATACGTACACACGTGTGAGGTGGCCCAATATACGTACGCACGTGTGAGGTGGCCCAATATACGTACACGTGTGAGGTGGCTCAATATACGTACACACGTGTGAGGTGGCTCAATATACGTACACACATGTGAGGTGGCCCAATATACGTACGCACGTGTGAGGTGGCCCAATATACGCACGCACGTGTGAGGTGGCCCAATATACGTACACACGTGTGAGGTGGCCCAATATACATACACACATGTGAGGTGGTCCAATATACGTACGCACATGTGAGGTGGCCCAATATACGTACACACGTGTGAGGTGGCCCAATATACGTACACATGTGTGAGGTGGCCCAATATACGTACACACGTGTGAGGTGGCTCAATATACGTACACACGTGTGAGGTGGCCCAATATACGTACACGTGTGAGGTGGCCCAATATACGTACACACATGTGAGGTGGCCCAATATACGTACACACGTGTGAGGTGGCCCAATATACGTACACACGTGTTAGGTGGCCCAATATACGTACACACGTGTGAGGTGGCCCAATATACGTACACATGTGTGAGGTGGCCCAATATACGTACACACGTGTGAGGTGGCTCACAATATACTGGACTTCGTGTGAGATGGCTCACAATATACTGGACTTCGTGTGAGGTGGCTCACAATATACTGGACTTCGTGTGAGGTGGCTCACAATATACTGAACTTCGTGTGAGGTGGCTCACAATATACTGGACTTCGTGTGAGGTGGCTCACAATATACTGGACTTCGTGTGAGGTGGCTCACAATATACTGGACTTCGTGTGAGGTGGCCCACAATATACTGGACTTCGCGTGAAGTGGCTCACAATATACTGGACTTCGTGTGAGGTGGCTCACAATATACTGGACTTCGTGTGAGGTGGCTCACAATATACTGGACTTCGTGTGAGATGACTCACAATATACTGGACTTCGTGTGAGGTGGCTCACAATATACTGGACTTTGTGTGAGGTGGCTCACAATATACTGGACTTCGTGTGAGGTGGCTCACAATATACTGGACTTCGTGTGAGGTGGCTCACAATATACTGGACTTCGTGTGAGGTGGCTCACAATATACTGGACTTCGTGTGAGGTGGCTCACAATATACTGGACTTCGTGTGAGGTGGCTCACAATATACTGGACTTCGTGTGAGGTGGCTCACAATATACTGGAGGTGGCTCACAATATACTGGACTTCGCTTGAAGTGGCTCACAATATACTGGACTTCGCTTGAAGTGGCTCACAATATACTGGACTTCGTGTGAGATGGCTCACAATATACTGGACTTCGTGTGAGGTGGCTCACAATATACTGGACTTCGCGTGAAGTGGCTCACAATATACTGGACTTCGTGTGAGGTGGCTCACAATATACTGGACTTCGTGTGAGGTGGCTCACAATATACTGGACTTCGTGTGAGGTGGCTCACAATATACTGGACTTCGTGTGAGGTGGCTCACAATATACTGGACTTCATGTGAGGTGGCTCACAATATACTGGACTTCGTGTGAGGTGGCTCACAATATACTGGACTTCGCGTGAAGTGGCTCACAATATACTGGACTTCGTGTGAGGTGGCTCACAATATACTGGACTTCACTTGAAGTGGCTCACAATATACTGGACTTCGTGTGAGGTGGCTCACAATATACTGGACTTCGTGTGAGGTGGCTCACAATATACTGGACTTCGCGTGAAGTGGCTCACAATATACTGGACTTCGTGTGAGGTGGCTCACAATATACTGGACTTCACTTGAAGTGGCTCACAATATACTGGACTTTCCTGTCGAATGTTCTTGTGCAGAAAATGTTCGATTGAAATTGCACCTCATTCAGAGTTACCCAAACCTGAAAATGGAGTCAGCTGCTGCAGGTCTTGGAGAAGGAAAAATAGTTCCAAGAGCCACCTCTCTCTCTCTCTCTGTGTGTGTGGGGGGAGAGAAAAATGATTGCCCACGCACTGAGGTCCGTTCCTCAGTCATTCATTCATTCATCCCAGTGGTGGTGAGTCACTCAGGGGGGGGGGCATTAGAATCATTGCCTGCAGGCTTCATGGCTAGGCTCTTCCGTGTTTTAATGGCTGGGTACCTCCTTGCTGGGGGAGCACCACTCTCAAACATCTTCATAGAGTTGTTAAATCGTGGCCCCTGACTTGGGCGCATGCAGCTCTGCTATGGATGTACCCACACCTACAACTACAGTGCAGCTCTGCTATGGATACCCACACCTACAACTATAGTGCAGCTCTGCTATGGATAGCTCTGCTATGGATGTACCCACACCTACAACTACAGTGCAGCTCTGCTATGGATACCCACACCTACAACTATAGTGCAGCTCTGCTATGGATACCCACACCTACAACTACAGTGCAGCTCTGCTATGGATACCCACACCTACAACTATAGTGCAGCTCTGCTATGGATACCCACACCTACAACTATAGTGCAGCTCTGCTATGGATACCCACACCTACAACTATAGTGCAGCTCTGCTATGGATACCCACACCTACAACTATAGTACAGCTCTGCTATGGATACCCACACCTACAACTACAGTGCAGCTCTGCTATGGATACCCACACCTACAACTGTAGTGCAGCTCTGCTATGGATACCCACACCTACAACTACATGTATAGTGCAGCTCTGCTATGGATACCCACACCTACAACTATAGTGCAGCTCAGCTATGGATACCCACACCTACAACTATAGTGCAGCTCTGCTATGGATACCCACACCTACAACTATAGTGCAGCTCTGCTATGGATACCCACACCTACAACTATAGTGCAGCTCTGCTATGGATACCCACACCTACAACTATACTGCAGCTCTGCTATGGATACCCACACCTACAACTATAGTGCAGCTCTGCTATGGATACCCACACCTACACCAGTGCCAAAAGAAAGTACTCAGATAAGAGCTTTTGATCAATTAAGCTATGAAGCTTGGGTAAGTCGGGGGGCTCTCAGGCAGGAATACCCCTCTCCTTTATAATACATAATATCTGAATTCAATATTTTGATGTAGCAGTTCCCCCCCCCCCCCCCCCCCCCCCCTCCATTTAAAGTGGGTTCACAGAATTTCCCTAGATGCTTGACGATGCAGGAATAGAATTTGGTCCGATTCCAGTGTTATACTTTGATCGTCTGTTCAATCAACAAGAACAAGATATCCACGTCACAAGAATGTTCGGGGGACTCTTCCAATCTCATCGTCCCTCCCCCCGCACCGGTAGCTCCAGGCAATGTGGCATCCTTACGTGTTTGTACTAGTATATATGCGGTTCCTTTGTAAGAAACGGTGTTCCATGTAGCAGCTGGTGGTTGGCTTTTTAGTTATGCTTTGAGATGCACGCGGTCTTACTTGGACAAGTAGAAGACAACACTGCATGTTGGTTTGTTGTTGCGTGTGCAATTAGTTCCAGTTGTTTGGAGTCTAGTCTTCATTAGTTCTCATACATCAGCCTTCACTACAAGGAGGCTGTTTGAGGACATGCTCTGTGTGTACACACACACATTCGTTGTTCGTTGTTTGTCAGCCGAGAACTGTTGTCAGGGAAACACGGTCTGTCTAATCGTAGTTCTGGTTCTAGCCATGGCTCTAGTCCTAGTCCTAGCTCTAGTCCTGGCTCTAGTCCTAGCTCTAGTCCTAGCTCTAGTCCTAGCTCTAGTCTTAGCTCTAGTCCTAGCTCTAGTCCTAGCTCTAGTCCTAGCTCTAGTCCTAGCTCTAGATAGTCCTAGCTCTAGTCCTAGCTCTAGTCCTAGCTCTAGTCCTAGCTCTAGTCCTAGCTCTAGTCCTAGCTCTAGTCCTAGCTCTAGTCCTAGCTCTAGTCCTAGCTCTAGTCCTAGCTCTAGTCCTAGCTCTGGTCCTAGCTCTAGTCCTAGCTCTAGTCCTAGCTCTAGTCCTAGCTCTAGTCCTAGCTCTAGTCCTAGCTCTAGTCCTAGCTCTAGTCCTAGCTCTAGTCCTAGCTCTAGTCCTGGCTCTAGTCCTGGCTCTAGTCCTAGCTCTAGTCCTAGCTCTAGTCCTAGCTCTAGTCCTGGCTCTAGTCCTGGCTCTAGTCCTAGCTCTAGTCCTAGCTCTAGTCCTAGCTCTAGTCCTAGCTCTAGTCCTAGCTCTAGTCCTAGCTCTAGTCCTAGCTCTAGTCCTAGCTCTAGTCCTGGCTCTAGTCCTAGCTCTAGTCCTAGCTCTAGTCCTAGCTCTAGTCCTAGCTCTAGTCCTGGCTCTAGTCCTAGCTCTAGTCCTAGCTCTAGTCCTAGCTCTAGTCCTAGCTCTAGTCTTGGCTCTAGTCCTAGCTCTAGTCCTAGCTCTAGTCCTAGCTCTAGTCCTAGCTCTAGTCCTAGCTCTAGTCCTAGCTCTAGTCCTAGCTCTAGTCCTAGCTCTAGTCCTAGCTCTAGTCCTAGCTCTAGTCCTAGCTCTAGTCCTAGCTCTAGTCCTAGCACTAGTCCTAGCTCTAGTCCTAGCTCTAGTCCTAGCTCTGGTCCTAGCTCTGGTCCTAGCTCTGGTCCTAGCTCTAGTCCTAGCTCTAGTCCTAGCTCTAGTCCTAGCTCTAGTCCTAGCTCTAGTCCTAGCTCTAGTCCTAGCTGGCCCTAGTCCTGGCCCTAGTCCTGGCCCTAGTCCTAGCTCTAGTCCTAGCTCTAGTCCTAGCTCTAGTCCTAGCTCTAGTCCTAGCTCTAGTCCTAGCTCTAGTCCTAGCTCTAGTCCTAGCTCTAGTCCTAGCTCTAGTCCTAGCTCTAGTCCTAGCTCCAGTCCTAGCTCTAGTCCTGGCTCTAGCCCTAGCTCTAGCCCTAGCTCTAGCCCTAGCTCTAGCCCTAGCTCTAGTCCTAGCTCTAGTCTTCCTGGCTCTAGTCCTAGCTCTAGTCTTCCTGGCTCTAGTCCTGGCTCTAGTCCTGGCTCTAGTCCTAGCTCTAGTCCTAGCTCTAGTCCTAGCTCTAGTCCTAGCTCTAGTCCTAGCTCTAGTCCTAGCTCTAGTCCTAGCTCTAGTCCTAGCTCTAGTCCTAGCTCTAGTCCTAGCTCTAGTCCTAGCTCTAGTCCTAGCTCTGGTCCTAGCTCTGGTCCTAGCTCTGGTCCTAGCACTGGTCCTAGCTCTGGTCCTAGCTCTGGTCCTAGCTCTGGTCCTAGCTCTGGTCCTAGCTCTGGTCCTAGCTCTGGTCCTAGCTCTGGTCCTAGCTCTGGTCCTAGCTCTGGTCCTAGCTCTGGTCCTAGCTCTGGTCCTAGCTCTGGTCCTAGCTCTGGTCCTAGCTCTGGTCCTAGCTCTGGTCCTAGCTCTGGTCCTAGCTCTGGTCCTAGCTCTGGTCCTAGCTCTGGTCCTAGCTCTGGTCCTAGCTCTGGTCCTAGCTCTGGTCCTAGCTCTGGTCCTAGCTCTGGTCCTAGCTCTGGTCCTAGCTCTGGTCCTAGCTCTGGTCCTAGCTCTGGTCCTAGCTCTGGTCCTAGCTCTGGTCCTAGCTCTGGTCCTAGCTCTGGTCCTAGCTCTGGTCCTAGCTCTGGTCCTAGCTCTGGTCCTAGCTCTGGTCCTAGCTCTGGTCCTAGCTCTGGTCCTAGCTCTGGTCCTAGCTCTGGTCCTAGCTCTGGTCCTAGCTCTGGTCCTAGCTCTGGTCCTAGCTCTGGTCCTAGCTCTGGTCCTAGCTCTGGTCCTAGCTCTGGTCCTAGCTCTGGTCCTAGCTCTGGTCCTAGCTCTGGTCCTAGCTCTGGTCCTAGCTCTGGTCCTAGCTCTGGTCCTAGCTCTGGTCCTAGCTCTGGTCCTAGCTCTGGTCCTAGCTCTGGTCCTAGCTCTGGTCCTAGCTCTGGTCCTAGCTCTGGTCCTAGCTCTGGTCCTAGCTCTGGTCCTAGCTCTGGTCCTAGCTCTGGTCCTAGCTCTGGTCCTAGCTCTGGTCCTAGCTCTGGTCCTAGCTCTGGTCCTAGCTCTGGTCCTAGCTCTGGTCCTAGCTCTGGTCCTAGCTCTGGTCCTAGCTCTGGTCCTAGCTCTGGTCCTAGCTCTGGTCCTAGCTCTGGTCCTAGCTCTGGTCCTAGCTCTGGTCCTAGCTCTGGTCCTAGCTCTGGTCCTAGCTCTGGTCCTAGCTCTGGTCCTAGCTCTGGTCCTAGCTCTGGTCCTAGCTCTGGTCCTAGCTCTGGTCCTAGCTCTGGTCCTAGCTCTGGTCCTAGCTCTGGTCCTAGCTCTGGTCCTAGCTCTGGTCCTAGCTCTGGTCCTAGCTCTGGTCCTAGCTCTGGTCCTAGCTCTGGTCCTAGCTCTGGTCCTAGCTCTGGTCCTAGCTCTGGTCCTAGCTCTGGTCCTAGCTCTGGTCCTAGCTCTGGTCCTAGCTCTGGTCCTAGCTCTGGTCCTAGCTCTGGTCCTAGCTCTGGTCCTAGCTCTGGTCCTAGCTCTGGTCCTAGCTCTGGTCCTAGCTCTGGTCCTAGCTCTGGTCCTAGCTCTGGTCCTAGCTCTGGTCCTAGCTCTGGTCCTAGCTCTGGTCCTAGCTCTGGTCCTAGCTCTGGTCCTAGCTCTGGTCCTAGCTCTGGTCCTAGCTCTGGTCCTAGCTCTGGTCCTAGCTCTGGTCCTAGCTCTGGTCCTAGCTCTGGTCCTAGCTCTGGTCCTAGCTCTGGTCCTAGCTCTGGTCCTAGCTCTGGTCCTAGCTCTGGTCCTAGCTCTGGTCCTAGCTCTGGTCCTAGCTCTGGTCCTAGCTCTGGTCCTAGCTCTGGTCCTAGCTCTGGTCCTAGCTCTGGTCCTAGCTCTGGTCCTAGCTCTGGTCCTAGCTCTGGTCCTAGCTCTGGTCCTAGCTCTGGTCCTAGCTCTGGTCCTAGCTCTGGTCCTAGCTCTGGTCCTAGCTCTGGTCCTAGCTCTGGTCCTAGCTCTGGTCCTAGCTCTGGTCCTAGCTCTGGTCCTAGCTCTGGTCCTAGCTCTGGTCCTAGCTCTGGTCCTAGCTCTGGTCCTAGCTCTGGTCCTAGCTCTGGTCCTAGCTCTGGTCCTAGCTCTGGTCCTAGCTCTGGTCCTAGCTCTGGTCCTAGCTCTGGTCCTAGCTCTGGTCCTAGCTCTGGTCCTAGCTCTGGTCCTAGCTCTGGTCCTAGCTCTGGTCCTAGCTCTGGTCCTAGCTCTGGTCCTAGCTCTGGTCCTAGCTCTGGTCCTAGCTCTGGTCCTAGCTCTGGTCCTAGCTCTGGTCCTAGCTCTGGTCCTAGCTCTGGTCCTAGCTCTGGTCCTAGCTCTGGTCCTAGCTCTGGTCCTAGCTCTGGTCCTAGCTCTGGTCCTAGCTCTGGTCCTAGCTCTGGTCCTAGCTCTGGTCCTAGCTCTGGTCCTAGCTCTGGTCCTAGCTCTGGTCCTAGCTCTGGTCCTAGCTCTGGTCCTAGCTCTGGTCCTAGCTCTGGTCCTAGCTCTGGTCCTAGCTCTGGTCCTAGCTCTGGTCCTAGCTCTGGTCCTAGCTCTGGTCCTAGCTCTGGTCCTAGCTCTGGTCCTAGCTCTGGTCCTAGCTCTGGTCCTAGCTCTGGTCCTAGCTCTGGTCCTAGCTCTGGTCCTAGCTCTAGTCCTAGCTCTAGTCCTAGCTCTAGTCCTAGCTCTAGTCCTAGCTCTAGTCCTAGCTCTAGTCCTAGCTCTAGTCCTAACCCTGGCCATATCCCCAGTCTTAACTCTATGTTTAGCCCTAGTTAAGCTCTAACTTAACAGTAACCCTAGTCCATCCCTAGCTTTATGAGGCAAGGACTTTGAACTCTGAATATCCCTAGTTGTGACAGCATTGTCCAATGCACCACTGGGCCTATTTGCTTCAAATCTTCACAAGTGCATACACTATGTTGGTGAACCTCTGAGTGTTGGGGAACTGCACCATAAAATAGGAAACACACACAAAATAAACTTGTGCTTACAACTTTTGGAGCTCTGTAGGTTCTGCACACTTCACTGTATGGACTTGATATATAGCTCAAAAGATAGGTCTCTCTGTGTGCTCTCTTTTGATACAAAAAATACGTTGCATAGGTATAGATCCATAGATTCTGCACACTTCACTGTATGGACTTGATATATAGCTCAATAGATAGGTCTCTCTGTGTGCTCTCTTTTGATACAAAAAATACGTTGCATAGGTATAGATCCATAGATTCTGCACACTTCACTGTATGGACTTGATATATAGCTCAAAAGATAGGTCTCTGTGTGCTCTCTTATCATACTAAAAAGATGTTACATAGGTACAGATCCATAGATTCTGCACACTTCACTGTATGGACTTGATATATAGCTCAAAAGATAGGTCTCTCTGTGTGCTCTCTTTTGAAATGTTGCATAGGTAAAGATCCATAGATTCTGCACACTTCACTGGATGAACTTGATATATAGCTCAAAAGATAGGTCTCTCTGTGTGCTCTCTTTTGATACTAAAAAGATGTTGCATGGGTATAGATCCATAGATTCTGCATACTTCACTGTATGGACTTGATATATAGCTCAAAAGATAGGTCTCTCTGTGTGCTCTCTTTTGATACAAAAAATATGTTGCATAGGTATAGATCCATAGATTCTGCACACTTCACTGTATGGACTTGATATATAGCTCAAAAGATAGGTCTCTGTGTGCTCTCTTATCATACTAAAAAGATGTTACATAGGTACAGATCCATAGATTCTGCACACTTCACTGTATGGACTTGATATATAGCTCAAAAGATAGGTCTCTCTGTGTGCTCTCTTTTGAAATGTTGCATAGGTAAAGATCCATAGATTCTGCACACTTCACTGGATGAACTTGATATATAGCTCAAAAGATAGGTCTCTCTGTGTGCTCTCTTTTGATACTAAAAAGATGTTGCATGGGTATAGATCCATAGATTCTGCATACTTCACTGTATGGACTTGATATATAGCTCAAAAGATAGGTCTATCTGTGTGCTCTCTTTTGATAACTAAAAAGATGTTACATAGGTATAGATCCATAGATTCTGCACACTTCACTGTATGGACTTGATATATAGCTCATCTCTCTGTGTGCTCTCGTATGATACTAAGGATAGGTATAACATTGTCAAAGTTACTGCAGCTAAAGTGGGGGTCAAAACCAGAGTGCCTAATTTTCAACATTTCTAATTCCAGATTGCCAAGTGCTAGAGAGCTGAAATTAGTACCAGTGGCTAGAGAAAGTCCTTCTCTATACAAAGTGTTTTCATTGGGCGTTAAAACATGACTATGCGGTCAAGTGCGCAGGTGAAAAATGTATTTGCCTCATGATGAACAGTTGTCCTTACGTTCTCCCGTTAAGAAATTATATGAACGGGTTGCTCGTCTATAAAAACATGCGGAAACTGGAAAGTGTTGTTAGTGAAAAGAGATGGTGATAATTGGCTGGCATGGTTGTTGCCGGTAAGCTTCTTTTGAGGCCAAAGAAATCATGAAGAAGATGGTGAATATATTTTACAAGGACTTTCTTGATTAATCAGCTTAGATTTACTCACTGGATGTTTTGGCCACCTGGTGAAGGTTAGATGCTCTAGCCTTCCTCGGTATTCCTGGAGTGCAACTCTAGCCAGTGAGTAAGTTGAAGTTGCTTATTGACTTCTTCAGTGGTGCTTATGCCAATGAGAGTTTTCTTTGAGAGATGAAGAATGACATTTCTCCTGCTGTTCTTGCAGGCTGATGCTCTCGTAAGGATTATGCACTTGTGCACACAGGGGAATACAGCACTCCATATTGTTATTTGTGTTGGCATGGCGATGGTTGATCTTCCGTTTGCGGTGTAGTTCCCATGGGGAACCTTTCGTCTCTCCTGGTACTAGTCCTCTCATCCAACCCCTAGCCCTAGCCCTAGCAACATCCAGCAGTCCTATAATGAGATGGACATCCTACTACAGGAAGGAGAGCATCAACAGAAGTTGACAAATCATGGCCTGCCATTGTTCATTGTAAGCGTTGATGTCTGGTTGCCAAGTAACACTATAATGGTGGGGTGAGGATGGCAGAGAGAGATGGTGGGTGAGGATAGCAGAGAGAGATGGTGGGGTGAGGATGGCAGAGAGAGATGGTGAGGCGAGGATGGCAGAGAGAGATGGTGAGGTGAGGATGGCAGAGAGAGATGGTGGGTGAGGATGGCAGAGAGAGATGATGAGGTGAGGATGGCAGAGAGAGATGGTGAGGTGAGGATGGCAGAGATAGATGGTGAGGTGAGGATGGCAGAGATAGATGGTGGGTGAGGATGGCAGAGAGAGATGGTGAAGTGAGGATGGCAGAGAGGGATTGTTGGTTGAGGACGTGGTGAGAGAGGAGCTACAGTTACCAGGGCCCACTGATAATCCCGATAACCCCTTACCCTCTGCACTCCTGAACCAGTGAGCTGTGTGGTGAGCACAGAGGCACCACCATGCACCTTCCATGTCCCACAGGGCCAGCTCACTATCTCTAAACATGCTCATTGCAGACAACCCATTACCTTGTATTTGACAGGAGCCGACCGGTGACAAAAACCAATCCCTTCCGCAGCATTGCTTGTAAAGCACAAATTTAGTAAAGGGTCTAGCTACGATTGCCTGCTCAGGTGGCAGGCACGAGCACAACACAGGACCCCGGGTTTACCTTGCCGTTTTGCTGTTTGAGCGTGGGGGAGGTGAATCTAACATGGGGTCCCCTGTTTGGAGAATGCCAGGAAAACGATTATCAGCCCAAGGGAAGTGGATACTGTACATAGTGACGCCCACCCAACCCTGGGATAATGGGTGAAAGACATTTATCTCTGCCTGGTGGTACGCACAGGGAATGATAGTTGGACCCGTTGGCGAGAATTCGTGTGTGAGCGAGCCAACTGGCCATGGCTTCTCTTCACTCTATATGCCCCAACCGGCCTCCCTTATAGGGTTGGGAAGCACCTTCGGAAGCCAAGGAGTGGGCTATGATTATTATATTATTATATTATTATTCACATTGTTTTCAGTGTGTGTTCTGTGCTTGTTAATATGGCTGTGTGGTACATCACATGACGTGAGTTGTGGTCACAGGCATTGTGGGAGAGAGTGTGTAAGTGGGTAGGGGATATCAAAATTGCAGGTACACAATGTCTGAACACTGAGCACTTCATTGTGTGTGTGTGTGTGATGTGTGTGTGTGGGGGGGGGGGGGGGCTGTCCATGCCCAGTGTGTAGGCCGAGATACCTGCTGATGATTTGACTGGATATGCCAAGGGTACCATGGGAACCGTGGGAGTGTGGGAGTGCATATGTATCGCAGGGTTGCACTGTCCTACCAATTGGCTTAGCGTTTAAAGCGTTGAATCCTCCGACCTCGGTACCTGCTGCAGCTGCTGTGGGGGAGACCGCATTAATCCAGGAGCTGTGCCCTGTGCTGGTGTAGGCATAATCCAGGAGCTGTCTCCTGTGCCAGTGTAGGCATAATCCAGGAGCTGTGCCCTGTGCTGGTGTAGGCATAATCCAGGAGCTGTGCCCTGTGCTGGTGTAGGCATAATCCAGGAGCTGTGCCCTGTGCTGGTGTAGGCATAATCCAGGAGCTGTGCCCTGTGCTAGTGTGAGGATGTTGCAAGTATGACCTACAAGGTGTGGTGGTTCTGAGGTGGCAATTGAGAAGGGTTTTGGAGAAGTGGACCTGTCTATGTGTACCTCTGACCATGCTCTGTGTTTGATGAAGGAGGTCTCTGGGCCGAGTGGTGCGTTGGTGATGCTTTACCATAATGTCTGCACTAGGTCCTAATCTGTCACTCTTTGCCACCTTCAGACAGAACCACACCATCCATGGGCTGCATGGTTACATACTGCTCCATCTTCCCATGCCAGTCTTGTTGTAGTGTTAAAGGTTAAAGGTCACAACTGGTAAACAACTCCCCCAGGCGGACTCCCCAGAAAGCCGTGTGTGTATGGGGGGGGGGGGGGGGGGGAGGGGGACCACACCGTTCTCAGCACAGGTACACTGTAGTGAGGACTTGTTTCTAGAGTCTATGCACAGTTGTCTAGACAGGGGCAGAGACAAGCAACAAACATGGGAAGTATCTAACATGTAGAAATTCATAGCTGCCTAGCACATCCTGTGTGTGTGTGTGTGTGTGTGTGCGTGTGTGTGTGTGTGTGTCTGTGTGTGTGTGTGCGTGTGTGTGTGTGTGTGTGTGCATGCATGCGTGCAATGGCAGAGGACTGGTCAGTCTTGCCCTGTGTTGGTCCAGCTTTTAGAAGCTACATATTTAGGACGACAGAGGTTGGCTCTTTTGCTGTGGACGACCACTTTACCTTGTGGCTTGGTTGAAGTGACCAAGGACTCCAGTCCCTTGCGAAGGACTCCATTCCCTTGCGGAGTACTCCATTCCACCTTGCGAGAGCAAGTCTTAGAAGATGCCGGCTATCACTAAGCTGCCACTGCAGCCTCTGCTGTGTTGTGAGGGGTGGGGCTGATGGCTAGAGCCCTGCAAGAACTGGTATAAGAATCTTGTTTGTGTGGGTGTAGCACTTTTATTTTTACCTGTTGGTTGGAGATCAGGTTCCCATTCATCAGCTCTCACTACAATATAGTTATCTGGGAGGAAAGGCTCCCTCAGTGTGGGAGGACGGGCTCCCTCAGTGTGGGAGGACGGGCTCCCTCAGTGTGGGAGGAACGGCTCCCTCAGTGTGGGAGGACATGCTCCCTCAGTGTAGGAGGACAGTGTGGGAGGACAGGCTCCTTCAGTGTGGGAGGACATGCTCCCTCAGTCTGGGAGGACAGGCTCCCTCAGTCTGGGAGGACATGCTCCCTTTGTCCGTCTTGCCTAGCCCAGCCCTAGTCTTAGCCCTAGTCTTAGCCCAAGCCCTATTCCTAGCCCTAGTTCAGCCCTAATCTTAACCCCCCCTAATCTTAACCTTAGCCCGGCCCTAATCTTAACCCTAGCCCGGCCCTAATCTTAACCCTAGCCAGGCCCTAATCTTAACCCTAGCCCGGCCCTAGTCTAATTTTAACCCTAACCCGGCCCTAATCTTAACCCTAGCCCGGCCCTAATCTTAACCCTAGCCCGGCCCTAATCTTAACCCTAACCCGGCCCTAATCTTAACCCTAGCCCGGCCCTAATCTTAACCCTAGCCCGGCCCTAGTTTTAACCCTAGTCCTAGCCCTAGCTAGTGTTAGAGAAGCAAGAACTTTGAACTCTGAACATCCCTAGTTGAGGCAATGCTGTCCAATGCTCCACTGGGCCTATTTGCTTGAAGCCTTCACAAGTACACACACTATGGGTACAGTAGTGATGGAGGGCTGGTGAACCTCTCTGTGTTGACAACCTATTATCAAATGTTAGGTTGAGGAAGACTCCAGCGAAGCCGCCATTGACCCTGCTTCTTCACAGACCACTAGCCAGGTGACAAAGACGGAGAAGATATCCAAAGATGAGCTTGTCAAAGACACCCTCTCCTCCAAAAACATTGTTGAGAAGGTTGTGAGGATGGCCAGTTCTACTGCTGAAATGACATTAGCTGCAGCGCAAAATGAACAAGCAGGTAACCTATGTTTGGATCCAAGCACCAGAGAGATGTCCAATTCCGGAACCAAACCTGATGCGAAGACTGCAGAGCATGGGAAAGCTAATGTTGCTGGTGTTGTACTGGAACCGAATTTAGACACGAGGAATCAGAATCTGACTGCGACTGCGAACAAGAGGTGCGAAATGAAAAATGATGATCTTAAAGTTGCGTTCAGAAAGAATTGCGAGGAGAGAAATATATCTCAAAATTCCAAGCTATGCAGGAACGAGGAGGTCGGGATGAAGACCATGTCGTCCCTGCAGCGAGACCAGGAGACTAATCCACTATCAGGGAAAGTGCAAGGTGCGTCGTCATCGGCAACAAACATTAAAAAAACACAGCATGCACAATCCCCACCAGCAATGGATGTGCTGGAGTGTCAGACTACCATGGGGAATGACGTGGACCAAGAAGTCCCCGATCCTCTGTTGGCCAATGAGGTCAGTTATTCGTCTGCATTTGCGGCTACCCCTTCTGCCCCCGCTCTGATAGATCTTGATGATATGGCAACCTGCTCCACCAGTGCAGTGAGGGCTGGTCATGTGATCAGAGATGGCGACCAAGAAAGTGAGAGCACCCACAATTACCCCCAGGTGGTCTACCCCAAGCTGGAGATACACTTGGCAGGTCAGGCGTTAATGATTAATTAGTATTATTAGCTGTTGTTGTTATTATTGCTTTGTTGCTGTTGCTGTTGTTGTTGCTGCAGCTGTTATTATTGCTTTGTTGCTGTTGCTATTGTTGTTGCTATTGTTGCTTTTATTATTGCTTTGTTGCTGTTGCTGATGTTGCTATTGTTGTTGCTGCTGCTGTTGTTGCTGCTGTTGTTGCTGTTATTATTGCTTTGTTGCTGTTGCTATTGCTGCTGTTGTTGCTGCTATTGTTGCTGTTATTGTTGCTTTGTTGTTGCTGTTGTTGCTGTTGTTGATATTGTTGCTGCTGCTTTTGTTGTTCACATGCTGTTGTTGTTGACATGTTTTGCATCAACATCACGTTACACTGGTTAAGATGTGTACATATATGTACCACAAGCTATATTACAGTTGGTGAAGAAAATTGTCGGGGGGGGGGATCTACTCTGCCCCCCATCCTAAATGAAACCCTGGGAGGGGTGTTCCCTGGAATACTGAATATTCAGGTTTATAGTTCAGTGTTTTAATCTAAAATTACATGTGGCGTTAATTTCGGAGAATGTCAACTAAAGCAATAGAATTCCTGGGGCTCCATCCCCCCCCTCTACCGTTGGTCCCTTTCCTCACCTCCCCTCTCTCCTTGCCCTCCTCTTCCTCCCACGAAGATGAAGAAGTTATGGAGGACCTTGTACCCTACACCGAGGAAGATCTTGCTCTCTTCAGTCCCAACCCTCAGCTCGCCACCAGTCAAGTGTTTGTCGATAACTTCCTAAAAGTGAGCACAGAACTGACATAGTCTCATTATTTCCAGTGCGAGCATCCCAAGCAAAGCTCCCCGAGCCCGTGACAGTATTAGCCTCTTACCTCCTTCTTGTCCGATTTAACTTGTCTGATTTAACAGTGCACATATACACATAATGTGTACATGATTTCAATTTTTCTCTCTCCATTTATCCGAAGAGTACAACGAACCTGAACAGCGAGTGTCATGTTCTATATGATATCCTGATGACTTATTTGAAGACGAAGCGATCGCTGGCAAACACTCTAAACCTGCTGAAAGATCTAACGAGGAACTCCACGAGTCATGAGAATGTTGTGTGGAAGTTTGAGACGAAAGAAATCGCAGGCACGGTGCGTTTCTTACTAGTGGTTGTGTGACAGGTACCTGTGTTAGGAGGGCATGGTGATTGTTGACTCCTCCTCTCCCTTCCTCCTCCTCCTCTTCCTCCTCCTCTCCCTTCCTCCTCCTCCTCCTCCTCCTCTCCCTTCCTCCTCCTCCTCCTCCTCCTCCTCCTCCTCTCCCTCCTCCTCTCCCTTCCTCCCTCTCCTCTCCCTCCTCCTCTCCCTTCCTCCTCCTCTCCCTTCCTCCTCCTCCTCTCCCACAGGGTCGGTGTGGTGACAATGTCAAGGTGGCACAAAATTATGTTCATCGTGTAGCAGAATTTCTTCCAGAGGAACTGGCTGAGGTGTCTTCCTCACTCAAGCAAATACGCCAACTGCTGGAGGAGGTGAGGAAGCCCCTTTGAGAAATTCCAGTCCTGTAGCACGTGCTGGGATCACATGCACTATCTATCCCAGCCCTGGGTTATAGCACGTGCTGTGCTCACATGCTATATATCCCAGCCCTGGGTTATAGCACGTGCTGTGCTCACATGCTATATATCCCAGCCCTGGGTTATAGCACGTGCTGTGCTCACATGCTATATATCCCAGCCCTGGGTTATAGCACGTGCTGTGCTCACATGCTATATATCCCAGCCCTGGGTTATAGCACGTGCTGTGCTCACATGCTATATATCCCAGCCCTGGGTTATAGCACGTGCTGTGCTCACATGCTATATATCCCAGCCCTGGGTTATAGCACGTGCTGTGCTCACATGCTATATATCCCAGCCCTGGGTTATAGCACGTGCTGTGCTCACATGCTATATATCCCAGCCCTGGGTTATAGCACGTGCTGTGCTCACATGCTATCTATCCCAGCCCTGGGTTATAGCACGTGCTGTGCTCACATGCTATATATCCCAGCCCTGGGTTATAGCACGTGCTGTGCTCACATGCTATGTATACATGTGTGTGTGTGTGTATATATATATTTAAGGTGGGAGGGTTTAATCCATTGGGTGATCTGACACAGAATGACCCAATTACTGTACAAGACTCAGTTAAAAATCATGCCTAGTGATAGCTAACCTCTCAAGATATCCACCCCTTCAATGTGGTCTGATCATTTACATGTGTCCGCTCATCATCATTGCCCTCTCCCCCTCCTCTCCCTCCCTCATCTTCCACCCTCCTCTCCTCCTCTCCTCTCCCTCTCTCCCTCCTTGTCTTCCCCCACCGTCCTCTTCTCTCCCTTCCCCTCCCCCCGCCACAGGAGATGAGTACCAAGTTTTACAACTCTCAGCTAGCTCGTGTCCACGTGGAGCATCACTTATTCCTCCTCATGCACTCTGTGCCTGAGCTGTCAACAATGGCGGCAGATGCCCCTCCCACAAGTGAGCGAAGCAACCTGAGGGTATAGGTTGGCAGTTTTTCTTAGGAGGAGGGTGCTAATTCGTTGAATATTGCACGGAAGTGGGGGGAGGGGGGGTGGGTGCCAAAGAAGCACATGTTATCTGGGTCATTCCATGTCAATTCAACCAGGGGTCCCCGGGTGACCCTCTCAGAATTCAACCATTTTTGGCATGTATGTGCTACAACGTATATTATGAAGCTATGCAAAATTTGGGGGCAAAATATTGAATATTTTGGATGATATGACCCTTAAATCATGTCTGGGCGGTGCAAATTTCGCGGACTTTTTTTCGCGTATTGATTTTTTGGTCATATTCAAGAGCCTGTAACTTTTGATCCGGAAGAGGTTAAGCTCTGAAATTTTCAGGATTTGTTCATCTCACAGTCTGCTATAAGGAGATGTCAACATAAGATGATTTATGTATACTTTTTTGTGGTACTGATCAAATCAAAAAGGATGATTTCACCTATAATAATGCTTGCGAACCAATGTTTAGCCACCAACCAGGCAAAAACTAACTGCTAGAATCCCTTGTAACTTTGTATATAGCATCTCTAGCACCCTGAGCACTAGTGTGTATAATATGAAGTCTCTGATTCCTACAACTTCTGAGATATAGGCATCCCTATTTGCAAAAAATGAAATTATAATACAGTTTCAACCACAATTTTCGTTATGTGGGATAGGTCATACTATAAAATGTTATATCTCACAAGAAAGAGAAAAATTTACTCTTTCATTTGATATTAAACACATCTTGCTTCCGTAAAGCCTTCAGTAACTAATTGATAATTGAAAAAGAGACATTTTTATCATTCGTGACATAATATTAACATTTACTTTACCTACAGATGATGTAACATGACCTTGTGTTAGAACTAACATTGCATATCAATGGGTGCAAAAATATAATTACAAGTTGTGTCTCTTACAAAACTGCCTAAAACCGTCAGAAACTTTCTTCAATGAGGGTGCATCAACGTTGTACTGCCGTCCAGTTGAACTCGTCAAGCCTTCAATTAATGCCAGGACATGATGTTCTGGGACCCAACATTGGTCTTTTCGATATGGCCAAGTGAAGGAATTTGCTGGTCCTTTGGGTTGCATAAAGTCTACCAAAATATCTGCAGCATCTTCTGATACTTCTGCGATATTTCCTATGTACCAATCCCGATCATAGATGGCAGCAATGTATTGTCCAGGATGTAGATCTTGGAATACTGGAATAGCTTCTGTTTGATTGACTGTCACATTTGTTCCTGTATTATCTCCTGAAATTCTACTAATCTTCAAGTTGTTATTGTCCACAGGAATGAAACAATGATGACTTCTTGTACCTGGAATTGTGTGTGCATCAGCAAATCGCCCGAGTTGTCTGGGGCGATATATATCCACATCACTAACAGAAAGGTAGAACATTTTAATGCCATGAATGTGTGCAGTAGCCCACTGAAATAGCTCTGATGGAGTCAGAATATATCCTGCAGATGTTTGCTGGAGACTCATTCTGGTGGCCAAGCGTTTTACCGTTCCACCTATTCCATCACAGATACTCTTGCCATGGCTTGTGGCAAAAAAGTGCCACTCAGCAGATAATCCAAAATCATCAGCATGCATACAGAGGTTGGAGAAATTCTTATAATTTTTGTACTGGCTGGCAGCTCCATCACTGAAGTATTTCACATGCTTCACATCTGGTAACACATCTTTGATATGCTGCAGAACAGCATGCAGGAATGCATAAACAGTCACTGTATCATGTTGCATACAGTCACTTATCACACACAGAGACATGCTGCACAGATTTCCATCACTGTCAATGAAATATACTCCAAAAGGGTGGAGAGTTGCCTGTCTATTCTCCCAATAAAATCCTTGAATAGAGTCTTGGATAAGGAAAGAATAATTCTCTGCAAAGTCTAGAATTACCAACTCAGTGTTCCGTCGAAGATTTTCTTTGCAACTGGTGAGATAGGCTGCCTGTGCTTTTGAAATATAGTGATGTGTGGTAAGCTTGTCAAACTGATCGCAGAGAATTGTGATAAAATCACTAACAGACTCTTGCCTTCTGACTATTGTAGTGCGGTCGGTGTGATCCCACTGGCTGAATGTGATAAGATCATCATCATCCATGTCTAACTGTTCAGAGATCAAATTATGCACATGAGTCTGTAAGGCATTGATACCTGGACACTGGTCACAACGATGTATCATGCAGTCTTTTGATTTAATGTCACATACAATAATCGACAGCAATGTTGCGTAATCCAGCTTCAGTTCTGCAATAGCTGCTAAAAGTAGCTTCACATTTTGGTGAATTTCACACACACAGACTGAATGAGCGCCTTTTGCACCTACTGTAATACACCAAGGAGGTCGGAATTCACAAAACTTAGAAACTCCTATATTGTAAGCACCACCTGTCTTTTCTTTGAACAGTGCATACAGCTCATGAAGATTAGCAAGTAACAGTCTTTTCTGTTTGTGAACACGTTGTCCATTCACTTTCACCGACACAAATTCCTTTTTACCTGGGCAAAGACGAGTATACTCATCATCTTCATAAAAGTCCACTACCTTTTTCTTGATCTCATCAGATATTTTCTTTCCTCTCTTTGCACCAGGTTCGGCAAACACACTGTGTAATTTTTTCAAGGCTCGGGATTTTTTAACCATATACTGGGAAACATTGAACTCTTCAGCTGTCTGCTTTACAGACCAACTTGATGGAGCCATTGTGAGAATCTGAAGTTGTTTTTGTCTTGTTGCAACGGCACACTGTTGCAACGGCACACTGTTCTTTCATATCCGTGATAATTTTTTCAAGATCAGAGCATTTTTCACATTTTGTGATATCCTCTTTGCTAAGAGTTTTGGGACTGACATGGATTTTTTTCGCAATTGTTTGTTTGAGAGCTTCATGAGCTTGCAACAGTTTTCTTTTACCATAACCTGAAATATCTCTTTGGCTAACATCGTCTACTTTCATAGGTGAGCATCCAAGTGATGTTATACTTGTGTTAAGATTTGCCAGTTCATCAGGCAAAAATGTCTCATCACTGCTTGATGAATCTTCTTGTGATGGCACTGCACTTCCCATCATTGCTATACATCGTGGGCACAGCTTCTGGCCTGGTTTTATTTTTTTGTGTGCGAGTTTACTCAAACTTTTAGCTTTAGTTTTATCCAGGCTACGAAGACTTCCTTTAGCAGTTGTTTTATGGACACAAAATGGATCACAACACGTTTTTTGTAGAAACTCGAATTTGTCAAGGAATAACTGCTTATGGTGAAGACATACAGTCGTAACTTCAGAGACAGAAGTTTTTTCCAATCCACATCTTACAAACAGAAGACTTTTATCTTCCAGTGTCAAATCAGAAACATTTACAAAGCCAACTGTCCTGCAATATGTCCTCTTATGACATGGATCTTTTCTATGTGCACCAATTGAACAAGATTCCAAATTTGTAGCCATGGTGTCACACTTTAAATCCGGCACAATGTTTTGCGAGTCCAACTTGAATACTAGTGTATATCACTGAATCAATTAGAAAATGGTAGCATTTCACCTAACAAGCATCTTCAACTGAAACCTGGGATTTTTATGTATCAAGTGGGATTTTTAGGCTTATATAAGCAGCATGGAGAAATGTGGAGATCCCCATGGAAAATCCCAGGGAAAACACCAGGGAAAACTCAATAGTATCAATTCCCTTCTTTCCCTATCATAGTTTTCTTGTATTTATTCAGCATGGAGAAATGTGGAGATCCCCATGGAAAATCCCAGGGCAAACACCAGGGAAAACTCAATAGCATCAATTCCCTTCTTTCCCTATCTTAGTTTTCTTGTATTTATTCAGTAAGGTTAGTTGGTCAGCTCACGTTGTATGTTTTTGGTGCTGCGATCAAAATAAACACACACTGCACCACCGCTCATCTGGTTTTCTATGAAGTTTGATGCTTTTGAAACACAACACTAAGATAGGGAAAGAGGCGAATTAGAAATAGTGCTAAAACTGGACATGTCACACAAATGTAAGTAATTTTAAATGTCAATAATTATACGTATATATATGCATGTAGTACTGTAAAATGTCACAAATGATAAAAATGTCTCTTTTTCAATTATCAATTAGTTACTGAAGGCTTTACGGAAGCAAGATATGTTTGATATCTAATGAAAGAGTAAATTGTACTCTTTCTTGTGAGATAATACATTTTATAGTATGACCTATCCCACATAACGAAAATTGTGGTTGAAACTGTATTATAATTTCATTTTTTGCAAATAGGGATGCCTATATCTCAGAAGTTGTAGGAATCAGAGACTTCATATTATACACACTAGTGAACAGGGTGCTAGAGATGCTGTATACAAAGTTACAAGGGATTCTAGCAGTTAGTTTTTGCCTGGTTGGTGGCCAAACATTGGTTCGCAAGCATTATTATTGGTGAAATCATCCTTTTTGATTTGATCAGTACCACAAAAAAGTATACATAAATCATCTTATGTTGACATCTCCTTATAGCAGAGTGTGAGATGAACAAATCCTGAAAATTTCAGAGCTTAACCTCTTCCGGATCAAAAGTTACAGGCTCTTGAATATGACCAAAAAATCAATACGCGAAAAAAAGCCCGCGAAATTTGCACCGCCCAGACATGATTTAAGGGTCATATCATCCAAAATATTCAATATTTTGCCCCCAAATTTTGCATAGCTTCATAATATACGTTGTAGCACATACATGCCAAAAATGGTTGAATTCTGAGAGGGTCACCCGGGGACTTTTCTAAAAACGGGTTGAATTGACATGGAATGACCCATCTCCCTGTCCCACCATAAACAATATTTTATTAAGAATATGAAATCCTGGTGTGGGGCTATGTGCTGTAGTTGTCATGTGATTGGACTGTGCTTGAACATTAGACGACCGAGTATTCGGCTGGCGACATCATACCATAAGCACTGCACTAGGCTTCTCTCGTACATCAGCTTAAAACAGATCATCTCTCATCAGCTTAAGACAGATAATCTCTCAACGAACTCTCGGCTGACAAGGTGATTGTTAGAAAATTTATGCTTTGTGAACGACTTGCTTCTTCCTCCGAGTGATTTTATGCAGACGCCCTGAGCAAGTTGGTCGTAAATGTCAGTATGTCATCATGGGTCCATACGAAGGATTTGGGAGGGTGTAGAATCTTCCCTCAAAGCACTTATGCCCCCTCCCCCTCCCCCCTCCTTCCTATTTACGAGAAAATCGAGTATTTTCAGGACCATGTGCACACATACGAGGGAGGGGGGAGGGGCTACCCTGGGTTGGGAGACCACGCCCTCCACCACCAGGCAGTTTCCTGGGGAACGTCGTCACATGTAGGGAAGGATTTGTCTATTTCTGTGCAGCAGGTAATTGTCGGTGTTGGAATTTTTTTTCACAGGAAGACCAAGTCCAATGAAGACCAAGTCCAATGGAAATCCAACCATCTTGTGCTTTGCATGCTAGTCTCACTCGACTGACCTCATTGCACGGGGGGAGGTAGTGATTTGGTAAAGGGTCTGGCTTGAGACTGACCACATTATAAGGGGGGAAGGTAGTGATGCGGTAAAGGGTCTGGCTTGAGACTGACCTCATTACAAGTGGGGGAAGGTAGTGATGCGGTAAAGGGTCTGGCTTGCATGACAATGGGGGGAAGGTAGTGATTCGGTAAAGGGTCTGGCTTGAGACTGACCTCATTACAAGTGGGTGATACGGTAAAGGGTCTGGATTGCCGGACTATATCATGGGTTGCTCCTTTGGCTAAGCACTACTTCTCCAATAGAGGCAGGCACCCAGGTGTCTCTGTAGACGTGATAACCTCTAAGATCACCACACGCCCCCACAAGGGTCTGAAAGTGGGCGTGGCTAGGACCCTAGTTTGCCATGCAGCAGTACAAAGTACGTATTGCACATCTGCGCTGAGCCGAACACCAATTTTCTCTTCGAAGCACTTTATGCAAATAATTTCAGCCCATGACTGATAAACAGTCCCCTGCATTCCAGAACACTTCTAGCAAGCCTATTGGTTGGAGACCACAGCTTTAATTAACGTTCAAGTGACTGGGAAATTACTGGGTCAGCCTCTTGTCTGCAGATGGCCAGGACAAGGCAGGTGCCATTGCTCATGGAAACTGTGTCTGCTGATGGATGTTATGATGTGTGCATACCTGGTGCATGCATTTAGCTTATGGGATGTTGTACACAGTGACACGCTTATGAGCTCCCCTCTCTCATGGCCGCTCATTCCCTCTCCTTGTTCTCCTTCTTTTGTTCCCCACCTCCTCCTACTACTTCCTTCCCTTCTCCTCTTCCTCCTCCTCTTTTCCCTCTTCTTCTTCCTCTCTTTCTCTTTTGCCCCCTCTTCTCCTTTCCTTCTCCTCTTTCTCGTCCTCTCCTCCTCATACTCCTTCCTGTTTCTCATCCTCCTCTTCCCTCTCTCCATTCCCCTCTCCATTTCCCTCTGTTCCTCTCTTATCACGCTTCCCCCCCAACTCCCCAGGTTGGGTGCCGTGGTGTCCCCCTGGTAACCTGGACTCCTATTGCTCCCACATACATCACGCTCTTTCTGTTCTGTTCTTCTTTGAAAGACAACTGGTCCTCGACCAGGACTTCACCTCGGACTGCAGGAAGTGGCTCCTTCAACTGGTACAATTCATGCATAGGTGGTAGTGGATGAGGAAAAGATGAGTCTCTAAGGAGGGACCATGAGTGTAATGTTGTGGGTGTGTCTACCATGTCGCAAATATTTTCCCACCAGGAATAAGCTGAGTCAGCAGCAAGGCCTCGTTGTTTATAATTAGGTCATCTGACACTGACTACACTCCTTATGCATATACATACTTAGTGGTGTTGAGCTGTTCGCTCTGAGGTTCAGTAGTTGCATCTGTCTAGTAATAGTATAGTAGTTGTCTAGTAATAGTATAGTAGTTGTCTAGTAATAGTATAGTAGTTGTCTAGTAATAATATAGTAGTTGTCTAGTAATAGTATAGTAGTTGTCTAGTAATAGTATAGTAGTTGTATAGTAATAGTATAGTAGTTGTCTAGTAATAGTATAGTAGTTGTCTAGTAATAGTATAGTAGTTGTCTAGTAATAGTATAGTAGTTGTCTAGTAATAGTATAGTATTTGTCTAGTAATAGTATAGTAGTTGTCTAGTATTAGTATAGTAGTTGTCTAGTAATAGTATAGTAGTTGTCTAGTAATAGTATAGTAGTTGTATAGTAATAGTATAGTAGTTGTCTAGTAATAGTATAGTAGTTGTCTAGTAATAGTATAGTAGTTGTCTAGTAATAGTATAGTAGTTGTCTAGTAATAGTATAGTAGTTGTCTAGTAATAGTATAGTAGTTGTATAGTAATAGTATAGTAGTTGTCTAGTAATAGTATAGTAGTTGTCTAGTAATAGTATAGTAGTTGTCTAGTAATAGTGTCTAGTAATAGTATAGTAGTTGTCTAGTAATAGTATAGTAGTTGTCTAGTAATAGTATAGTAATTGTCTAGTAATAGTATAGTAGTTGTCTAGTATTAGTATAGTAGTTGTATAGTAGTTGTCTAGTAATGGTATAGTAGTGGTCTAGTAATGGTATAGTAGTTGTCTAGTAATAGTATAGTAGTTGTCTAGTAATAGTATAGTAGTTGTCTAGTAATAGTATAGTAGTTGTCTAGTAATAGTATAGTAGTTGTCTAGTAATAGTATAGTAGTTGTCTAGTAATAGTATAGTAGTTGTCTAGTAATAGTATAGTAGTTGTATAGTAATAGTATAGTAGTTGTCTAGTATTAGTATAGTAGTTGTCTAGTAATAGTATAGTAGTTGTATAGTAATAGTATAGTAGTTGTCTAGTAATAGTATAGTAGTTGTCTAGTATTAGTATAGTAGTTGTCTAGTAATAGTATAGTAGTTGTATAGTAATAGTATAGTAGTTGTCTAGTAATAGTATAGTAGTTGTCTAGTAATAGTATAGTAGTTGTATAGTAATAGTATAGTTGTTGTCTAGTAATAGTATAGTAGTTGTCTAGTAATAGTATAGTAGTTGTCTAGTAATAGTATAGTAGTGTAGTAATAGTATAGTAGTTGTCTAGTAATAGTATAGTAGTTGTATAGTAATAGTATAGTAGTTGTCTAGTAATAGTATAGTAGTTGTATAGTAATAGTATAGTAGTTGTCTAGTAATAGTATAGTAGTTGTCTAGTAATAGTATAGTAGTTGTCTAGTAATAGTATAGTAGTTGTCTAGTAATAGTATAGTAGTTGTCTAGTAATAGTATAGTAGTTGTCTAGTAATAGTATAGTAGTTGTCTAGTAATAGTATAGTAGTTGTCTAGTAATAGTATAGTAGTTGTCTAGTAATAGTATAGTAGTTGTCTAGTAATAGTATAGTAGTTGTCTAGTAATAGTATAGTAGTTGTCTAGTAATAGTATAGTAGTTGTCTAGTAATAGTATAGTAGTTGTCTAGTAATAGTATAGTAGTTGTCTAGTAATAGTATAGTAGTTGTCTAGTAATAGTATAGTAGTTGTCTAGTATTAGTATAGTAGTTGTCTAGTAATAGTATAGTAGTTGTCTAGTAATAGTATAGTAGTTGTCTAGTAATAGTATAGTAGTTGTCTAGTAATAGTATAGTAGTTGTCTAGTATATAGTATAGTAGTTGTCTAGTATTAGTATAGTAGTTGTCTAGTAATAGTATAGTAGTTGTCTAGTAATAGTATAGTAGTTGTCTAGTATTAGTATAGTAGTTGTCTAGTAATAGTATAGTTGTCTAGTAATAGTATAGTAGTTGTAGTTGTTTAGTAATAGTATAGTAGTTGTCTAGTAATAGTATAGTAGTTGTCTAGTAATAGTATAGTAGTTGTCTAGTAATAGTATAGTAGTTGTATAGTAATAGTATAGTAGTTGTCTAGTAATGGTATAGTAGTTGTCTAGTAATAGTATAGTTGTTGTCTAGTAATAGTATAGTAGTTGTCTAGTAATGGTATAGTAGTTGTCTAGTAATAGTATAGTAGTTGTCTAGTAATAGTATAGTAGTTGTCTAGTAATAGTATAGTAGTTGTCTAGTAATAGTATAGTAGTTGTCTAGTAATAGTATAGTAGTTGTCTAGTAATAGTATAGTAGTTGTCTAGTAATAGTATAGTAGTTGTCTAGTAATAGTATAGTAGTTGTCTAGTAATAGTATAGTAGTTGTATGGTAGTATACTACTTTTATGGTAGTAGTAGTATAGCAGCAGTAGTAGTAGTAGTATGGGTATGATAGTAGTAAACTCAACGAAAACTCAGTTGAGAATGAAATTATTATGACCTGACCTTAGTAATCTACTTATTTACTGATGAAGGCTAGAGCATCTAGTCAAAATGTTGAGAGGGTTAATTTCAAGTTGATTATCGAGGTCATTGTAAGTATTATAATAATAGTATAGTAGTGTAGTAATAGTATAGTAGTGTAGTAATAGTATAGTAGTGTAGTAATAGTATAGTAGTATAGTAATAGTATAGTAGTGTAGTAATAGTATAGTAGTGTAGTAATAGTATAGTAGTGTAGTAATAGTATAGTAGTGTAGTAATAGTATAGTAGTGTAGTAATAGTGTATTAGTATAGTAATAGTATATACAGTGGAACCTCTACTAACGGACATTCCCTATAGCGGACATGTACCTTATAATGGACAGGAGCACACGCACCAATTTGCTTTACCATTGAAACAGTACTCAGTCACCCTCCCTGTAACGGACTCCTCTCAATTCCGGCTAACGGACAGCTCTTAGTGCACCCAAAGCTCATCGTTGTAGAAATAAACCTCCTAACGGACAGTGGGTGGGGCCAGTACTGATCACGTGCGCATGCCAATTAATAATTATAATAACAATAAATGTTATGCATGAAACATCTTGTGGAATGCAGTATGGTAGTCTCTTGCTTGGAGAGATTCTGCTATATCTCTTATTCTGTTAGCGTAAGGCTGTGGTCCATACAAACGGTAGGTAGCTGGAACTTGAACTCCATATCCCGCTCCTCTGTTGACTCTGTCTCCTGTGACCTCAACAAATGCTTTATTGCAGTCTCTCCTCAGGAACTGTGAGATTGTGGCAATGTTGTACGCAACATGACCTACAACTTCGCCGTCTTTGATTTGATTACGGCCACAGCAGACTGGTCCTCGGCATTATCTGGCTCCCGTTTGAGTAGCAGAACTTCCCCTATGTGAGGTGTCCACACTTCTTTGTACACATGATGTCCTCTGATATAGGACTGAATCTCTGTCACACTCAAAGACATTGCACCACCACCAGGTCCACTACTGACTACAGGCTTGGAAGCGATCTCACGTGCCAGCCACACGAACTGTATGAAGGCTATGCCCATCTATCGAACACGTGTCAGTTTAGCAGCTGCTTCATTCGAGTCATGGCTTCTTTGAGCAAGCGTAGATATCATCTCTCTTTAAAGAAAAAGATTGAAGTTATCAAGGAAGCTGAGAAGAATGCTGGTGTTACTGTACGTTCACTTGGTGAACTCTTCGGCTGTGGAAAGACCCAAATTTCAGATATTTTGAAAAACAAGGAATCTAATGTCACCTTGTATGAATCTAATGCTTCAAGCTCTTTGTCTCGTACAAACAAGAGATCTCGTGTGTCCGAATACTCGGAGATTAACGACGCTTTATACCAATGGTACCTGCTGGCATGCTCAAAGAACATTTACCCCTGTGGGCCCCAGCTTACTGAACAAGCCAAGCAAATTGGTGTAATCCTGGACAAGGAGTTTAAGGGAAGCAATGGATGGTTGGAAAAGTGGAAGAAGCGATATAACATTAGAAGAGTGACTATGTGTAGAGAATCAGGTGATGTACAAGGGGATACTGTTGAGTCATGGAAGGAGAGATTGCCTGAGATTTTGAGGGTGTGTGCAGAGGAAGATATCTATAACCTAGATGAAACAGGATGCTTTTGGAGGGCTCTTCCAGAGCAAGGATTTACTCAGAAGGGGAAGAAGTGCAAGGGTGGGAAGCAGTGTAAGCAGAGGGTCACAGTGACCTTCATAGTGAATGGAGCTGGTGATAAGGAGACTCCTATTGTAATCTGGCAATCAGAAAACCCCAGGTGTTTTCAAGGTATGAATAAAAATAGTCTACCAGTCAAGTATTATCACCAGAAAAATGCCTGGATGACAGGAGAAATCTTGGAAGCAGTATTGACCTCTTTTATTAGGCTTTTACCATTTTTTTAATGATTAAAAAAAAACACTTTTATTGCTCTATTCTATTGATGCATGTAGTTGTTATGTTTCAAGTTTCAGAGTATTTCAATGCTCCATTATGAAGTTATGCACCTTTTTGTGCATGCTACTTCACATTATCAAGCTATATACAAAATACCGTTTGTATCTTGAAGACGGCGCTCCTGCCAAAGGTAAGCGTATCTCCCTAACCGTTCATGATAGAAGTCTGGAAAAGGACTCTAAATGAAGCTAACCGTTCATGATAGAAGTCTGGAAAAGGACTCTAAATGAAGCTCTCAGTAAGCTTCCAATTACCATAGTTACCACGCAGCCCTGTGCTGTCATCACATGATCTGCGCATCCTGTCAGGCAACCGTCATCATTTCGATTTTTACCAAAAAATACAAAAAACAACAACACCCACTTTTCATGGCTTCTCCTGAAAATCACTGTTTCTGAATCTGGAAATATTCTCACTTGCTCATTTTTTTAATGTATACAAGATTTTAATATATCATTTGAAAGTCCTTTCCCTGCTCTATAAAGTGAATGGCTAAAACATGTTTAAGTGCATCCATGGTGGAGGTATGCATATGGATATACATACCATGTTTAGAACTTCAGGTTGACCTCTCTTAAAATTCAGTTGTTGTGCTAATGATCTTTTTAGCCATTCACTTTGCACTTCTATGATCACTCGAAGCACTTCCTAAGTGGGTAGTGGTTAGGACTAAGTGGCCATGAGTTATCCCCTGATACTGAGGTGGGATCCATAACTTCACCTAGGTAGTAGATATGCAAAATCTGAGCATATCAAAAGAAAGCACATTCAATACACTGCATCTTGATAAAAATTCACCTGCATTGAGAAAGAAACAAAAAAGTTATGACAAGTTGTGTCGACCACCACAGAAATGGTAAAAGCCTCCCTTATTAAGTAAAATGAGCATTAAAAAAAGATCAATTTTGCTTTTTATGGATAATGCTGGTTGCCACCCAGAAAATTTAAAAGAAAAATATAGAATAGTTTTTCTTCCACCAAATACAACATCTAAATTACAGCCACTAGACTTGGGGATCATCCAGAACTTCAAGGTCCATTATCGTCGGCTTCTCCTTCGCTATGTGTTAGCTAAGATTGATGATTGCAGTTGTGCTTCTGAGATAACGAAGTCTATTGATTTGCTAACTGCAATCAGGTGGATATCTCGGGCATGGAGTGAAGTAAAACCAGAAATGATATCTAAGTGCTTCAGAAGTGGTGGTGTTCTTAATAGTGAGTTGGGTGTGACCAGCTTAAATGAAGAAGATCCTTTTCAAGACATTGATGCAGAATTTGTACTAGGTGCCCTCATTTCAGAGACAATGGGCACCAAGGGTAGTTGTTCACCTGATGAGTATGTCAACGGAGACAGCAATCTTCCTGTATGTACTGAGTTTGATGATGATACCTGGGAAGAAAGCTTCTTAGCAAGCCTTTCTGAACAGTCATCCATTGTTGAATGTGAGGAAGCACTTACAGATGGTGAAGACTTAGACCTACTACCACCTCCCCCCAAATTGAGAAACTATGGAGAAGCTATACAATCATTAGAGGAGGTCAAAAACTTTTTGGAAAGCTGTGCATGTTTTACCGAAGCCTTGAGTACCAGTTCTCTAATTGATCAAGTAGCTTGTCTTCATTCAGTTAATGCCAGACAAAGTACTCTACATTCATACTTCCCTGCCCTTCACACTGAATAACTGCATCAATTTACGTCTACAATTAATATAATAATATTAGTATCTTATAATTATTATGTATGCATATATAATATATGCATGTGATATCTACAATTGATGAATGAACTTGATGAATGAACAAACAATCCACGTCCTCCACCTATTATAATGATATGAGATTAATGGGGGAAAGTCCTCCTCCCAATGCGTCCATTATTCAGAGGTACCACTGAAGTAGTTTAGTAATAGTGTATTAGTATAGTAATAGTATAGTAGTGAAGTAATAGTATAGTAATAGTATAGTAGTGTAGTAATAGTATAGTAGTATAGAAATAGTATAGTAGTCATTCGGATCAATAAAGAGTCTTGAGGGACTGTACATCAAACCCATCAAACCAGGAAAGTAGATGCCATAACTCCGCCCCCCACTTTATTCTGTGCATGTAATTTAGATATTAAATTGATTATCATTCTCAGTATGTTGAGTGTCTGTATAGACTATAATCCTCAACATCGTAAGGTCCAGTATGTTGAGAGTCTGTATAGACTATACATCCTGCAACATCGTAAGGTCCAGTATGTTGAGAGTCTATACATCCTCAACATCGTAAGGTCACTCAAAAACTGCACCCGAATCAGCTCTGCAGTTGTAATTCCCCAACAGATGGTTATCAAATTCCCAAATTTTTTCTGCAGCCTCCCAAGAGCTGCGTGGCTAATGTGTGGCAAGCCAACGCATTTGCAAAGACAAAAAAGACCCAAGGGTCACCTCTTCTCATCGTCATAACTTACCAACACCCCAAGGGTCACCTCTTCTCATCGTCATAACTTAGCAACACCCCAAGGGTCACCTATTCTCATCCTCATAACTTACCAACACCCCAAGGGTCACCTCTTCTCATCGTCATAACTTAGCAACACCCCAAGGGTCATCTCTTCTCATCGTCATAACTTATCAACACCCCAAGGGTGACCCCTTCTCATCTTCATAACTTAGCAACACCCCAAGGGTGACCTCTTCTCATCCTCATAACTTAGCAACACCCCAAGGGTGACCCCTTCTCATCTTCATAACTTAGCAACACCCCAAGGGTGACCTCTTCTCATAACTTAGCAACACCCCAAGGGTGACCCCTTCTCATCCTCATAACTTAGCAACACCCCAAAGGTCACCTCTTCTCATAACTTAGCAACACCCCAAGGGTGACCCCTTCTCATCTTCATAACTTAGCAACACCCCAAGGGTGACCTCTTCTCATAACTTAGCAACACCCCAAGGGTGACCCCTTCTCATCCTCATAACTTAGCAACACCCCAAAGGTCACCTCTTCTCATAACTTAGCAACACCCCAAGGGTGACCTCTTCTCATCGTCATAACTTAGAAACACCCCAAGGGTCATCTCTTCTCATCGTCATAACTTAGCAACACTTGCAGTGAAAACAACACCCTGATTCATGCATATCATGCACACTAAAATATCATGCACACTAAAAGAGCTCTCAAATGACACCCCCCAATATATTTTTTGAGAGACTGTGGCCAAGTAACGACCGTTATGCATGATTTTCACAATCCATCACAACCATGCATCAAAGTTGGGATAATGAAACGTTAAAGTTACCTCTTGGGTTAGTGTTCCTTGTGCTATTATATCTCTTCAAATTTTTTGATCAAGGAAAGTGGAATTGCATGGACAAACCCCTTACTTTTGAAATGGAGCACCCAATGCCTCTAAAACACTGGAATTAGCTAGTATATACCACCGTTAAACTTGGGGGGGGAGCGGGGGGTGCACAGCACGCCTGTACCACTTCCTATTCACAGGTCATGTAACAGAACCACATAGCATGTTAGAGTCGGACATTTTTGTTTGTTTTTGCCAGCCATCGATGCTTGCCACTGGTTCTTGCTTTCCAGTTTAAAAACTCTTTATTGGCCTCCATTTCCCTTCCGTGTAGTTCTCGCTCATGATGTGCTTATACGGTTCTGTTACGCCACCTGTGAGTGGGAGGTGGCTACAGGCCCCCTGTGATTTTAGAGGTGAGGGGGCAGTTTTTAGAGTGTGCGCATCTTCACTGTACAGACTTACTAGCTGTCATAAAGTGGGTCATTTGGTAAGCTCTTGAAAAATGCTGTCTTTTAACTACTGAGTGAACTGAACAATTATAACAAACATGTTGTGCTACATGTACAAACATGTTATGCTACATGTAGTTACAAACATGTTACACTACATGTAGTTACAAACCTGTTACGCTACATGTAGTTACAAACCTGTTACGCTACATGTAGTTACAAACCTGTTACGCTACATGTAGTTACAAACATGTTACGCTACATGTAGGTACAAACCTGTTACACTACATGTAGTTACAAACCTGTTATGCTACATGTAGTTACAAACATGTTACGCTACATGTAGTTACAAACCTGTTACGCTACATGTAGTTACAAACATGCTACGCTACATGTAGTTACAAACCTGTTACGCTACATGTAGTTACAAACCTGTTACGCTACATGTAGTTACAAACCTGTTATGCTACATGTACAAACATGTTATGCTACATGTAGTTACAAACATGTTACACTACATGTAGTTACCAACATGCTACGCTACATGTAGTTACAAACCTGTTATGCTAAATGTAGTTACAAACCTGTTACGCTACATGTAGTTACAAACATGTTACGCTACATGTAGTTACAAACCTGTTACGCTAAATGTAGTTACAAACCTGTTACGCTACATGTAGTTACAAACATGTTACGCTACATGTAGTTACAAACATGTTACGCTACATGTAGTTACAAACATGTTACGCTACACGTAGTTACAAACATGTTACGCTACATGCAGTTACAAACCTGTTATGCTACATGCAGTTACAAAACTGTTATGCTACATGTAGTTAAAACATGTTACGCTACATGCAGTTACAAGCCTGTTATGCTACATGCAGTTACAAACCTGTTACGCTACATGTAGTTAAAACATGTTATGCTACATGCAGTTACAAACCTGCTATGCTACATGTAGTTAAAAACTTGTTACGCTACATGTAGTTACAAACCTGTTACGCTACATGTAGTTAAAACATGTTATGCTACATGTAGTTACATGTAGTTACAAACATGTTACGCTACATGTAGTTAAAAACATGTTACACTACATGTAGTTACAAACCTGTTACGCTACATGCAGTTACAAACCTGTTACGCTACATGCAGTTACAAACCTGTTACGCTACATGCAGTTACAAACCTGTTACGCTACATGCAGTTACAAACCTGTTACGCTACATGTAGTTACAAGCTACATGTAGTTAAAAATTTCAAGGCCCTTTTTGAATACCCCCCTCCCCCCCACCCACCCCGCCCCTTTAAGCGCTGGTCTCATGACCATGTCTTAAGATCTATACTTCTTCTACTGTCGGAGACTAGACAAATGAATACATGTGATGTCCATGTACAAGACACTCTCCAGGCTCTGCTCTGCAACAGGCCAACCATCTTTCATGCCTTATACATGTAGCTCTTCCAATGCATAGCTAGAGGAATCTGATTACTTCTACGCATGGGCACTTCTTGCGAGCAGTTTCTCAGTATTAAGTGGCCATTTTTGTGCTGACTGATGCTATTTTTGAGTATATATATATTTGACGTGGGATTGGTCGCAGGCAGTCTTAGCTATAGTACGTGGGATTGGTTGCAGGCAGTCTTAGCTATAGTACGTGGGATTGGTTGCAGGCAGTCTTAGCAGCCATTGTCCTTACAAAGTTTCTCGATGTCCTCTCTCTCTCTCTCTCTGTTGCAGACGAGCGTCCTACTTCGAGTGAGCTCCCTGTCGGACCATCAGTTCCTCTTCAACCACCTGCTTCGCTGCCCACCAGAGATAGGGGGCTGGGGGGCGGAGTTGCTTTTTGTCATGTCACCAATCAGGACTAAAGAGATGTTGCAGTCTCAGTTCCATACCAGAGGTATGGAAATATGTCCGTGGTTACTTGGTTAAAATAAAGATTCAAGAAGAAATGGCTTTGATGGTTGTTGTCATTTTGTGTATGTGTTGTTCTGCTTGTGTAATGTAATGGATCAAGTTTGAAGCTGGCGACACTCAGCTATGGGATGGAAGATAATGGACAATTTAATAATGATGTAGAAACCCATTAGCTATATTTACATGAGGTGTGTATTAGCTATATTTACATGAGGTGTGTATTAGCTAGATTTACATGACTAGTCAGGGTTTAATAATGGTGTCAAAACCACAAAGTAGCAGTAAGTGTTAAAAACTTGTGGTTTCCATAGTTTCTGCAAACTTCATGTTATGATTGCTCAAAAGATAGGTCTCTCTGTGTGCTCTCTTTTGACTATACCCAAGTTACTGGAGCTAAAGTGGGTGCATCTCAAAACCCGAGTGCCTGATTTTGGAACACATTTTTCTCCAGATTGCCAAGTGCTAGAGAGCTGAAATTAGCACCAGTGGCTAGAGGAAGCCCTACTCTATGCAACGACATGTTGATAAAACTTAAGTACGTGGTCAAGCACAAGGTTCGGAAAAGAAATTTAAAGAAATTTTAACGAAATTCATTTTCCAACCCAGCGATTGATCACATACTAAGTTTTAGCGCCTAATGGAACAATTGTATAGAGTAGAGCTTCCTCTAGCCACTGGTGCTAATTTCAGCACTTGGCAATCTGGAGAAAAATGTCTTCCCAAATCAGGCACTCAGGTTTTGAGGTACCCCCACTTTAGCTCCTGTAACTTGGCTATAGTTATACCTATGAAAAATGTTTTTGTATCAAAAGAGAGCACACTCTATCTTTTGTGCTATATATCATGTCCATACCATGAAGCTTGCAGAATCTATGGAGCTATAAAGTGGAAACCACAAGTCTTTTAAACACTTACTTATACTTTATGGCTTTGTCCCCCTGAATTCATCCAGGATTTTTCAACTGGGGTGTTCAGCAGGACGATATACAGTCAGTGCTACTGTGCAGCCACCCACATTACACAATTGGGGGGGGGGGGGGTTGGATACTGACTTGATTGGATGATGTGAAAGGGTCTGACTACGTGGTTTTATTATAAAACTTATGCTATGGAAAACTTATGCTATGGAAAACTTATGCTATGGTCCTATAGCCCATTCAATATGGTATTTGTTTTTTCCCTAGGATGTTGAAGGTAATCTGTAATTAATAATTCACTGTGACAGTGAAGAAATGCCCTTCATTGTGTGAAGAAATGCCCTTCATTGTGTGGAACTTAGAAATAGAGTTAGCCATAACTGCTGATACCGTGTTGTTGTCGACTTACTACGTAACCAAAGCAACCATTTGCAACTTGTTACAATAAAGGCGGGTTCACGATATGACCGTTTCGTCTCGTTTCGTTTCCGTTCCATCGTTTCGTCTTCCATTGTTTGCTCCGTTCACAATTCAACGTTTAATTAGAGATAACGTCGCTCCGACACTTTCTAGCAATTCCACCCAAAGTGTGCCCGAAGCTATGAGGAGGAGAAGCATTTGTGAGTGGCAAGTTATACTACTCATTCTACTGATCAGGAGAAGCCAAATGCAGTAGCCTACCTTATTACACGCATTTTCTTTCAAACGAACATCTTTGTATCTTCTAGAGACTATCTGCCAAAGGCAGGTAAAATCTCGAACAGCTTCGACTAGCTTCTAAGCTTCTTGTCGGCCATCATCCGCGAGTTAAAAAATTTAAATGTAACTGGTGCATATTTGATCGGTCAGACGCGCTGGCCCTGACACTGGATTAGAACTCTGGTCTACTCCAACGTCTCCTAGTGTTTCGCTTCGTTCGACGAATCGGAGGGTGATGGAGAATGTTCACAATTGACGATAGGACGATAGGCGATGGGACGAAACGAAACGGTGAGCTATCTTCATATTGTGAAACCGCCTTAACGCTGCACTGTTAGTCTTTTATCATTAGCAGATCTCACCCAGTGTTTCATTTAGGGGGGGGGGGGCGGCCCCCCCTTGGAACCTTTTTGCCCCCCCCCCCCTTGGAAATTGTATTATTAAAATTCATTAGAAACTTTGTCACATCATTCCTCCAGTTGCTCCCTCCCTTGGACAATTTTCTAAATGAAACCCTGTCACCTGATTCTGTTGGAAGTCCATGGCTGTAAAATAGAAGTTCTACAGGGTCAACTTGCATTTGAACTTTGGTATCAGTGAAAATTAGTTGGGGGGGGGGGGAATGATATCTGACCACCCCCTCCCTCCTAGTAGATTTACATGACTAGTGTATTAGCTAGCTAGGTTTAAAGAAAGGTATTGGTAACTGTGCCAAAGTTTGGAGTTTAAGTGTGGGCACTTCAAAACCTGAGTGCCTGATTTTGTAACATGTCTAGACAGCTGAAGTTAGTACCTGCAACAAGAGGAAGCCCTTCTCTCTACAATGAGTTAGCACTAAAACATGAGTAGGTGGTCATGAGTGCTGGTTGAAAATCAATTTCCTAAAATAAATTTAACAACCAGGTGCATGACACATTTTAGCGCCTAATTAAAACACATCTTATAGAGAAGGGCTTCCTCATCCACTAATTTCAGCTGTAGCACTTGACTATCTGGAGCTAGATATGTTGTAGAAGCAGGCACTCAGCCAGTAATTTAGCACGGTTATACCTATCCATTAGTATCATAAGAGAGCACACAGAGAGACCATCTTTTGAGCTATATATCAAGTCCAACTAGTGAAGTGTGCGGAATCTATGGATCTATACCTATGCAACATCTTTTTAGTATCAAAAGAGAGCACACAGAGAGACCTATCTTTTTAGCTATATATCAAGTCCATACAGTGAAGTGTGCGGAATCTATGGATCTATACCTATGCAACATCTTTTTAGTATCAAAAGAGAGCACACAGAGAGTATCAAAAGAGAGCACACAGAGAGACCTATCTTTTGAACTATATATCAAGTCCATACAGTGAAGTGTGCAGAATCTATGGAGCTCCAAATTCGTAACCACAAGTTGTTTCCCCCCGTCTCTTCTATATTTTAGTTCCCCCGTAAGAGAGGACAAGATCATTTTTTTTTGTTTTCAACTAAATGTTTCTAAATCTGTAAAAAAAAATTTCCTTAGTAAATATTTTTATATCATCTGAAAGCTCTTTATTTTCCTATCCTGTGAATGATACTTTTTCTCATGAGATAGAGTCCAGTCCGTGTGTTCGCTCCACATACTAGTGTTGAAAATGGGCTAATAGCCATCACCGTATCTGTGGTTACTCTGCTAGCACAATAAATGGCAAGTATTGATGATCGACCCTTAAGGCTGGTTCACAACACGACGCTGGCCGAGTGGAGAGGTGCGCTGCGTGCTAGCGTGATGTTGCATCGTGTTGTGAACCTCAAACGCAACGCGACGGATCTGTATTCTCGACTAGAAAAAAGTTCTAATCCAGCATCTGAAATGCAGCGTTGGACCAATCAGAATACTATAATCTATCATGTGCCGCTGACCTGCAGTTTAGCCAGTATCAAAGGTGTCTATTGTTGAAGCTGTTAAGGAGCTTCCCCTGTTTGTGGCAGGTGACTGGAAGTCAGTGGCAAGTGAGGTAAGAATGGCCTAGCTATAGCTAGCTATAGAAAGAATGGCCTAGCTACAACTAGTTTCTATAGAGTGACTACAATTATCCACATATTGATATGATAGGTTGGAGAAGGAGCAATCTCAGAACACTGTTGCAAAAAGTGGAAGACGCTGAGGGATCGGAAGAGTCCCAGGAGTGTGATGCATGCCCATGGTTATTTCAAGCTGGCCTCTGTTTTCTGTCATCATTTTTACCGGACATCATTTGTGAACATTAAATTCCCCAAGAACCCTATTCCCCACCACCTACCAATTATCATGAACATGAATTTATGTAAAATATTTTAAGCCAATTTTGTGTACTGACATGTTGAAAATATTTACTAGATAATTTAATATTAGCATTGTGTGTTTATGTATGCCAAAACATAGTTGTATTGCCAGGGGACTTCTCCAGCTGTGCTAGAAGTAGTCCCTGAAGGCATCTCTCGTGGAAGCAGCGGATCGTGAACACCTAAGGATAAATTGGACTTTATATAATGAACAAGGAACAAAAGAAAAACCCCAGCATGTGATAGGGACTCCATTCCAGTACATGGCTCCTCGTTGATGGTACAAACTGTTTATCATCCCATACGAAAGTTGAAGGACAGAGAGGTCTGCAAAATCATCGAGGATACTTCATGACAGAGAGACCTAACAAATTTAAAAAAATTAGCGCTATACTTGTGAGTTGCCTGTAGCAAGAAACCTCAGAGTGAGTGCCAACCTTTCACCTGGGGAGATTCAGCTCTGACAGAGCTGTCATGACTCTGATGGGTCAGGTATGTACTGACCTATATATATATAATTAGGTAACTTTTATTACTTATACTATGGCATATACAAAGCATACCTCAGCTAAAACAGAGTCAGATCTCTCCCTAGACATTCTCAAATATCTGAAATGACTCTCTGGGTCAGACAGCCTCATCTCTTGTAGGAGATAGTTATAATCTCCAAGCTACCTAGGCGAGTGAATATGGGCTTGTCCACATCCTTGCTCTACCACTTTCTTAGCCTCCTGCTAGCCAACAGCAAGATACTCGCTGCACTGTCACTGCTGCCCAGCTTTGTTGAGCGTGGTTTGAGGGTCAAAGGTCAATCAACAATCATAATAAACACGACGTGGCGAGCGGAATGTTTGAACTGGCAAACGTAATGCAACGCAACGCTCAGCCAGCGTCGTGTTGTGAATCAGCCTTTATTATGTAAAGTGTTTCTAAGTTGCTGTTTTTAAAATGACCTCGTTGCTATAGTGAGTAATTGGACCATAGTATATTGCACCAGCACTATGCAAATATTATTGCAGAGCATGCAGAAGAGGCTGTTCTCACTAAAGATAAAGTTTGGATTATTTGCTTTTCCAATCTATCATATCTTGTTGTGGGTGTGGTTTGGATGTTGTGGGTGTGGTTGCTCTGGATATATATATATTTCTTGTTGCTAAGGTGTTGTGGTTGCTATGGGTGTGCTTGTTGTGGGTTGTTGTTTACTGTTTGTTTTGTTCCTTGGCAGGTAATTACCACGTGTGCATGTGTGTTTACATAATATATTTGTTGCACTGAAGGTAATTCCAACTACTCTCAAGAGTGGGGCGTGGGTACTGGTCTCCATGGCAACTGGGGTGGTCCTGTACTGGATCACTTTGTGACTCTACTAGCAACTCTCTTGCTACCAATCAAGTAAGTCACATCAGCAAGGCCTGGCCCCGCCCACTACCTGCAGCCCTAGCCCTCCACCTGCAGCCCTCCACCTGCAGCCCTCCACCTACAGCCCTAGCCCTCCACCTGCAGCCCTAGCCCTCCACCTGCATTGCTAGGCTAGCCCTCTAACTTCATCCCTACAGCCAGACCATTTTTTTTTGCAAAACACACACAAAAAAACTCCACTTAAATTTCACCTTCACTGATACTCTGTGTTACACGTTTCAGCTCATTATTGTCAACCATTCTTGGGTTGTGATACTTTTTATGCTGCCATTCCAGTTGAGAAATGGACGAGAAGAAGCATGAATAGTAAGGCTTGAATGCATTGACCATGTGCAAATGTTTCTAACTCAATCAGTTTTTTTCCCTTAGTAAAGAAAAGCTCTTTATTTTCTCTATCGTTGAGTGATCAGTTTTTTCCTCCCTTTGAAATCATCCCTTTTCCCGTGAGAGAAAGAGTCCTCCAGCCTGTGTGCTCACCTCACCTGACAGGAATTGAAATGGTTGCAGGAGAAATAATTTTCAATTTTCATTACCATATCTGTTGGTGCTGTGGATAGCTATGTCAAGTGCTGATGCACAGTTAGGTTATGAAGTGGTTTGCAAGTGGTTGGTTTTATAACGACCTCAGTGCTGTTGCTAGTAATTAAGCACTAGTTAGTCACAACACATTATCACAAAGAATGGGCTATTATTTGTGAGACCAGAATTATTGAAACTAGACGAGCATTAAAAAAGTTATGGCATTAAAAAAATATATATATATATATATATAATATGAAGACCCATAAAATATGGCTTGGTTCTCTCTTGGGGCTTCATTTACTTGTTGTTGCTGTTTTATTATTGTTGTTGTTATTACCAATTATTATTATTATTATTATTATTATTATTATTATTATTATTATTATTATTATTATTATTATTATTATTATTATTATTATTATTATTATTATTATTATTATTATTATTATTATTATTATTATTATTATTATTATTATTATTATTATTATTATTATTATTATTATTATTATTATTATTATTATTATTATTATTATTATTATTATTATTATTATTATTATTATTATTATTATTATTATTATTATTATTATTATTATTATTATTATTATTATTATTATTATTATTATTATTATTATTATTATTATTATTATTATTATTATTATTATTATTATTATTATTACTATTACTACCATTGTTGTTGTGGTTGTTGTTGTTGATTGTGGTTGACTGTTGTGTTCCAACCCTCCCAGAGAGAGGGAGAGTTTCCTGTCAGGTGTGGATATCTCGGGAGGAGAAGGCTCTCCGTCCCTGGTTCGACTGACCTCTCAACCCTGGGCCTTCATCGATGAGTTGGATGAGGTAAGTGAAGCCACTCACTAGCTAGGGTAATTAGGTAAGGGATATCACTCATTATGTTAGGATAATTAAGTAAGTGAAGCCACTCAATGGCTAGGGTAATTAGGGTAATTAGGTAAGGGATATCACTGATTGGGTAGTGTAATTAAGTAAGGGATATAAATTTTTGTTATCGTAATTAGGGTAAGGGATATCACTCATGGATTAAACTGTCAACCCGAATTAAAAAAAAGTATAAACGACATAATTTATGCCATTCTCTCTAATTATAGTGATTTGGTCGGGAGGGGGCAAGTGTGAATGAATTACTTGGAGAGAGGGGAAACCCCTCCTTCCACTAAGCCACATCTGGTCTAGTTGTACATACATGTACTATACAAGGACATGTGGAGGTCGTAGTGCACCCAATTTCACTGAGCACCAGTCTAGTTTAAAAAAGGCATGTCCTCCAATAGGGAGGGGCACATGTGTATTAGTGTGTGGAGGCCCAGGCTAGGCTATTCCATGAGGCCCAGGCTAGTCTATTCCATGAGGCCCAGGCTAGGCTATTCCATGTGGCCCAGGCTAGGCTATTCCATGAGGCCCACTACTGTAAACCCAGAAAAGTTGGCGACCGTTTTATTTAGCGTTTTTGATATCATGCACATTTTAGCGACCATTAATGTTAACGTTTTATAGCATGAAAAACAAGGTGAAATCCTTGTGAAAATAAGAACAGTACATTAATCATTAATAAAGTCCATTCATTAATTAAATCTTCATTTACGCACAAATCAAGTGGCTGCAACTCTCCTGTGCAGCTTGCAGGAACAAACACTTGGTGGATATTGTTGTCTTGAAGCTTTTTAAGAACAGAACTACAGCGATGAGCTGCAAACACATCGAATATTGCCAATGCAGGCTGATCGTCAGCCAAATCCAGTCTCGCTCTAGTAGTAGTGACATATGGAATGAATTGATAATTTGTTGGCTGCAGCTGTTGCTCCGTCGCCTTCTGGTAAACAAACTGAGCTACTGAGCTAGATCCACCAGCATTCTCTTTCAACCAACGAACAATCGACATAGCTGTATTGTAAGTTCACAGTTGCTCGATCAAAACTCGAAAGCTCCTAATCAGCGACGACCTCGTGCTCTGCTGACAGCTAGCACGCGCGCGTGAGCGTTTTTGAACTTTGTACTTATATTGCCACAAATGTTGGCTGCCTATTAACTTAGCGATTTTTTCCTCATCGCTAAATTCGCTAACATTAATGGCCCGCTAACTTTTCTGGGTTTACAGTAGTCTATTCCATGTGGCCCACTAGTCTATTCCATGTGGCCCAGGCTAGTGTATTCCATGTGGCCCACTAGTCTATTCCATGTGGCCCACTAGTCTATTCCATGTGGCCCAGGCTAGTGTATTCCATGTGGCCCAGGCTAGTCTATTCCATGAGGCCCAGGCTAGTCTATTCCATGTGGCCCAGGCTAGTGTATTCCATGAGGCCCAGGCTAGTCTATTCCATGTGGCCCACTAGTCTATTCCATGTGGCCCAGGCTAGTCTATTCCATGAGGCCCAGGCTAGTCTATTCCATGTGGCCCACTAGTCTATTCCATGAGGCCCAGGCCAGTCTATTCCATGAGGCCCAGGCTAGGCTATTCCATGTGGCCCAGGCTAGTGTATTCCATGAGGCCCAGGCTAGTGTATTCCATGAGGCCCAGGCTAGGCTATTCCATGTGGCCCAGGCCAGTCTATTCCATGTGGCCCACTAGTCTATTCCATGAGGCCCAGGCTAGGCTATTCCATGTGGCCCAGGCTAGTCTATTCCATGAGGCCCAGGCTAGGCTATTCCATGTGGCCCAGGCTAGTGTATTCCATGAGGCCCAGGCTAGTGTATTCCATGAGGCCCAGGCTAGGCTATTCCATGTGGCCCAGGCCAGTCTATTCCATGTGGCCCACTAGTCTATTCCATGAGGCCCACGCTAGTGTATTCCATGTGGCCCAGGCTAGGCTATTCCATGTGGCCCAGGCTAGTGTATTCCATGTGGCCCACTAGTCTATTCCATGTGGCCCACTAGTCTATTCCATGTGGCCCACTAGTCTATTCCATGTGGCCCAGGCTAGTGTATTCCATGTGGCCCAGGCTAGTCTATTCCATGTGGCCCACTAGTCTATTCCATGTGGCCCAGGCTAGTGTATTCCATGAGGCCCAGGCTAGGCTATTCCATGAGGCCCACTAGTCTATTCCATGTGGCCCACTAGTCTATTCCATGTGGCCCAGGCTAGGCTATTCCATGAGGCCCAGGCTAGGCTATTCCATGAGGCCCAGGCCAGTCTATTCCATGAGGCCCACTAGTCTATTCCATGTGGCCCAGGCTAGTCTATTCCATGTGGCCCAGGCTAGGCTATTCCATGAGGCCCACTAGTCTATTCCATGTGGCCCAGGCTAGTCTATTCCATGTGGCCCAGGCTAGGCTATTCCATGAGGCCCACTAGTCTATTCCATGTGGCCCAGGCTAGGCTATTCCATGTGGCCCACTAGTCTATTCCATGTGGCCCACTAGTCTATTCCATGAGGCCCAGGCTAAGGGCTTATTTTTTTAATTATGTATTTAATAACATGTGCATTGATTGGTATATATATATATATATATGATTTAACTAGAGAAGAACAAGAGTGTGTGTAATAATTCATTGATTGCTATATAAGTTATTGACACTCCCAATCAAATTAAACATGATGTTTCCACTAAGTGGGGGTGGGGGGGGGGGGGGGGGGTGATCAATGGACTTCATTTTAATGACATTTGAGTTTAACCCTATGCTTCAGTAATAAAATTTGGTAAAAATGAGTCCCGTTTTTGTAGGCATGTTTTCTGGCTACTGCTATACTCAATGGTTAAACTTTTTATATCATCTGAATCAGCAAAGATAGCAGAATCACCTTATCTATTGCAATTTAGTATATAATTGAATTATGTTTTTGGCAATTACTAGAGCACAACATTTTACGTTTTTCAAACTTTTTAATATTTATCTCAAGAACAACTAGCCTCACATGTATCATTCTGATACCATCATAACCAGCATTGAATTAGCTTTCAAATGATATGAAATTTAGTTGTAAAGAGAAAATAATATTGAAAATATATTGAATTGAAATGTTGCTATTTTGGACGATAGTTTCCTCTTTTTACTATGGCGTGGCACAAAAAATTACAATAATTATTTAAAGGTTCTATACAATCAATGCATTACGTAATGCATAAACAAAAAGAAAGCAATGCTAGAAACAAGAAAAGTGAAGCAGGTAGGTAGATAAATATTATTGAAATATGGTTATTTAAAGTGCGATTTTTCAATGGTGACTGAAGTAGAGGGTTAAAAAAAGAAATCGCTAGTAGTCCCTGGATACATCTCTGTGCCCATGCTATAGTCCAGCACCAGGTTGGCTGCGTCATACTAAGAGCTAATCCTGTCTCTAGGCAAGTGGCATGTCATGGTACTCAATTCAAGGGCCAGTTCTCTGCCCACTGCAGTCAAGCATTGTCACATGCTGAAAACAAACACTATTCCTGTTTTACACTTTGTTGTGTGTGTGTGTGTGTGTGTGTTTGGGAGGAAGGGGGAGTGGTTATGGTGGGCCTTTAGCTTCTGGTACTAGAAAACAGAGACGGACATTATAATTTGACCTCTCATCTGTGCATCTGATTCCAAGTGCATGCTATTCTGGTTGATGTGTTGACTCTAGTTCTGTATGTACCTTACAGGAACAGCAGGACATTCCTCCAACTTTGCTCGAGGAATCCGACTACATCGCGTTCTTCAACCAGTTCCCCTTCAAAGAAATGTTCCGACACATCCTTCAGTTCACTGGAGAAGGTGCTGCCTGTGTTCATTATACATGCACCGTAAAAGTACGTAGCCTGTGCTCGTGGGTGCCTATCGCTGCGGGAATCAGATGGGTCGGCGTATATGCGCTCACGCGATGATTTACGGTGAAGCGAGCGAATTAGAGGCGGGCTCTAGCTGAGGATTTGGTGTTTCGTGGATGTGCTTCCATTGCCTCTGCTTTACTTGTTCTTGATCGTCAGGTTCCCTACAACTTCCGTTGAGCTCAGAAATTTGGTAATTTCGACACAAGATTAGAGTGACGCATAAATGGAGATTTTACGACACCTGTGCAACCCTAAATCGCTGAAGGTCAATGCTTGGCGCCTAGCTACGTACTTGACGGTGCACATGTCATGTTTAGTTGGGGACCCAAATGTTGCCATGGGAACTGAGGAGTTGTGTTCATTGTGGAAGCTGTGCTCTAGTGGTGTTTGTTTCTTGCCCTCGTTGTTTGAGGGTTGTCCAGCATGGCCACGCCCTTTCCTGGTATAACCTGGGATTCCCGGGATACTTGGGACTCTCCCGGGATGTCTCTAGTGAGGTTAACTGGCTATACAGCATGGATCCTGGAGGACTTGTATCCCGGGATACTTGGGACTATCCCAGGATGTCCCTAGAGAGTGTTTCCTCCCCTCCACACACACACACACACACCACACCACTCACACACTTCTCCTTTCCTTGAGCCCCCTTGTGGTGGGCCAGATATTCAGGTGTTAGTGCACTAGTTTTTAATTTTTTATTATGCACGATCACTTCACTGGTGCACTAGTGCAGTCTAGGATGCATGTCATGTGACCAGCTCACAAGCACCTTAGGCTGGAGGTGATTGGAGGTGATTGTTGTTTGTTAAAATTGCACAGATGATTACAACATGGCAGGCGTGACCAGTCACCAGATGATGCGACTACTGGCTTTCTGCACGTGCCTCGTGCGTCTGCTAGGCTCCGCCTTCTCCACGCTCCGTCTGGCCAGATATAAGGAATTCATCAAGCTGGTTGGGCAGACTATTAGGTAAAGGGTCCTAACTGTAGGTAGCATGGATACACATTAGGTAAAGCATCATACCATTTGGTAAAGGGTATTCAGTACATGCCCATGTTGTCATTGGGTAAAGGGTGGTTCATTTGGTATCGGGTCCTTAGTATATGTCCATGCCTTCATTAGACAAAGGGTTAGGTAAAGGGTTATACCATTTGGTAAAGGGTCTTGTAATGTCCATGTGTCCATGTGTGCATTAGGAGAATACCATTTGGTCAGACTATAGGTAGGTATATGTTCATGAATAGTCCTTATTTCCTATAAGATACATGTATAATTGGTAAAGGTTTTTAGGTAAAGTGTCTCCACGTCTAATTAGGTAATTGGTTGAACACTGTTTAAGTTAAACAGTTGGATAAGACCATCCTAGTAGCTAAAATCTATTTTAGCCAATATCATTTGGCATGCAGACTCACATTTGGTAAACAAACCTTGGCTGCAGGCTAGCATTGGGTAAAGGGTCTGCACAATATGTGCGTGTCTATAGAACACTGAAGTGCACACAGAAAGAAATGACAAGGAAAGGGATGTCAACTTTGATTTGATGTTTCCCTTCTAGTCCGTCTATGCATGCAGAGATGTTGGGAATACACACCCTCCCTGTCAATGAGACGATGCTGATGGCTTTAATACACATTCATGGCATCCATTTTGTTCCATGGTCAACATCTTCCTCCCTGCAGGCACACTGTCTTGTTTGTGGCAGACCATTGGTCAGCCTACAGGTCTTACCGGCTGCACTGCAGAGACGAGCTGTCCAGTGTTCCCGTGGAGTCGAGCGGCTTGGAGTCCCGACACTCCCTGAACAGGCTGCAGCTGGAGTTTGATAACTTTGTCTTGCGGGCTATCAAGTGGATCCTGACAGCCCAGAAGTACGTGTACTCCTGCACAACACTCTCAAACTGGGTCCGGGAGGGGGGGAGGAGGGGGGTATGAATTCTAGGATGTGTGTGGACATCCATGAATGTTGTAGGCTCGAGGCTAGCTGCTAAGATTGATATAGCCTGGAACTCTGAATGTTTGGCATCCATAGCTGGTCCAGGAAGGAAGGACATTGCACTTGTTGATCAGCACATGATGTTGTTATTGTTCTAGTTGCTATGGTGGTGGAGGCGTGGTAGTGGTGGTGATGATAGTGGTGGTGATGGTAGTGGTGTTGATGGTAGTGGTGGTGATGGTAGTGGTGGTGATGATAGTGGTGGTGATGGTAGTGGTGGTGGTGGTGGTGATGGTAGTGGGTGTGGTGGTGATGGTAGTGGTGGTGACGGTAGTGATGGTAGTAGTGGTGGTGATGGTAGTTGTAGTGGTAGTGATGGTAGTGGTGGTGATGGTAGTAGTGGTGGTGATGGTAGTGATGGTAGTAGTGGTGGTGATGGTAGTGGTGGTAATGGTAGTGGAGGTGATGATGGTGATGGTGGTGGTGTTGGAGACCAAAACTAGCCCTCAGTGAGGAGTTGGTTGGAGAGCTTGGTATTGCTCTGCAAGGCGTATGTGTGTATCTGTATGTATGTGTGTGCATGTATCCACTGTTGTTCGTTCACCCGTAAAAAAATAAATAAAAAATAAAAATAAAAAATTATCTCCTGCCTTAAATAAGTTGAATAAAATGGGCGTATGTAAACCAGGAATGGTTGCCATGGTGAAGTGAAAGATTGAGGACAAGGCAGTAGATTGGAAGCTAAGCTGCATAGAGGAAAGAAAATGGCCGCTCAGGCAAGTGAGAAGAGGTGGAATGATTAACAGCAGACAGGAAGTGATGGTGAAGTTGTATTCTGACTTAGCCACTCAATTTATCAACACGCTCTATATGAATGGATTTGCTAAATTGGAAATGGTTGTCGCGATCAATCATGAGAATATCTGAGCTGGTTCTCGCCCCAACTTTGCTCCAGTTTGGGAATTCTTAGCCACTTCTCCACCTCATAATCCAAGCACCACACTATAATGGATGACATCAGACAGGTTGTCTATTGTATTGGGTGTTAGGCTTGGGGTCGTAGAATGGATAGAACAATGTGTCTAGGATTTCAATTGATGGTTTTTTCCCCACTTTTATTATGGCACCATCATATTATGGCACCTTCACTCACTAGCATTCATTACTAGTTTAGCTACACATGCTGTTGTTACTATAGCTATGATGATGGTAGAGGTGGTGGTGATAGTGGTGGAGGTGATGGTGATGGTGGTGATAATGGTGGAGGTAATGATGATAATGGTAGTGGAGGTGTTGATCGTGATAGTGGTAGTGATGATAGTGGTAGTGATGATAGTGGTAGTAGTTGGAGGTGATGATGGTGATAATGGTGGAGGTGATGCTGAGGTGATGGTGGTGGTGGTGATAATGGTGGAGGTAATGATGATAATGGTAGTGGAGGTGTTGATCGTGATAGTGGTAGTGATGATAGTGGTAGTGATGATAGTGGTAGTAGTGGAGGTGATGATGGTGATAATGGTGGAGGTGATGCTGGCAGTGGTGGAGGTGTTGGTATTTGCAGTTCTTGTTCTATTGTAGATATTTCAAGTACACGTGTCGGCGTCCATAGACCTTTAAACTCCTCCCACTTAAGCTGTATTTTTGTTATGTGCTCTTCACTAGAATGGAAGTACAATATGCATTGGCAGATTACTAGCTCCATAAGCATCGTCAGTTTACTAGCTCCATAAACATCGTCAGTTTACTAGCTCTATAAGCATCGTCAGTTTACTAGCTCTATAAGCATCATCAGTTTACTAGCTCCATAAGCATCGTCAGTTTACTAGCTCCATAAACATCGTCAGTTTACAAGCTCTATAAACATCGTCAGTTTACTAGCTCTATAAGCATCATCAGTTTACTAGCTCCATAAGCATCGTCAGTTTACTAGCTCCATAAGCATCGTAAGTTTACTACTCCATAAGCATCATCAGTTTACTAGCTCCATAAACATCGTCAGTTTACTAGCTCTATAAGCATCGTCAGTTTACTAGCTCTATAAGCATTATCAGTTTACTAGCTCCATAGGCATCGTCAGTTTACTGGCTCCATAAGCATCGTCAGTTTACTAGCTCCATAAGCATCGTCAGTTTACTAGCTCCATAAGCATCGTCAGTTTACTAGCTCCATAAGCATCGTCAGTTTACTAGCTCCATAAGCATTGGCAGATTACTAGCTCCATAAGCATCGTCAGTTTACTGGCTCCATAAGCATTGGCAGATTACTAGCTCCATAAGCATCGTCAGTTTACTAGCTCCATAAGCATTGTCAGTTTACTAGCTCCATAAGCATCGTCAGTTTACTAGCTCCATAAGCATCATCAGTTAACTAGCTCCATAAGCATCATCAGTTAACTAGCTCCATAAGCATCGTCAGTTTACTAGCTCCATAAGCATCATCAGTTTACTAGCTCCATAAGTATCGGCAGTTTACTAGCTCCATAAGCATCGGCAGTTTACTAGCTCCATAAGCATCGTCAGTTTACTAGCTCCATAAGCATCGTCAGTTTACTAGCTCCATAAGCATCATCAGTTTACTAGCTCCATAAGTATCGTCAGTTTACTAGCTCCATAAGCATCGTCAGTTTACTAGCATCGGCAGTTTACTAGCTCCATAAGCATCGTCAGTTTACTAGCTCTATAAGCATCGTCAGTTTACTAGCTCCATAAGCATCGTCAGTTTACTAGCTCCATAAGCATCATCAGTTTACTAGCTCCATAAGCATCATCAGTTTACTAGCTCCATAAGCATCATCAGTTTACTAGCTCCATAAGCATCGTCAGTTTACTGGCTCCATAAGCATCATCAGTTTACTAGCTCCATAAGCATCGGCAGTTTACTAGCTCCATAAGCATCATCAGTTTACTAGCTCCATAAGCATCATCAGTTTACTAGCTCCATAAGCATCATCAGTTTACTAGCTCCATAAGCATTGGCAGATTACTAGCTCCATAAGCATCGGCTGTTTACTAGCTCCATAAGCATCGTCAGTTTACTAGCTCCATAAGCATCGTCAGTTTACTAGCTCCATAAGCATCATCAGTTTACTAGCTCCATAAGCATTGTCAGTTTACTAGCTCCATAAGCATCGTCAGTTTAATAGCTCCATAAGCATCATCAGTTTACTAGTTCCATAAGTATCATCAGTTTACTAGCTCCATAAGCATCGGCAGTTTACTAGCTCCATAAGCATCGGCAGTTTACTAACTCCATAAGCATCGTCAGTTTACTAGCTCCATAAGCATCATCAGTTTACTAGCTCCATAAGCATCGGCAGTTTACTAGCTCCATAAGCATCGGCAGTTTACTAGCTCCATAAGCATCATCAGTTTACTAGCTCCATAAGCATCGTCAGTTTACTAGCTCCATAAGCATCGTCAGTTTACTGGCTCCATAAGCATCATCAGTTTACTAGCTCCATAAGCATCGTCAGTTTACTAGCATCGTCAGTAAGCATCATCAGTTTACTAGCTCCATAAGCATTGGCAGATTACTAGCTCCATAAGCATCGTCAGTTTACTGGCTCCATAAGCATTGGCAGATTACTAGCTCCATAAGCATCATCAGTTTACTAGCTCCATAAGCATCATCAGTTTACTAGCTCCATAAGCATTAGCAGATTACTAGCTCCATAAGGATCGGCAGTTTACTAGCTCCATAAGCATCGTCAGTTTACTAGCTCCATAAGCATTGTCAGTTTACTAGCTCCATAAGCATCGTCAGTTTACTAGCTCCATAAGCATCATCAGTTTACTAGCTCCATAAGCATCATCAGTTTACTAGCTCCATAAGCATCATCAGTTTACTAGCTCCATAAGCATCATCAGTTTACTAGCTCTATAAGCATCATCAGTTAAGTAGCTCCATAAGCATCGTCAGTTTACTAGCTCCATAAGCATCATCAGTTTACTAGCTCCATAAGCATCGGCAGTTTACTAGCTCCATAAGCATCGTCAGTTTACTAGCTCCATAAGCATCGTCAGTTTACTAGCTCCATAAGCATCGTCAGTTTACTAGCTCCATAAGCATCATCAGTTTACTAGCTCCATAAGTATCGTCAGATTACTAGCTCCATAAGCATCGTCAGTTTACTAGCTCTATAAGCATCGTCAGTTTACTAGCTCCATAAGCATCAGAAGTTTACTAGCTCCATAACATCATCAGTTTACTAGCTCCATAAGCATCGGCAGTTTACTAGCTCCATAAGCATCGTCAGTTTACTAGCTCCATAAGCATCAGAAGTTTACTAGCTCCATAACATCGTCAGTTTACTAGCTCCATAAGTATCGTCAGTTTACTAGCATCGGCAGTTTACTAGCTCCATAAGCATCGTCAGTTTACTAGCTCCATAAGCATCATCAGTTTACTAGCTCCATAAGTATCGTCAGATTACTAGCTCCATAAGCATCGTCAGTTTACTAGCTCTATAAGCATCGTCAGTTTACTAGCTCCATAAGCATCATCAGTTTACTAGCTCTATAAGCATCGTCAGTTTACTAGCTCCATAAGCATCATCAGTTAAGTAGCTCCATAAGCATCGTCAGTTTACTAGCTCCATAAGCATCATCAGTTTACTAGCTCCATAAGCATCGGCAGTTTACTAGCTCCATAAGCATCGTCAGTTTACTAGCTCCATAAGCATCGTCAGTTTACTAGCTCCATAAGCATCGTCAGTTTACTAGCTCCATAAGCATCATCAGTTTACTAGCTCCATAAGCATCGTCAGTTTACTAGCTCTATAAGCATCGTCAGTTTACTAGCTCCATAAGCATCAGAAGTTTACTAGCTCCATAACATCGTCAGTTTACTAGCTTCATAAGTATCGTCAGTTTACTAGCATCGGCAGTTTACTAGCTCCATAAGCATCGGCAGTTTACTAGCTCCATAAGCATCATCAGTTTACTAGCTCCATAAGTATCGTCAGATTACTAGCTCCATAAGCATCGTCAGTTTACTAGCTCTATAAGCATCGTCAGTTTACTAGCTCCATAAGCATCATCAGTTTACTAGCTCTATAAGCATCATCAGTTAAGTAGCTCCATAAGCATCGTCAGTTTACTAGCTCCATAAGCATCATCAGTTTACTAGCTCCATAAGCATCGGCAGTTTACTAGCTCCATAAGCATCGTCAGTTTACTAGCTCCATAAGCATCATCAGTTTACTAGCTCCATAAGCATCGTCAGTTTACTAGCTCTATAAGCATCGTCAGTTTACTAGCTCCATAAGCATCAGAAGTTTACTAGCTCCATAACATCGTCAGTTTACTAGCTCCATAAGTATCGTCAGTTTACTAGCATCGGCAGTTTACTAGCTCCATAAGCATCGGCAGTTTACTAGCTCCATAAGCATCATCAGTTTGCTAAAAGAACCAGCTCCATTGAAGCAATCAAGCAAGAGCTATGCCGTACTTCACGCTATGTCCACCACAAAACTTGCGGCAAGAAAATAAATCCAAGAGCACGTCCTTGCTTGCTTCTTTCTCTCAAGAGCGAAGGAGTTCATTCAGAGTGGTTCCAGGGTTGCTTAAGTGACTCGGGAGTTTTCCTCGGCAGAGGAGCACCCAGGAACAGCAGCGAAAGCTCAGTAGGAATGTCCCGTGATGCCAATTGCGATTGTCAGCCTTTAAAATAATAATATGAATTAAAAAAAAGTTTTTGTTATTATTAATTAATTTTTTTTGTTGTTAAATATTACCCCCCCCCTCCCCCCCCCCACCCCACACACACACACTCATCCTGTCCCACCGGAAGCAAGTATTTAATACTGATAGAGCAGTTGACTGGGCATGTACAGGTTAAAAGAATCACCCCCTCTGGTTAGTGCATACACTTTGTTTTATATGAACTCCATTGGTGGTGGATTGTCACAGAGTTTGAGCCTGTCTGTCTGTATATGCCGAGGCAGTCGACTGGCAAACTATTTACTTCCCCTACAAGAATAGAAGTGTGGAAATGGCTGAGTGTTGATCCATCAATTATTGTTGTTGTTGTTGCTATTATTGTTGTTCTCTGTGTTGCGTGATTGTTGTTGTTGTTGTGGTCGACGCCCCTCAGACTCGGTGCCTGGCAGTTCCTGGCCGACATGCCCTATGGCAGTATCTCTCTGGGCACTGCTTGGAAGGTCTTCTGGAACATTTACTGCAAGCCCAGTCGCACCGGTGCCGGGGGAACTGCTTCAGGTTTAACAGGAAGTGGAGTCGAAGGGGCAGGCGCTGTGAGCGAGGAGGCTTCAACCGGCCTGGAGAAGGATGGCTCACCATGTCTCGATGACATCCAGGAGGCTCTAGATGGTCGGTTGCTCATTTTGTGAACATTGGTTGACGTTGGTTGACGTCGATGACAATAAAAAAATAAAAATAATAAAATTAAAAAATTTAATAAATTATAAATTAGCATGTTGTGGCGACCCTTTTGTTGTGGCAACCCTTTACCCAATTCAGCACTTGTGTCTAACGAATTGTCAAAAAGGGTGAAAACTCTTTACCAATTTCCATTCTGTCGTTCAAGGCTATTTTTGGTGTTAATTTTTTTTTAATTTATTTATTTACCTTTGGGAGACTTGTACTGCCCACTGGCGACCCATATAATGTGTTTCGTTTTGTGGAAACACTTTACCCAATTCTATACAATTGTCTTCGGACGAGTTGTCGAAGGGGGTAGTAGTTCCTTTGGTGACTTGTACTGCCTCCTAGCGACCCACTGCCTCTTAGAGTAAGTAGCAATGGCTGTTAACTTGATGCTGAGGAAGAGATGGAAAATCGTTCCGGCTCGAAAAGTAAACTGGCAGTCCAGTGGATCCATAGCCTACCCGAAGGAATTGTGAAGTCATATGTACATATACTCTACATCTAACCAAACTCCCAATACATTGATAGACTACCTACATATGTAGTATGCACATGCACAGTGCAAGGAAAGGGCTCTAGAGAAAAACTTGCACTGTCTATACTCAGCCATAGGAATTGGTCCGGAATCTTGAGGTCATTTTTGAGTTATTATTATTATTACTACTACTACTACTACTACTACTACTACTACTACTACTACTACTACTACTACTGCTGCTGCTGCTGCTACTACTACTACTACATGTACTACTATTATTATATTATTATTATATTATTATTATTATATTATTATTATTATTATTATTATTATTATTATTATTATTATTATTATTATTATTATTATTATTATTATTATTATTATTATTATTATTATTATTATTATTATTATTATTATTATTATTATTATTATTATTATTATTAATTATTTGAATCGTCACCTTCCCTTTCTCTTCAAAGACCCTTCAGTGCTATGCATCTTGGCGGCGAGATGCATCGGGATTTCCATTCCTTCCTCTTTGATGTCCACGAATCATGGATTTCCATGACACCACACGTGCTCATGTGATCTGCAGCCCCTTCCTCGTCGCGTTGCATTTGCGTAATTCATATTCGGGTTGATTGACCTTCGGATAATCGAGGTTCCTCTGAAATAGCAACTCCTGCATGGAAGTTTGTTCGTGTGTGCACATGCGTGCCTGAGCAATAGAATATGTTTGTGTGTGCTTATGATGATGATGAGTCAGCACATTTGCGTGGATGCGTGGGCGTGTCTCTGCATGAGTGCGTATCATAAAAGCTCTAAAAGCTCTAAGAAATAGAAAATCTTCCATGATGAGCACGATGCAACAATAGAAAGTGACGCTTAATACGTTTCATTGCTGCAAGTGGTTAGGTCAGTAGAGATGAGTCTAAAGAACTACTTCACGGTCTTGCCCAAAGGCAGTCCTCTGGTAGCTGAGCTGAGCTTCAAGCTTTCCTGCTCATGAAACTAGCAGGAACATTGCAGTGCAGAATACAGCTATGTAGAGTAGAGTGAGTTACACTATACCTGTCATGAAGACTGCCGCATTCTGAAGCCCTTGTAGATACCTTACTGATTCAAGGAGTCCGTACACTGCGATGCATGTGGTGACCTCTAACCTCTGAGTAAAGGAATGCAGCTCCTGCATCAACGGCCATGTGATTGGTCACGAGGTTAGAACGGAAAGAGGAGACTGACAAACGAAGCACAGAAATAGAAATTATAGACATCATACAAGACACATCTTTAGAAATTGAAGAAGGAAATGAATTTTGACGCTTAAACGATGCTTAATTGGATGTGTGTGTGTCTGTGTGTTTATTGGAGCCCCAGGCTGGGATGTCATAGTAACTCTGAATGGCTAGATACTGGTATATAAAGCTCACGCGAGTCTTAGCATCTCATTATTTCTGGAGCAGCTAGTCGAAATGTCGAGGGAGTAAAATTTAAGTTGATTATTGAGACGTTTATTATGTCAACGGAGAGTTTGTTGAGAGTATATCCTCTGCCCCCCTCCTGGGGATATCATGCCTCTGCCCCCCTCCTGGGGATATCATGCCTCTGCCCCTCCTGGGGATATCATGCCTGGGGATATCATACCTCTGCCCCTCCTGGGGATATCATGCCTCTGCCCCCCTCCGGGGGATATCATGCCTCTGCCCCCCTCCTGGGGATATCATGCCTCTGCCCCTCCTGGGGATATCATGCCTCTGCCCCTCCTGGGGATATCATGCCTCTGTCAAGGTATCCCCAGCCTTTGGGTAAGTCCTAGTAAGAGGGGGGGGGGCTGAATATCTTGTCTGGGGGAAGGGGGGTGAATGTCTGTGAGGGTGAGTCTGAATATCTTGTCTGGAAGGAGGAAGGGGGGTGAATGTCTGTGAATGGGGGGAGGGGAGTCTGAATATCTGGTCTGGGGGAAGGGGGGTGAATGTCTGTGAGGGGGAGTCTGAATATCTTGTCTGGAAGGAGGAAGGGGGTGAATGTCTGTGAGTGGGGGGAGTGGAGGCTGAATATCTGGTCATGGGAAGGGGGGGAGGTGTGATCAATGTTGATGTTTGGCCCCTTACAACCTTGTGTGTGTGTGTATTTCTAGTGGGCAGCCATAAAGAAGAATTCGTGGACAGGCTGATGAGGACATACACGTCAGAAGCAGTCTACTTGTTGACCACGCTGGTTAACATGGTACGAGCCAGGTCATGTGACCTGAGTGTCAGTTCATGTGACACTGATGCCGAGCGTAAATTCATCGATGCCATTACTCTGGAGATATTTGAGGTAATGGTCGTATAGTTAAGCACTGCCGTAATAAATCCACTCACACTTTGCTCCAGGCTCGTTTGTGAGCTTCTGCATTGTAAGGGGGTAAGATAAGGAGCTGTGTCATGCGGCAGTTCCCACTTAAACAACGTCCGGACATGTCCATCCCACTTTGCAATGGCTCCACCTACTTTGTTGTGCACGCCATTGCAATCAGTCACTCTTATCAGTTTAATTAAAAGGTGAAGATAGCATTTTTTACAAAGTGGTATAAAAACTTGTGCTTCCGACTTTAGAGATCCATAGATTCTGCACACTTTACTCCATGAACTTGATGTGTGGCTCAAATGATAGGTCTCTCTGTGTGCTCTCTTTTGATACTAAAAAGATGTTGCATAGGTACGACCATACCCAAGGAACAGGCAGTCAAGTGGGGGAGAATGGCATTTTTTTTTTTTTACTTGTGATTATCACTTTATAGCTCCATAGATTCTGTAAACTTCATGGTATGGACTTGATATATAGTTCAAAAGATAGGTCTCTCTGTGTGCTCTCTTTTGACACTAAAATATTTTTCATAGGTATAACTATAGCCAAGTTACTAGACCTAAAGTGGAGGGAACTTCAAATTGCCTGAATTGGCCACATAAATATCTTCAGATTGTCAAGTGCTAGAGAGTTGAAATTAGCACCAGTGGCTAGAGGAAGCCCTACTATTCAATGAGTGTTTTTATTAGGCGTTAAAATCTAAGTATGCGGTCTAGCGCGCGGGTGGAAAATGAGTTTTATGGATTATTAACGAAATTCATTTTCCACCCGCGCGCTTGACTACATACTTACATTTTAACGCCTAATAAAAACACTCATTGAATAGTAGGGCTTCCTCTAGCCACTGGTGCTAATTTCAACTCTCTAGCACTTGGCAATCTGGAGATATTTATGCGGCCAATTCAGGCATTCAGGTTTTTGAGGTTCCATCCACTTGTAGCTCCCGTAACTTGGCAGTTATACTTATGAAAAATATTTTAATATCAAAAGAGAGCACAAAGAGAGAATTATCTTTTGAGCTATATATATATCAAGTCCATACCATGAAGTTTACAGAATCTACGGAGCTCTAAAGTGGTAACCACTAGAAGGAAAAAGGGGGAAAATACATGTGGGTCACTCTCCCCCCAAAAATGCAACTGTCCCCCCTCAAAGTTGGGGACCTCAACATGCCCGAGTTTTATGCTCCTAATTGGAAAGTGCAAGAGAGTTGTAATTAGTACCAGTGGCTATATAGAGGAAGCTCTACTCTATAAAATGAGTGTTATCATTTAAAATGCGAGTATGTGGTCCTGTGGAAAATTAATTTTAGTAAATTCATTTTCAACCAACATGCATGACCACCTACATGTACAGACTTCCTCATTCCACAATCAATAATTGTGTGATGGCATTAATAAGATCACATGAGCCAACTATATTAGGCCTTCAGCCATGCCTGGGGGTAGACAATGGCAATGCAATCTAACAATACTGGATTTCAAACGAGAATTTTGACCCCTCTCCATCTACCTTCGCTCACCGCTCGATCATTACTAGTAATAATAGCGGTGGTGATGATGATGTGTCATGGCGATGATGTCATGATGATGATGTCATGACGATGATGTCATGACGATGATTGTGTGGTGATGATGATGATGTCGTGATGGTGATGTCATGATGTGGTGGTGGTGATGTCATGATGATATGGTGGTGGTGATGACGATATATAATTATTAATAATAATAACCCACCTCTATGTGTTTCCGATAGTGCACGCATGTGGTTGAGTATGCCAGGGAGGCGTACTTCAAAACCGGGAGTGATCTGTTGGACAGCATCGCCGTCGTCCACCCGTTTGTGATCTCCACGTTACTTGCCCGAGTGGAGACTGCCGTGGGAGCTGTGGGAGAGGTGAGGGAGAAGGCGTGTGGGTGTGGTGAGGGAGAAGGTGTGACAGTGTGGGTGTGGTGAGGGAGAAGGCGTGTGGGTGTGGTGAGGGAGTGGGTGTGGTGAGTGGGGAGACATGGAGTGCAGAAATAAGAAGAGGGGGGTGAAAATTGTGGTGGCGGGGGAGGGGAGGGGGGAACATACCCTAACATCGCAGGTCTGAGGAGCTGAGCCTCTCAAACAGGTGCAGTATTTCTTGTCCTGTTTGAGGCAGCCAGATGTCAGGCATCCCTGTTTGAGGCAGCCAGATGTTCGGGCGTCTCTGGGTGGGGAAGGAGGGGAGAGAGGAGGAGGTGTGATGGGTGCGGGGGGAGGAAGGAATGTAATAGCTGTGAAGATCGGGTAAGGGCAGAGTTGGTACGTAAGGAGAGCCAAAGTGATCTAACCACTTCCAACTTCTCTCCCAAACCCGCTGCCACTCAGAATTGCATCCTGCTCTTCAAGAAGCTCTCCCTGCACTTGTGGCTGCCAACCCCTCGAGATGTGCGTCTGGTCCAAGGATGGCTCCTGGAATACCAACTCTCCTCCTCAGAGAACAATCTGGCCAGGAACATCCTCGGTGGCCTCAACTGGGGGTCTAAGAACAAGGTACACGTATGTTGCACCTCAACTGGGGGGGCTAAGATCAAGGTACGTGTACGTTGCACCTCAACTGGGGGGCTAAGATCAAGGTACACGTATGTTGCACCTCAACTGGGGGTCTAAGATCAAGGTAGACATATGCTGCACCTCAACTGGGGGGCTAAGATGTTTCACCTCAACTGGGGGGCTAAGATCAAGGTACTGCACCTCAACTGGGGGGCTAAGATGCATTGCACTTTTAGAAGTGGAGGGAGGAATTGCCAATTACATCATGGCCCATGCTACATTAGGAGCACGCTCTGTGTTGGCAGATAAATGGTGAAGTACAGTATTGCGGGTGATGAACCAATAATTGATAATTGTGTGAAATTATTTGTGTGATGTGCCATGCCCCTTTCTCTGCAGTCGTTTGTTTAAGCTATTCCACAGATTGGATTCTATTTTCTATTAGGAAACCTTGAATATTGAATATCTAGAATGTACCGATATATTGATTGGGGGGGGGGGGGTGGGGGGGTTACACACTAACTAGCAATGCTGCATGGCAGTACAGGTAGGACTACACACTAACTTGCATGGCAGTACAGGTAGGACTACACACCAACTAGCATGGCAGTACAGGTAGGACTACACACCAACTAGCATGGCAGTACAGGTAGGACTACACACCAACTAGCATGGCAGTACAGGTAGGACTACATACCAACTAGCATGGCAGTACAGGTAGGACTACACACCAACTAGCATGGCAGTACAGGTAGGACTACACACCAACTAGCATGGCAGTACAGGTAGGACTACACACCAACTAGCATGGCAGTACAGGTAGGACTACATACCAACTAGCATGGCAGTACAGGTAGGACTACACACCAACTAGCATGGCAGTACAGGTAGGACTACACACCAACTAGCATGGCAGTACAGGTAGGACTACATACCAACTTGCATGGCAGTACAGGTAGGACTACACACCAACTAGCATGGCAGTACAGGTAGGACTACACACCAACTAGCATGGCAGTACAGGTAGGACTACATACCAACTAGCATGGCAGTACAGGTAGGACTACACACCTACTAGCATGGCAGTACAGGTAGGACTACACACCAACTAGCATGGCAGTACAGGTAGGACTACATACCAACTAGCATGGCAGTACAGGTAGGACTACACACCTACTAGCATGGCAGTACAGGTAGGACTACACACCAACTAGCATGGCAGTACAGGTAGGACTACACACCAACTAGCATGGCAGTACAGGTATGACTACACACCAACTAGCATGGCAGTACAGGTAGGACTACACACCAACTAGCATGGCAGTACAGGTAGGACTACATACCAACTAGCATGGCAGTACAGGTAGGACTACACACCAACTAGCATGGCAGTACAGGTAGGATTACACACCAACTAGCATGGCAGTACACACCAACTAGCATGGCAGTACAGGTAGGACTACACACCAACTAGCATGGCAGTGCAGGTAGGACTACACACCAACTAGCATGGCAGTACACACCAACTAGCATGGCAGTACAGGTAGGACTACACACCAACTAGCATGGCAGTACAGGTAGGACTACATACCAACTAGCATGACAGTACAGGTAGGACTACACACCTACTAGCATGGCAGTACAGGTAGGACTACACACCAACTAGCATGGCAGTACAGGTAGGACTACACACCAACTAGCATGGCAGTACAGGTAGGACTACACACCAACTAGCATGGCAGTACAGGTAGGACTACACACCAACTAGCATGGCAGTACAGGTAGGACTACACACCAACTAGCATGGCAGTACAGGTAGGACTACACACCAACTAGCATGGCAGTACAGGTAGGACTGCACACCAACTAGCATGGCAGTACAGTCGATGTGGTTCAGACAAGAAAGAAAACCGGCCGTTCACATGATAACACAACACAAACAGTTATAGACGACCCTTTACCAAGCAAACATGATATATACATGTATGTACTTGTTCTTTAAAATCAATGCCCATGTTTGGTGTGCATGGTAAAGGGTTGTTTAACTAATATAGTCAGGGTCTACGCAGATGTTTTTTCTTCTTTTTTCCCCCCTCTCTTTTTTCCCTTTTTTTCTTACAGTTTCTTATGTGCCTTTACATGCCCTACTCAATTATCAACCCTTTACCTGATATTTTACCTGATATTTTACCATGTCTAGGATGGGTCCTATGACTTGGTGTTGCCGTGGTCCCTGCATTGCTCCACCTCCCTCTGTCTGGTGGACGCTCTCGCTCGGCACCTCCCCTCTCATCCAGGTGGGCGTGGTTACACTCCAGGATCGGCCTCTCTGGTTGGAAAGGTATGAATATCATTAACGGTACCGCCCTCCACCTCTCCATTCAAAATGAATGTCAAAGTTTGATCATGCTCTTTGGGGGTCAAATTTATTTGTGGCTTCATAGTGCAGGTTCATAGTGCAAGGAGCAGTATTGCTATGTGAGCATACATTCTTTGCAGTTTGATAGTTTGATTACCGAGGTTTTATTATTGGGGAGTGGCGTCTCCTTATATAATTAGAGCCCTTCTATAATTAGAGTCCTTCTATAATTAGAGCCCTTCTGTAATTAGAGCCCTTCTATAATTAGACACTGTATTGTGTTTGCATGCTCGGCATAATGTTATAGATTGTACTTAAGTGGGTGTGGCTGTAATTACGCCCATGGCATGCACGGGTGAAGATGGGCAAAAGGATCGTGCTGCTTGTGTTGGTTGCTATGGGTACAGTTTTGGCTCTTCCCCTTTTCTTCCCCCCCCCCCCCCCCCCATCTCTATTATTATTATTGTTGTTGTTGTTATTGTTATTGTTGTTATTGTTACTATTGCTACTATTGTTACTATTATTATTATTATTTTTATTTATTTATTACTATTATTACTATTATTACTATTATTATTATTTTTATTAATATTATTACTATTATTACTATTATTATTATTATTATTATTATTATTATTATTATTATTATTATTATTATTATTATTATTATTATTATTATTATTATTATTATTATTTTTTTTACTGTTATTATTATTATTAGTATAGTAGTTATTAGTATAGTAGTAGTAGTAATAGTAGTATTAGTATTATCATTATATAATTACTGGGGGGGGGAAGGGGAGGGGTCCGAGATGTCTTTCCCCCCTCTAGCTTCTGTGGAGGGCTACTTGCTTCACTCGTAATTTTCCTTGCTTTGCTAACAGTTGAATTCTAAAAGAGAAGTGTCTATTTATAGAGTAGTGGAAGTAGTGGAGGTTAAATGACTTCTCAGACCAAATCCGAGGCTGTCATTGGCTCCAAGGGATCGAGTCACTCACTCACTCAGTCACATACTCCCTCCCTCACTCACTCAGTCACATACTCCCTCCCTCACTCACTCAGTCACATACTCCCTCCCTCACTCACTCAGTCACATACTCCCTCCCTCACTCACTCACTCATTCACTCACTACTTAATTACTTAGTTACTTAGTTACATACTTAACCTACCTACTAACTTACTTACTAACTTACATACTTACTTAATTACTTAATTACTTACTTACTTACTTACTAACTTAATTACTAACTTAACCCTTTCACCGCTGACTTTCCTGGACATTTTTCCTAAAGTATACCAGATACCCCAAAAATCATTATAAAATCAGCAATCCATTCATATCAGTTATAATTTTGTCATGTGATAGCACCATTGTTTATAAACAATGTGATCTCATTAGTTAACCACATTATCAACCACAAAATATGAATATCATTATGCTAAATTTCTCTATCAATATCTAACATTTAATCAACAAAAAATGTTTATAATATATTTACTCATTTAGTTAGCATTTAGTAAACATTAGTCATAATAATTTAGGCATATAGCAATATATAGCGGAGGGTTTTTGACAAAATTTGATCATATGATTCTATAGCCCAGCAATACAATGGTTTATTATGTTATTGAAATTCAACTATTTGAGAAAGAACATGCAAATACAAATATGTAGATACTTTAGCTAACCTGAGAAGGCTTCCTGATCAATTTCATTATAACTAGAGAGCTGGTTATAGCAAAAGGAAGAATCCTGAGGGTCTAAAGTAGGGTCAACTACAGCGCTAAAGAATGCACTGCTGCACGATCAGAACTTGCATTTCCAAGGTAGCCACATATTTCTTCACCTTCGTCTTCCTCTGACTCATCCTCAGTGAGAGCAAAATTCTCGCTAGAAACCAGGGAAAGTACTTCTTTAAGCGTTAAACATCCACTCATTTTTAGGTCGTCAAAACCGCGAACCGTCGTTAGTTGCACGTAATTTTCGCTAACTAATCGGGCGTTTCCGGATGTAATTTTTGGACGTCATATAGAGTAATAGTTGCTCTTTCCGGTGGTATGCAAATTATGACTAGGCCAAGCGATCGATTTATTAGCGATTTTTAAAGTCCATTACGCCATATGGCGCTTACAGCGGTGAGAGGGTTAACCTACTTACTAACTTAATTACTAACTTACATACTTACTAACTTAATTACTAACTTACTTACTTACTTACTTACTTACTTACTTACTTACTTACTTACTTACTTACTTACTTACTTACTTACTTACTTACTTACTTACTTACTTACTTACTTACTTACTTACTTACTTACTTACTTACTTACACACACAGATTTTTCCCCTTTCAAAATGATTTGTGAAGTTTCCACTCCTTACCGTATATACAGCCTAAACAAATAATATGATACACCTCGGATATCTTTATGGAACATTCTCGCAGCAGCTGGAAAAATAGTTGGGCAAGTAATGTACATAGTGCTCTCCAACCAGCAGGCTGGGCCTGTCTAAATAGTTGGGCAAGTAATGTAGTGCTCTCCAACCAGCAGGCTGGGCCTGTCTAAATAGTTGGGCAAGTAATGTAGTGCTCTCCAACCAGCAGGCTGGGCCTGTCTAAATAGTTGGGCAAGTAATGTAGTGCTCTCCAACCAGCAGGCTGGGCCTGTCTAAATAGTTGGGCAAGTAATGTAGTGCTCTCCAACCAGCAGGCCGGGCCTGTCTAAATAGTTGGGCAAGTAATGTAGTGCTCTCCAACCAGCAGGCCGGGCCTGTCTAAATAGTTGGGCAAGTAATGTAGTGCTCTCCAACCAGCAGGCTGGGCCTGTCTAAATAGTTGGCTCTAATTATAAGCAGTCAAGCTCCGCCCACTTCCCATGTGTATATCATGGTCCTGCTGAGTCAGCAAAAGCCAAACCCGCTACAGTTGATGGGACATTGATTATTTCTTTGTCGTGACAGGATGTCAAGATTAGGGTGTGTCACTGAACCACGGGCAACCAGGTGGCAGGTGGGCTAACCTCAGGCAGTGCTGGGTGGTGGCAGGTGGGTTGGCCTCAGGCAGTGCTGGGTGGTGGCAGGTGAGCTAGCCTCAGGCAGTGCTGGGTGGTGGCAGGTGAGCAGTGCTGGGTGGTGGCAGGTGGGCTAACCTCAGGCAGTGCTGGTGGGCTAACCTCAGGCAGTGCTGGGTGGTGGCAGGTGGGCTAACCTCAGGCAGTGGTGGGCTGTGGCAGGTGCCTCAGGCAGTGCTGGGTGGTGGCAGGATGGCTAACCTCAGGCAGTGCTGGGTGCATCGCTCTAGTCACACACAGTTATTAACAGTTAGTAAAAGGACTAATCTACGGCAAGACTCGTGTGGAGACACTTGGAAAGGTGTGAACACCTCTTATACCCTGGGGCACACTTCGTAAAATCTAGTCGGTGCATGGACCCCTTTTTGGTAAAGGGTCAATCTTACTTGAAGATGGTCCTGCAAGCACCCGTTTACAACTGGACTTTTATTTAGAAAATGGCGGTTAGGCACTGGTTTCCATGGTGATTTTAAGATATAGGCAGAGAAGCTTGTCGACCAATTATCTCACTACAGGTACCTGACTTTATGTACCTGACCTTATATGTACATGTACCAAAATGTGCAGTTATTTTTGTCATTTACACCCCACACACACATTTATTATTTCTAATTTGCAGTATGCCACAAGGTTCACTACCAGTCAGGCGCAGCTGGAGTTCGAGCAGTGGGCGTGGGGGATGGTCCTCATGCTGAAGCTCCACCCACATCAGGTGACCTCCCACGGTCAGCAGGTGCTAAGCCCTGCAACCATGGTAACAACGTCACAAGGAGGCTCCAGCCAATCGTATGCTAGTCCTGAGGTGGATGCCAGCGAGAGAAGTGGTGTCTTGCTGCAGAGTGAGTGTGTGCTTGTGTGTGTGGTGAGGGAGAGGAAGTAGGAGGGGGGGGGGAATTGATAGGAAGGGGTAACATCGTTAGGACTGACTCCCCCCCCCTCCCCAGTTCTGACACAAGTACTTAGCATTTTGCAAATCACACAATTATTTTTGACTGCTCCTCACAGAGTAATGGTATGCTGGTTGCCCCTACAATCATTGGCTCATCTTCAAGTAATGGTGTGCTGGTTGCCCCTACAATCATTGGCTCATCTTTAAGTAATGGTGTGCTGGTTGCCCCTACAATCATTGGCTCATCTTCAAGTAATGGTGTGCTGGTTGCTCCTACAATCATTGGCTCATCTTCAAGTAATGGTGTGCTGGTTGCCCCTACAATCATTGGCTCATCTTCAAGTAATGGTGTGCTGGTTGCCCCTACAATCATTGGCTCATCTTCAAGTAATGGTGTGCTGGTTGCTCCTACAATCATTGGCTCATCTTCAAGTAATGGTGTGCTGGTTGCCCCTACAATCATTGGCACATCTTCAAGTAATGGTGTGCTGGTTGCTCCTACAATCATTGGCTCATCTTCAAGTAATGGTGTGCTGGTTGCTCCTACAATCATTGGCTCATCTTCAAGTAATGGTGTGCTGGTTGCCGCTACAATCATTGGCTCATCTTCAAGTAATGGTGTGCTGGTTGCTCCTACAATCATTGGCACATCTTCAAGTAATGCTGTGCTGGTTGCCGCTACAATCATTGGCTCATCTTCAAGTAATGGTGTGCTGGTTGCCCCTACAATCATTGGCTCATCTTCAAGTAATGGTGTGCTGGTTGCTCCTACAATCATTGACTCATCTTCAAGTAATGGTGTGCTGGTAGCCCCTACAATTATTGGCTCATCTTCAAGTAATGGTGTGCTGGTTGCTCCTACAATCATTGGCTCATCTTCAAGTAATGGTGTGCTGGTTGCCTCTACAATCATTGGCTCATCTTCAAGTAATGGTGTGCTGGTTGCCCCTACAATCATTGGCTCATCTTCAAGTAATGGTGTGCTGGTTGCCCCTACAATCATTGGCTCATCTTCAAGTAATGGTGTGCTGGATGCCCCTACAATCATTGGCTCATCTTCAAGTAATGGTGTGCTGGTTGCTCCTACAATCATTGGCTCATCTTCAAGTAATGGTGTGCTGGTTGCCCCTACAATCGTTGGCTCATCTTCAAGTAATGGTGTGCTGGTTGCCCCTACAATCGTTGGCACATCTTCAAGTAATGGTGTGCTGGTTGCCCCTACAATCATTGGCTCATCTTCAAGTAATGGTGTGCTGGTTGCCCCTACAATCATTGGCTCATCTTCAAGTAATGGTGTGCTGGTTGTCCCTACAATCATTGGCTCATCTTCAAGTAATGGTGTGCTGGTTGCTCCTACAATCATAGGCACATCTTCAAGTAATGGTGTGCTGGTTGCCCCTACAATCATTGGCTCATCTTCAAGTAGTGGTGTGCTGGTTGCCCCTACAATCATTGGCTCATCTTCAAGTAATGGTGTGCTGGTTGCCCCTACAATCATTGGCTCATCTTCAAGTAATGGTGTGCTGGTTGCTCCTACAATCATTGGCACATCTTCAAGTAATGGTGTGCTGGTTGCCCCTACAATCATTGGCACATCTTCAAGTAATAGTGTGCTGGTTGCCCCTACAATCATTGGCTCATCTTCAAGTAATGGTGTGCTGGTTGCCCCTACAATCATTGGCTCATCTTCAAGTAATGGTGTGCTGGTTGCCCCTACAATCATTGGCTCATCTTCAAGTAATGGTGTGCTGGTTGCCCCTACAATCATTGGCTCATCTTCAAGTAATGGTGTGTTGGTTGCCCCTACAATCATTGGCACATCTTCAAGTAATGGTGTGCTGGTTGCCCCTACAATCATTGGCTCATCTTCAAGTAATGGTGTGCTGGTTGCCCCTACAATCATTGGCCCATCTTCAAGTAATGGTGTGCTGGTTGCCCCTACAATCATTGGCCCATCTTCAAGTAATGGTGTGCTGGTTGCCCCTACAATCATTGGCTCATCTTCAAGTAATGGTGTGCTGGTTGCCCCTACAATCATTGGCTCATCTTCAAGTAATGGTGTGCTGGTTGCCCCTACAATCATTGGCCCATCTTCAAGTAATGGTGTGCTGGTTGCCCCTACAATCATTGGCCCATCTTCAAGTAATGGTGTGCTGGTTGCCCCTACAATCATTGGCTCATCTTCAAGTAATGGTGTGCTGGTTGCCCCTACAATCATTGGCTCATCTTCAAGTAATGGTGTGCTGGTTGCCCCTACAATCATTGGCTCATCTTCAAGTAATGGTGTGCTGGTTGCTCCTACAATCATTGGCTCATCTTCAAGTAATGGTGTGCTGGTTGCCCCTACAATCATTGGCTCATCTTCAAGTAATGGTGTGTTGGTCGCCCCTTCAATCATTGTCTGACGCTCCTACAGGTAGCGGTCTGGAAGCTCCTCCCTGGGTTCAAGTGGACCCTTCCTCCGGTGAGCTCATCCTTCCCAACCTCGGCAGAGCTGCCTCTGTGGAGTTGGCAGAGCTGCGGGACTCCATGAAGAATGAGGGACTGCTGGCCTACTATGTGGCGATGTCCGTCACTGATATGGGAACTGAGTGAGTGCTTGCACTGTCTCATGATCTAAGGAAGGGGTGTGGGGAGGGTGTGGTTTAAAGAAGTAGTGAAGACTTTAGGGGGGAAGGTGTCCTCCCTTAATAAGGTGGGACTACACCTGAAACCACCGAAATTTGAACGCATATTTGTAGCCGTCATAACTTTCCCCCCCTTTCTTAGAACTGTGAAGATACTTTTGATACCAACTTGTTGCTCATTCTGTGTGCTTTAAGATGATTGATATGTGAAATGTCTCTATAGGCACCTTTTCTTAGAAGATACATCCAAAAAGGCAAAGGTCACTCCAAAAATTGCACCCCCCAAACTGTGGCAGGCCTGGTCTACAGATGCCCAAATTTGGTTTGTAGCTTACCAAGACATTTAGCTGTGATATAATGGTGGCATATTTATCAACACATCTCGTGTTCATTAGTTCTAAGGCATTTTCCCAACCACGCAAAATCCACGTGACGGCCACCTCTTCTAATCACCATAACCCGGCAATGCTTCAAGTAAAAAAAAGAATTGAACATGTCATATCACAGAACACTAAAAGAGCTCTCAAATGAACCCTCAAATATTAAAATTGAGTCAAGTGTGGCAAAGTTATGTTTGCCACAAAATCAGAACAAAATAGATTTTCAAAATTCCTGGGAATAGGTGTTTAATTAAGCGGCTTGTATGGTTTCCTGTCCAAGTGCTGGTGGCCTTAACCAGATGTCTGATGCTAATGAAGGGCCTGTGGATGTGACTAGTGCAAGGCCTATGGATGTGACTAGTGCAGGGCCTGTGGATGTGACTAGTGCAAGGCCTGTGGATGTGACTAGTGCAGGGTCTGTGGATGTGACTAGTGCAAGGCCTGTGGATGTGACTAGTGCAAGGCCTGTGGATGTGACTAGTGCAAGGCCTGTGGATGTGACTAGTGCAAGGCCTGTGGATGTGACTAGTGCAGGTCCTGTGGATGTGACTAGTGCAAGGCCTGTGGATGTGACTAGTGCAAGGCCTGTGGATGTGACTAGTGCAAGGCCTGTGGATGTGACTAGTGCAAGGCCTGTGGATGTGACTAGTGCAAGGCCTGTGGATGTGACTAGTGCAAGGCCTGTGGATGTGACTAGTGCAAGGCCTGTGGATGTGACTAGTGCAAGGCCTGTGGATGTGACTAGTGCAAGGCCTGTGGATGTGACTAGTGCAAGGCCTGTGGATGTGACTAGTGCAAGGCCTGTGGATGTGACTAGTGCAGGTCCTGTGGATGTGACTAGTGCAAGGCCTGTGGATGTGACTAGTGCAGGTCCTGTGGATGTGACTAGTGCAAGGCCTGTGGATGTGACTAGTGCAAGGCCTGTGGATGTGACTACTGCAAGGCCTGTGGATGTGACTAGTGCAAGGCCTGTGGATGTGACTAGTGCAAGGCCTGTGGATGTGACTAGTGCAAGTGCTGTGGATGTGACTAGTGCAAGGCCTGTGGATGTGACTAGTGCAAGGCCTGTGGATGTGACTAGTGCAAGGCCTGTGGATGTGACTAGTGCAAGGCCTATGGATGTGACTAGTGCAAGGCCTGTGGATGTGACTAGTGCAAGGCCTGTGGATGTGACTAGTGCAAGGCCTGTGGATGTGACTAGTGCAAGGCCTGTGGATGTGACTAGTGCAGGGCCTGTGGATGTGACTAGTGCAAGGCCTGTGGATGTGACTACTGCAAGGCCTGTGGATGTGACTAGTGCAAGGCCTGTGGATGTGACTAGTGCAAGGCCTGTGGATGTGAATAGTGCAGGGCCTGTGGATGTGACTAGTGCAGGGCCTGTGGATGTGACTAGTGCAAGGCCTGTGGATGTGACTAGTGCAAGGCCTGTGGATGTGACTAGTGCAAGGCCTGTGGATGTGACTAGTGCAAGGCCTGTGGATGTGACTAGTGCAAGGCCTGTGGATGTGACTAGTGCAAGGCCTGTGGATGTGACTAGTGCAAGGCCTGTGGATGTGACTAGTGCAAGTGCTGTGGATGTGACTAGTGCAGGGCCTGTGGATGTGACTAGTGCAGGGCCTGTGGATGTGACTAGTGCAAGGCCTGTGGATGTGACTAGTGCAGGTCCTGTGGATGTGACTAGTGCAAGGCCTGTGGATGTGACTAGTGCAAGGCCTGTGGATGTGACTAGTGCAAGGCCTGTGGATGTGACTAGTGCAAGGCCTGTGGATGTGACTAGTGCAAGGCCTGTGGATGTGACTAGTGCAAGGCCTGTGGATGTGACTAGTGCAGGGCCTGTGGATGTGACTAGTGCAAGGCCTGTGGATGTGACTAGTGCAAGGCCTGTGGATGTGACTAGTGCAAGGCCTGTGGATGTGACTAGTGCAAGGCCTGTGGATGTGACTAGTGCAGGGCCTGTGGATGTGACTAGTGCAAGGCCTGTGGATGTGACTAGTGCAAGGCCTGTGGATGTGACTAGTGCAAGGCCTGTGAATGTGACTAGTGCAGGGCCTGTGGATGTGACTAGTGCAGGGCCTGTGGATGTGACTAGTGCAGAGCCTGTGGATGTGACTAGTGCAAGGCCTGTGGATGTGACTAGTGCAGGGCCTGTGGATGTGACTAGTGCAGGGCCTGTGGATGTGACTAGTGCAAGGCCTGTGGATGTGACTAGTGCAGGGCCTGTGGATGTGACTAGTGCAGGGCCTGTGGATGTGACTAGTGCAGGGCCTGTGGATGTGACTAGTGCAAGGCCTGTGGATGTGACTAGTGCAGGGCCTGTGGATGTGACTAGTGCAAGGCATGTGGATGTGACTAGTGCAAGGCCTGTGGATGTGACTAGTGCAAGGCCTGTGGATGTGACTAGTGCAAGGCCTGTGGATGTGACTAGTGCAAGGCCTGTGGATGTGACTAGTGCAAGGCCTGAGGATGTGACTAGTGCAAGGCCTGTGGATGTGACTAGTGCAAGGCCTGTGGATGTGACTAGTGCAAGGCCTGTGGATGTGACTAGTGCAAGGCCTGTGGATGTGACTAGTGCAGGGCCTGTGGATGTGACTAGTGCAAGGCCTGTGGATGTGACTAGTGCAAGGCCTGTGGATGTGACTAGTGCAGGGCCTGTGGATGTGACTAGTGCAAGGCCTGTGGATGTGACTAGTGCAGGGCCTGTGGATGTGACTAGTGCAGGGCCTATGGATGTGACTAGTGCAAGGCCTGTGGATGTGGCTAGTGCAAGGCCTGTGGATGTGACTAGTGCAAGGCCTGTGGATGTGACTAGGCCTGTGGATGTGACTAGTGCAGGGCCTGTGGATGTGACTAGTGCAAGGCCTGTGGATGTGACTAGTGCAGGGCCTGTGGATGTGACTAGTGCAAGGCCTGTGGATGTGACTAGTGCAAGGCCTATGGATGTGACTAGTGCAGGGCCTGTGGATGTGACTAGTGCAAGGCCTGTGGATGTGACTACTGCAAGGCCTGTGGATGTGACTAGTGCAAGGCCTGTGGATGTGACTAGTGCAAGGCCTGTGGATGTGACTAGTGCAAGGCCTGTGGATGTGACTAGTGCAGGGCCTGTGGATGTGACTAGTGCAAGGCCTGTGGATGTGACTAGTGCAGGGCCTGTGGATGTGACTAGTGCAAGGCCTGTGGATGTGACTAGTGCAGGGCCTGTGGATGAGACTAGTGCAAGGCCTGTGGATGTGACTGTGGATGTGACTAGTGCAGGGCCTGTGGATGTGACTAGTGCAAGGCCTGTGAATGTGACTAGTGCAGGGCCTGTGGATGTGACTAGTGCAGGGCCTGTGGATGTGACTAGTGCAAGGCCTGTGGATGTGACTAGTGCAAGGCCTGTGGATGTGACTAGTGCAGGGCCTGTGGATGTGACTAGTGCAAGGCCTGTGGGTGTGACTAGTGCAAGGCCTGTGGATGTGACTAGTGCAAGGCCTGTGGATGTGACTAGTGCAAGGCCTGTGGATGTGACTAGTGCAGGGCCTATGGATGTGACTAGTGCAAGGCCTGTGGATGTGACTAGTGCAGGGCCTGTGGATGTGACTAGTGCAAGGCCTGTGGATGTGACTAGTGCAAGGCCTGTGGATGTGACTAGTGCAAGGCCTGTGGATGTGACTAGTGCAAGGCCTGTGGATGTGACTAGTGCAAGGCCTGTGGATGTGACTAGTGCTGGGCCTGTGGATGTGACTAGTGCAAGGCCTGTGGATGTGACTAGTGCAGGGCCTGTGGATGTGACTAGTGCAAGGCCTGTGGATGTGACTAGTGCAAGGCCTGTGGATGTGACTAGTGCAAGGCCTGTGGATGTGACTAGTGCAAGGCCTGTGGATGTGACTAGTGCAAGGCCTGTGGATGTGACTAGTGCAAGGCCTGTGGATGTGACTAGTGCAAGGCCTGTGGATGTGACTAGTGCAAGGCCTGTGGATGTGACTAGTGCAAGGCCTGTGGATGTGACTAGTGCAAGGCCTGTGGATGTGACTAGTGCAAGGCCTGTGGATGTGACTAGTGCAAGGCCTGTGGATGTGACTAGTGCAAGGCCTGTGGATGTGACTAGTGCAAGGCCTGTGGATGTGACTAGTGCAAGACCTGTGAATGTGACTAGTGCAAGGCCTGTGGATGTGACTAGTGCAAGGCCTGTGGATGTGACTAGTGCAAGGCCTGTGGATGTGACTAGTGCAGGGCCTGTGGATGTGACTAGTGCAAGGCCTGTGGATGTGACTAGTGCAAGGCCTGTGGATGTGACTAGTGCAAGGCCTGTGAATGTGACTAGTGCAGGGCCTGTGGCTGTGACTAGTGCAGGGCCTGTGGATGTGACTAGTGCAGGGCCTGTGGATGTGACTAGTGCAAGGCCTGTGGATGTGGCTAGTGCAGGGCCTGTGGATGTGACTAGTGCAGGGCCTGTGGATGTGACTAGTGCAAGGCCTGTGGATGTGACTAGTGCAGGGCCTGTGGATGTGACTAGTGCAGGGCCTGTGGATGTGACTAGTGCAGGGCCTGTGGATGTGACTAGTGCAAGGCCTGTGGATGTGACTAGTGCAGGGCCTGTGGATGTGACTAGTGCAAGGCATGTGGATGTGACTAGTGCAGGGCCTGTGGATGTGACTAGTGCAAGGCCTGTGGATGTGACTAGTGCAAGGCCTGTGGATGTGACTAGTGCAAGGCCTGTGGATGTGACTAGTGCAAGGCCTGTGGATGTGACTAGTGCAAGGCCTGTGGATGTGACTAGTGCAAGGCCTGTGGATGTGACTAGTGCAAGGCCTGTGGATGTGACTAGTGCAAGGCCTGTGGATGTGACTAGTGCAAGGCCTGTGGATGTGACTAGTGCAAGGCCTGTGGATGTGACTAGTGCAAGGCCTGTGGATGTGACTAGTGCAGGGCCTGTGGATGTGACTAGTGCAAGGCCTGTGGATGTGACTAGTGCAAGGCCTGTGGATGTGACTAGTGCAGGGCCTGTGGATGTGACTAGTGCAAGGCCTGTGGATGTGACTAGTGCAAGGCCTGTGGATGTGACTAGTGCAGGGCCTGTGGATGTGACTAGTGCAAGGCCTGTGGATGTGACTAGTGCAGGGCCTGTGGATGTGACTAGTGCAAGGCCTGTGGATGTGACTAGTGCAGGGCCTGTGGATGTGACTAGTGCAAGGCCTGTGGATGTGGCTAGTGCAAGGCCTGTGGATGTGACTAGTGCAAGGCCTGTGGATGTGACTATGCCTGTGGATGTGACTAGTGCAGGGCCTGTGGATGTGACTAGTGCAAGGCCTGTGGATGTGACTAGTGCAGGGCCTGTGGATGTGACTAGTGCAAGGCCTGTGGATGTGACTAGTGCAAGGCCTGTGGATGTGACTAGTGCAGGGCCTGTGGATGTGACTAGTGCAGGGCCAGTGGATGTGACTAGTGCAAGGCCTGTGGATGTGACTACTGCAAGGCCTGTGGATGTGACTAGTGCAAGGCCTGTGGATGTGACTAGTGCAAGGCCTGTGGATGTGACTAGTGCAAGGCCTGTGGATGTGACTAGTGCAAGGCCTGTGGATGTGACTAGTGCAAGGCCTGTGGATGTGACTAGTGCAAGGCCTGTGGATGTGACTAGTGCAAGGCCTGTGGATGTGACTAGTGCAAGGCCTGTGGATGTGACTAGTGCAAGGCCTGTGGATGTGACTAGTGCAAGACCTGTGGATGTGACTAGTGCAAGGCCTATGGATGTGACTAGTGCAAGGCCTGTGGATGTGACTAGTGCAAGGCCTGTGGATGTGACTAGTGCAGGGCCTGTGGATGTGACTAGTGCTAGGCCTGTGGATGTGACTAGTGCAAGGCCTGTGGATGTGACTAGTGCAGGGCCTGTGAATGTGACTAGTGCAGGGCCTGTGGATGTGACTAGTGCAGGGCCTGTGGATGTGACTAGTGCAGGGCCTGTGGATGTGACTAGTGCAAGGCCTGTGGATGTGACTAGTGCAGGGCCTGTGGATGTGACTAGTGCAGGGCCTGTGGATGTGACTAGTGCAGGGCCTGTGGATGTGACTAGTGCAAGGCCTGTGGATGTGACTAGTGCAGGGCCTGTGGATGTGACTAGTGCAGGGCCTGTGGATGTGACTAGTGCAGGGCCTGTGGATGTGACTAGTGCAAGGCCTGTGGATGTGACTAGTGCAGGGCCTGTGGATGTGACTAGTGCAATGCATGTGGATGTGACTAGTGCAGGGCCTGTGGATGTGACTAGTGCAAGGCCTGTGGATGTGACTAGTGCAAGGCCTGTGGATGTGACTAGTGCAAGGCCTGTGGATGTGACTAGTGCAGGGCCTGTGGATGTGACTAGTGCAGGGCCTGTGGATGTGACTAGTGCAGGGCCTGTGGATGTGACTAGTGCAAGGCCTGTGGATGTGACTAGTGCAAGACCTGTGGATGTGACTAGTGCAAGGCCTGTGGATGTGACTAGTGCAAGGCCTGTGGATGTGACTAGTGCAAGGCCTGTGGATGTGACTAGTGCAGGTCCTGTGGATGTGACTAGTGCAAGGCCTGTGGATGTGACTAGTGCAAGGCCTGTGGATGTGACTACTGCAAGGCCTGTGGATGTGACTAGTGCAAGGCCTGTGGATGTGACTAGTGCAGGTCCTGTGGATGTGACTAGTGCAAGGCCTGTGGATGTGACTAGTGCAAGGCCTGTGGATGTGACTACTGCAAGGCCTGTGGATGTGACTAGTGCAAGGCCTGTGGATGTGACTAGTGCAAGGCCTGTGGATGTGACTAGTGCAAGTGCTGTGGATGTGACTAGTGCAAGGCCTGTGGATGTGACTAGTGCAAGGCCTGTGGATGTGACTAGTGCAAGGCCTGTGGATGTGACTAGTGCAAGGCCTGTGGATGTGACTAGTGCAAGGCCTGTGGATGTGACTAGTGCAAGGCCTGTGGATGTGACTAGTGCAAGGCCTGTGGATGTGACTAGTGCAAGGCCTGTGGATGTGACTAGTGCAGGGCCTGTGGATGTGACTAGTGCAAGGCCTGTGGATGTGACTACTGCAAGGCCTGTGGATGTGACTAGTGCAAGGCCTGTGGATGTGACTAGTGCAAGTGCTGTGGATGTGACTAGTGCAAGGCCTGTGGATGTGACTAGTGCAAGGCCTGTGGATGTGACTAGTGCAAGGCCTGTGGATGTGACTAGTGCAAGGCCTGTGGATGTGACTAGTGCAAGTGCTGTGGATGTGACTAGTGCAGGGCCTGTGGATGTGACTAGTGCAAGGCCTGTGGATGTGACTAGTGCAGGGCCTGTGGATGTGACTAGTGCAGGGCCTGTGGATGTGACTAGTGCAAGGCCTGTGGATGTGACTAGTGCAGGGCCTGTGGATGTGACTAGTGCAAGGCCTGTGGATGTGACTACTGCAAGGCCTGTGGATGTGACTAGTGCAAGGCCTGTGGATGTGACTAGTGCAAGTGCTGTGGATGTGACTAGTGCAAGGCCTGTGGATGTGACTAGTGCAAGGCCTGTGGATGTGACTAGTGCAAGGCCTGTGGATGTGACTAGTGCAGGGCCTGTGGATGTGACTAGTGCAAGGCCTGTGGATGTGACTAGTGCAAGGCCTGTGGATGTGGCTAGTGCAAGGCCTGTGGATGTGACTAGTGCAAGGCCTGTGTATGTGGGTGGATAGTGCAAGGGATGGGAGACTATTTCTTATAAACTCCATTCCATATTTCATCACTAAGCCAGTCCAATAATTTTTAATTGTCCTCTGGGAAGCTATTACAATGCGGACAAATTTAGTCTCTTAAAATAATGCATGCCCTTCATATCTGACCTCTTCAATCTTGTGTCTTGTCATAAACACCATAACTTGTCTTCCTCTCCCTCCTCCCTCCCTCCCCCCCCCCCCTCCCTCTCCCTCATAATTCAATTGCAGCACTGATGTCTTTATGTCCGAGGGCTTGTCTAAGTTGCAGAGTTTGGTCGACAATGGCCAGCTCACTGCTGTGCTTCGGTTACTCGCCAACATCCTCCCTCGCTTCTTCAAACACAGCAAGGTCCTTATGCAAGATACCTTGTAAGCACCCGACCTTTAATGGCCGAAATATATCGTGACGAGTGTGTCCGTGGATTCTGCATTATATTTTACGGTCGCTGTTGCCATAGCAACTTTAGTGTTGCCCCGAGCAACTGTGAAAGCTGGTAGTCATTGGTGTATGTGTGTGTATACATGCATGTACATGTGTATGTGTGTTTATCTGATCTCAAGAATCATGACATTTCCACTTGTTTCCACTATGGTATCCACAAGGATGTGGAGGCAAAGAAAACCTTGGGAGTCTCTACTACTACTACTACTACTACTACTACTATTACTACTTATACTACTACTACTACTACTACTTATACTACTACTACTTATACTACTACTACTTATACTACTACTACTACTACTACTTATACTACTACTACTTATACTACTACTACTACTCTACTACTACTTATACTACTACTACTTATACTACTACTACTTATACTACTACTACTACTTATACTACTACTACTACTACTTATACTACTACTACTACTCTACTACTACTTATACTACTACTACTTATACTACTACTACTTATACTACTACTACTTATACTACTACTACTACTTATACTACTACTACTTATACTACTACTACTTATACTACTACTACTTATACTACTACTACTACTACTACTACTACTACTACTACTACTACTAGTAATTACACAAGTGTAGGAGAAATGACAGCAGATTCACTTCCACTAAGTGTGGGCTGAACTTATCAACATGTACAATAAATAAATAATTCTTGAGCTGTCTCTCTGTAGCACTTGTAAAGCTCTGTGTGTGGTGTGTGTGTGTGGTGTGATGATGTGGTGTGTGTGTGTGTTGTATGTATGTCTGTGAGCAGGTTCGTACAGGTCTTGCTGGCTCTTGCTAATGCTGACACTGAGAATTTCTCCATTAAAGAGAAGTGGATCACAGGGTCCATATCCACGGTTACCAAGAGACTATCAGCACTCATACAGGTATGATGCTACTAGTTAGACTCTTCACTTTGCTATTAATTGGTAAAAGAACCCCCTCCATAGAGAGTGGGCTATATCAAGCTATTAATGTCTAGGGTGCACCTCCTTTAGAGTGGCACACATACATGTACATAGGTGTCTGTGTAGCTCTCCTCAGTAGAAGAGATTCCAGAAACAGTGGGGGCAGCCCCAGTAGGCACACGTAGGTGTCTGTGTAGCTCTCCTCAGAAGAGCCTCCAGAAACAGTGGGGGCAGCCCCAGTAGGCACACGTAGGTGTCTGTGTAGCTCTCCTCAGAAGAGCCTCCAGAAACAGTGGGGGCAGCCCCAGTAGGCACACGTAGGTGTCTGTGTAGCTCTCCTCAGAAGAGCCTCCAGAAACAGTGGGGGCAGCCCCAGTAGGCACACGTAGGTGTCTGTGTAGCTCTCCTCAGCAGAAGAGCCTCCAGAAACAGTGGGGGCAGCCCCAGTAGGCACACGTAGGTGTCTGTGTAGCTCTCCTCAGCAGAAGAGCCTCCAGAAACAGTGGGGGCAGCCCCAGTAGGCACACGTAGGTGTCTGTGTAGCTCTCCTCAGCAGAAGAGCCTCCAGAAACAGTGGGGGCAGCCCCAGTAGGCACACGTAGGTGTCTGTGTAGCTCTCCTCAGCAGAAGAGCCTCCAGAAACAGTGGGGGCAGCCCCAGTAGGCACACGTAGGTGTCTGTGTAGCTCTCCTCAGCAGAAGAGCCTCCAGAAACAGTGGGGTCAGCCTCAGCTGCAAGTCTGTGTTTATGATCTTCCCCCTTTTTTTTTCTTTTCCCTTTCTTTCCATTTTCCTGACCATTCTCCCCCACCTAGTGGTCTACTGGGCATGTGCAGGTTAATAATTATATTATATTATTAATTATAAAAAAATAAATAATAATAATAATTATTATTATTATTACTACTATTGTTGTTATTATTAATTATTATTATTATTATTATTATTATTATTATTATTATTATTATTATTATTATTATTATTATTATTATTATTATTATTATTATTATTATTATTATTATTATTATTATTATTATTATTATTATTATTATTATTATTATTATTATTATTATTATTATTATTATTATTATTATTATTATTATATTATTATTATTATTATTATTATTATTATAATTGAACAGCGGACGTACCTGGCCAATCAAAATCTAGCAGCATGACATCATCGTTTGGGGGTTGCTGATGTGTGTACATATTAGCATTAAAATGCAGAGGTGTCACGTTGTCAAGGAGATGTCACGTTGTCAATCGTTCTCTCCCGTCCTCTAGACACAAGTGGACCAGGCCAGTTCCCTTGGATACAGAGGAGGGGAGGAGGTGCTACGCTTCTGGCTGGGGGTTCTGTTCGGCTGTCCCATGTGGTACAAGGAGAAGAACGTCCTCTTCCTTCTCAACAACATCTGCATGGCCGCTTTCTTCAGACCAAGGTGGACTGAAGCTCTGGAGAACACGCTCCTGGAATCTTACCAGGTATGCATGTGTGTGCATGTTTGTATACTAACACTTGTCAGTTGCATACTAGTCCAGTATTTGCAGTACATGTATACTTGCGGTTATCCCGGGATGTCCCTAGTTAGGGTGACTGGCTATACAGCATGGATCCTTTGTATCTCGGGATATTTGCAACTATCCCGGGATGTTCCTAGGAAATGTTATGGCCAGCCTGAATACTTTCCTTCAGTTGCACGGCTTGCTCGACTAAATAAAGTTCTACAATATTCAAGTTAAGGAGCCATCCATAGACTTAGTCGAATCATTATCACGTGACCTCTGTCTGACCATGCCTATTATACAACTCTGTGTTGGTGATCACAAGGTTTCCTGCCAGGCTCCTCCCTAGACTTGCAGCAAAGTTGGTGACTTGCAGCTGCTGTTCAGTCTCCATAAGCTTCCATCTCTGCAACAGAGAGCTGCACTCCACTCCCACCAGCGGTGGTCCAGCTCATAAGCAATGGGCAAACTTTGCATGTGTACCAATTGAGAATAGAGTTTGTAGTAGGTCAGTACACCACTTCCTGTAATAAGCTAGATACATACATTCTGTGGTGTATTGGACACTTCTTGTAGTAGACTCAACATTAGTTTTGTCTGACATGGCTTTGTGTGTGTGTGTGTGTTGCTGTTGTTTGCGTGTGTGTTGCTGTTGTGTGTGTGTGTTGCTGTTGTGTGTGTGTGTGTGTTGCTGTTGTATGTGTGTGTTGCTGTGTGTGTGTGTGTTGCTGTTGTGTGTTGCTGTTGTGTGTGTGTGTTGCTGTTGTGTGTGTGTGTTGCTGTTGTGTGTGTGTGTGTGTTGCTGTTGTATGTGTGTGTTGCTGTGTGTTTGCGTGATGTGTGCGTGTTGCTGTTGTGTGTGTTGCTGTTCTGTTGGTGTGTGTGTGTTGCTGTTGTGTGTGTGTGTGTGTTGCTGTTGTGTGTGTGTCTGTTGCAGGCTCTGAATCCTCTACAGCCTAAGAGAGGAATTGTATCATCTGTATATTCTTCCATGGCGTCCATGGTGTGGCAAGATTCTTCTACTCCCTCCCTCTACAATGTCATAGTGAGTTGGAGGAGATGGGAGGCATTAGCTCTAGTGAGAAGTGATCGGTCTCTGACCATGGAACTTTATGACCATATGTGGGGTCAGGGATGGTCGGAGACAGTATGGGAGGTGTGGGTGGGTGTGGCCAGGAATGTGTGGGTGTGTTAAAGATGAGGTGGGTGGAGTTAGGAGTGGGCAGTGGTTGAATAAGTCTGTGTAAGTGGTGGTGGGGATGGAGGGGGGATGTGACCAAAATTCAGCATTGCTGTCCCCCTAATTCTACCCCTACAGCACAAGCAAATAAAAAAACATGCCGGTTGCGTTGCATTCTATGTTAAACAACGCTTACCATAAATGCTAAAAATGCTAAAAAAACACAAATCGTGAACGGTTATAACTCGAACAGAAATCAACAGAAATAAAGTTCGGCAAGCGTGGAATCGTAACAAATGGTTTAAAAAAAAAATGTCTGCAAAGTAGTTGCAGCGCATGTGCTTTGAAGAGGGGGAAAGGCGCTGCTAGCTTGGAGACAATCTAGCGTGTTCGAGCTATCAAGTTACTCCGGAGCATTTCCGTTGGTTTGCACTTTTTGCGACCTTTGGGGCAGTTTGCACTGACCTTTAGAAGCCGCTGTGGCAAGCAAAAGTGGACTGGGGCGTGCAAACACTAACTGCTTGCTGGCATTGGTTGTTCAGTTTTGGTAACTGTTGGAAACGGTAAGCGTCTACGTGCGTTCAAAATAAACACCACCGCCATGTTTTTATAACCTCTACTGTAGCTTGTGGAATGTCGGGGGCTAACCTCCGCGTGGCCAAAATTCAGTGTTGCTCCCCCTTAATCCTGGCCCGAGCCTGTGGGAACAACTTTGAACCTTAAACATGCAGTAGACATGCACAGCACCCGGGGGCACAATAGGACAGCTCGAGAACTTGAGTTCCGTTGGTTGTCTGGGTGCAGGCAGCTGCCTGTTCTTGGTTGTCGGGGTGCAGGCAGCTGCCCGTCCTTGGTTGTCAGGGTGCAGGCAGCTGCCTGTCCTTGGTTGTTGTTGCTGGTAGGTGAACTAATGCAAGGGTGTGTATATACATGTACATGCATGTACATGCGGGAGGGTATGTGAGTATGTTTACAAGCATGGAGTTCTTGTTCTTTGTACATGTACATGTAGGTGAAGCTCATTTGAATTCTTATTTGTTGTGTTGTGTTATATGTTGTTATTTGGTATGTTGTGTTGTTATTTATTGTTTTGTTATTTGTTGTGTTGTGATTTGGTGTTATTACTTTATGTTGTTGCAAATGCTGTTGATTGTTTATTTATTTGTTTGTTTGTTTATTTATTATTTATTTATTTATTTATTTATTTATTTATTTATTTTTATTCTTGTTGTCATGGTCTCTCTGTTGCTCCTGTTGGCATGACTCCTCCTCCCCCTCCTCCCAGCCTCATAACGACTGTCCCTGGCTGAGCTACAGTGCTCTGTGTGTGGAGCAGAGGTTTGAAGAGGAAGAGAAAGTGTGGAGAGGCCTCCTCCTTCAACTCAAGAAAGACAAGAAGGCATCCGTAGAAACAGCCCTCAAGGTTAGAGCTGCATCACAGTGGTGGTAGCATAGGGGCATGTCAGGGTAGCATAGAGACATGTCAGTACAAGTGTCGATACATACATACCTTTATCTGCGAAGAATGGGCTCCTGGAGTAATATTCACCCCCCCTCCCCCAAGAATTTTCAAATCATGTGCTAGTCAAAGAACAGTTGACATCTGTGAATATGATCACTCAGTCTCTCTCATCATCTCATTATTCCTGGTGAAGGCCAGAGCAACTCATTCCTGGTGAAGGCCAGAGCATCTCATTATTCCTGTTGAAGGCCAGAGAAACTCATTCCTGGTGAAGGCCAGAGCATCTCATTCCTGGTGAAGGCCAGAGCATCTCATTATTCCTGGTGAAGGCCAGAGCATCTCAATATTCCTGGTGAAGGCCAGAGCATCTCATTATTCCTGATGACGGCTAGAGCATCTCATTACTCCTGATGAAGGCCAGAGCATCTCATTATTCCTGTTGAAGGCCAGAGCAACTCATTCCTGGTGAAGGCCAGAGCATCTCATTATTCCTGGTGAAGGCCAGAGCATCTCAATATTCCTGGTGAAGGCCAGAGCATCTCATTATTCCTGGTGAAGGCCAGAGCATCTCATTACTCTTGATGAAGGCCAGAGCATCTCATTATTCCTGGTGAAGGCCAGAGCATCTCATTATTCCTGGTGAAGGCCAGAGAATCTCATTATTCCTGATGAAGGCCAGTGCATCTCATTATTCCTGATGTAGGCCAGAGCATCTCATTATTCCTGGTGAAAGCCAGAGCATCTCATTATTCCTGGTGAAGGCCAGAGCATCTCATTATTCCTGATGAAGGCCAGAGCATCTCATTATTCCTGATGAAGGCCAGAGCATCTCATTATTCCTTGTGAAGGCCAGAGCATCTCAATATTCCTGGTGAAGGCCAGAGCATCTCATTCCTGGTGAAGGCCAGAGCATCTCATTATTACTGTTGAAGGCCAGAGCAACTCATTCCTGGTGAAGGCCAGAGCATCTCATTCCTGGTGAAGGCCAGAGCATCTCATTATTCCTGGTGAAGGCCAGAGCATCTCAATATTCCTGGTGAAGGCCAGAGCATCTCATTATTCCTGATGAAGGCTAGAGCATCTCATTACTCCTGATGAAGGCCAGAGCATCTCATTATTCCTGGTGAAGGCCAGAGCATCTCATTATTCCTGGTGAAGGCCAGACCATCTCATTATTCCTGGTGAAGGCCAGAGCATCTCAATATTCCTGGTGAAGGCCAGAGCATCTCATTATTCCTGATGAAGGCTAGAGCATCTCATTACTCCTGATGAAGGCCAGAGCATCTCATTATTCCTGGTGAAGGCCAGAGCATCTCATTATTCCTGGTGAAGGCCAGACCATCTCATTATTCCTGATGAAGGCCAGAGCATCTCAATATTCCTGGTGAAGGCCAGAGCATCTCATTATTCCTGGTGAAGGCCAGAGCATCTCATTATTCCTGATGAAGGCAAGAGCATCTCATTATTCCTGGTGAAGGTCAGAGCATCTCATTATTCCTGGTGAAGGCCAGAGTATCTCATTACTCCTGATGAAGGCCAGAGCATCTCATTATTCCTGGTGAAGGCCAGAGCATCTCAATATTCCTGGTGAAGGCCAGAGCATCTCATTATTCCTGATGAAGGCTAGAGCATCTCATTACTCCTGATGAAGGCCAGAGCATCTCATTATTCCTGGTGAAGGCCAGAGCATCTCATTATTCCTGGTGAAGGCCAGACCATCTCATTATTCCTGATGAAGGCCAGAGCATCTCAATATTCCTGGTGAAGGCCAGAGCATCTCATTATTCCTGGTGAAGGCCAGAGCATCTCATTATTCCTGATGAAGGCCAGAGCATCTCATTATTCCTGGTGAAGGTCAGAGCATCTCATTATTCCTGGTGAAGGCCAGAGTATCTCATTACTCCTGATGAAGGCCAGAGCATCTCATTATTCCTGGTGAAGGCCAGAGCATCTCATTATTCCTGGTGAAGGCCAGAGCATCTCATTATTCATGGTGAAGGCCAGAGCATCTCATCATTCCTGATGAAGGCCAGAGCATCTCATTATTCCTGGTGAAAGCCAGAGCATCTCATTATTCCTGGTGAAGGCCAGAGCATCTCATTATTCCTGATGAAGGCCAGAGCATCTCAATATTCCTGGTGAAGGCCAGAGCATCTGATTATTTCTGGTGAAGGCCAGAGCATCTCATTATTCCTGATGAAGGCCAGAGCATCTCATTATTCCTGGTGAAGGCCAGAGCATCTCATTATTCCTGGTGAAGGCCAGAGCATCTCATTATTCCTGGTGACCAGAGCATCTCATTATTCCTGGTGAAGGCCAGAGCATCTCATTATTCCTGGTGAAGGCCAGAGCATCTCAATATTCCTGGTGAAGGCCAGAGCATCTCATTATTCCTGACGAAGGCCAGAGCATCTCATTATTCCTGATGTAGGCCAGAGCATCTCATTATTCATGGTGAAGGCCAGAGCATCTCATTATTCATGGTGAAGGCCAGAGCATCTCATTATTCCTGGTGAAGGCCAGAGCATCTCATTATTCATGGTGAAGGCCAGAGCATCTCATTATTCCTGGTGAAGGCCAGAGCATCTCATTATTCCTGATGAAGGCCTGAGCATCTCATTATTCATGATGAAGGCCAGAGCATCTCATTATTCCTGATGAAGGCCAGTGCATCTCATTATTCCTGATGAAGGCCAGAGCATCTCATTATTCCTGGTGAAGGCCATAGCATCTCATTATTCCTGGTGAAGGCCAGAGTATCTCATTACTCCTGATGAAGGCCAGAGCATCTCATTATTCCTGGTGAAGGCCAGTGCATCTCATTATTCCTGGTGAAGGCCAGAGCATCTCATTATTCCTGGTGAAGGCCAGAGCATCTCATTATTCCTGATGAAGGCCAGAGCATCTCATTATTCCTGTTGAAGGCCAGAGCATCTCAATATTCCTGTTGAAGGCCAGAGCATCTCAATATTCCTGGTGAAGGCCAGAGCATCTCATTCCTGGTGAAGGCCAGAGCATCTCATTATTCCTGTTGAAGGCCAGAGCAACTCATTCCTGGTGAAGGCCAGAGCATCTCATTCCTGGTGAAGGCCAGAGCATCTCATTATTCCTGGTGAAGGCCAGAGCATCTCAATATTCCTGGTGAAGGCCAGAGCATCTCATTATTCCTGATGAAGGCTAGAGCATCTCATTACTCTTGATGAAGGCCAGAGCATCTCATTATTCCTGGTGAAGGCCAGCGCATCTCATTATTCCTGATGAAGGCCAGTGCATCTCATTATTCCTGATGAAGGCCAGAGCATCTCATTATTCCTGGTGAAGGCCAGAGCATCTCATTATTCCTGGTGAAGGCCAGAGTATCTCATTACTCCTGATGAAGGCCAGAGCATCTCATTATTCCTGGTGAAGGCCAGTGCATCTCATTATTCCTGGTGAAGGCCAGAGCATCTCATTATTCCTGGTGAAGGCCAGAGCATCTCATTATTCCTGATGAAGGCCAGAGCATCTCATTATTCCAGAGCATCTCATTATTCCTGATGAAGGCCAGAGCATCTCATTATTCCTGTTGAAGGCCAGAGCATCTCATTATTCCTGTTGAAGGCCAGAGCATCTCATTATTCTCCTGATGAAGGCCAGAGCATCTCATTATTCCTGTTGAAGGCCAGAGCATCTCATTATTCCTGTTGAAGGCCAGAGCATCTCATTATTCCTGTTGAAGGCCAGAGCATCTCATTATTCCTGTTGAAGGCCAGAGCATCTCAATATTTCTGGTGATGCTCCTCAGCCCGGGCAGTTCACACTATATGGTGGTGGGTGTGGCCTTGTGTTGCACCCCATCACGTTGTGAACGGAACATAACTGAATGCATCGATGGTGTGTGTCTTGTTAGCAACGCACTGTTCTACCAATCAGATTGAATCATAACTGCGTCAATTGTTTCTTCATCAGTTTAGCTCGGAGGTGACGATTTAGGAAGGGGAGCTGATTGGGTTAGCGAGAAGCTTCTCTTGTTTGTGGAGGTCTCCTAAAAATGTACAGAGATGTGCGAGCGAAACGGAAAATGTTTGGAAGCTGTTGCATGTCAGTAAGAATTCCCTGGCTACAACTATACTACTATAACTAGTGTTAGCTAGAGCTAGTTGCATGGCAGGTAATAATGCCCTGGCTACAACTATACTACTATAACTAGTGTTAGCTAGAGCTAGTTGCATGGCAGGTAATAATGCCCTGGCTATAACTATACTACTATAACTAGTGTTAGCTAGAGCTAGTTGCATGGCAGGTAATAATGCCCTAGCTATAACTGTACTACCATAACTAGTGTTAGCTAGAGCTAGTTGCATGGCAGGTAATAATGCCCTGGCTATAACTATACTACTATAACTAGTGTTAGCTAGAGCTAGTTGCATGTCAGGTAATAATGCCTTAGCTATAACTATACTACTATAACTAGTGTTAGCTAGAGCTAGTTGCATGTCAGTAAGAATGCCCTGGCTACAACTATACTACTATAACTAGTGTTAGCTAGAGCTAGTTGCAGGTCAGGTAAGAATGCCTTAGCTATAACTATACTACTATAACTAATGTTAGCTAGAGCTAGTTGCATGTCAGTAAGAATGCCCTGGCTACAACTATACTACTATAACTAGTGTTAGCTAGAGCTAGTTGCAGGTCAGGTAAGAATGCCTTAGCTATAACTATACTACTATAACTAGTGTTAGCTAGAGCTAGTTGCAGGTCAAGTAATAATGCCCTAGCTATAACTGTACTACCATAACTAGTGTTAGCTAGAGCTAGTTGTAGGTCAAGTAATAATGCCCTGGCTATAACTATACTACTATAACTAGTGTTAGCTAGAGCTAGTTGCAGGTCAAGTAATAATGCCCTAGCTATAACTGTACTACCATAACTAGTGTTAGCTAGAGCTAGTTGCAGGTCAAGTAATAATGCCCTAGCTATAACTGTACTACCATAACTAGTGTTAGCTAGAGCTAGTTGCATGGCAGGTAATAATGCCCTAGCTATAACTATACTACTATAACTAGTGTTAGCTAGAGCTAGTTGTAGGTCAGTAAGAATTCCCTGGCTATAACTATACTACTATAACTAGTGTTAGCTAGAGCTAGTTGCTAGCTATAGATCTCCAGCATCTTTCCCTTCCTTCACCTCCTACAAGCCAAAAGCATCATCGAATCCGACTCTTCTTCGCTGCTGTCACGGTCCACTCTAGCAGGCTAGCATAGGAACACAGCGGAACGAGCCAGCAAGAGCATTATGCTGTGAACCGGCCTTAAGAGTAGGTACTCTCTCTTGTCACAGATAACTAATCTCAACTGTCTACACCTCTGCCAGGAGTCACACTGGCAGCAAATTCAGGCATGCAAGTTTTGGAGAACCCCACTTTGGCTGCGGGTACAGCTGGTAGTGTTGGCACAAGTCATACTTACCATATGCAACAATTTTTAGTATCAAAAGAGAGCACACAGGGAGACCTATCTTTTGAGCTATGTATATATCAAGTCCATACAGTGAAGTGTGCAGAATCTATGGATCTATACCTATGCAACATCTTTTTAGTATCAAAAGAGAGCACACAGAGAGACCTATCTTTTGAGCTATATATCAAGTCCATACAGTGAAGTGTGCTGAATCTATGGATCTATACCTATGCAACATCTTTTTAGTATCAAAAGAGAGCACACAGAGAGACCTATCTTTTGAGTTATATATCAAGTCATATCAAGTCCATACAGTGAAGTGTGCTGAATCTATGGATCTATACCTATGGCAACATCTTTTTAGTATCAAAAGAGAGCACACAGAGAGACCTATCTTTTGAGCTATGTATATATCAAGTCCATACAGTGAAGTGTGCTGAATCTATGGATCTATACCTATGCAACATCTTTTTAGTATCAAAAGAGAGCACACAGAGAGACCTATCTTTTGAGCTATATATCAAGTCCATACAGTGAAGTGTGCTGAATCTATGGATCTATACCTATGCAACATCTTTTTAGTATCAAAAGAGAGCACACAGAGAGACCTATCTTTTGAGTTATATATCAAGTCATATCAAGTCCATACAGTGAAGTGTGCTGAATCTATGGATCTATACCTATGCAACATCTTTTTAGTATCAAAAGAGAGCACACAGAGAGACCTATCTTTTGAGTTATATATCAAGTCCATACAGTGAAGTGTGCAGAATCTATGGATCTTTACCTATCAATATCTTTTTAGTATCAAAAGAGAGCACACAGAGAGACCTATCTTTTGAGCTATATATCAAGTCCATACAGTGAAGTGTGCTGAATCTATGGATCTATACCTATGCAACATCTTTTTAGTATCAAAAGAGAGCACACAGAGACCTATCTTTTGAGTTATATATCAAGTCCATACAGTGAAGTGTGCAGAATCTATGGATCTATACCTATGCAATATCTTTTTAGTATCAAAAGAGATCAAAAGAGAGCACACAGAGAGACATATCTTTTGAGCTATATATCAAGTCCATACAGTGAAGTGTGCTGAATCTATGGATCTATACCTATGCAACATCTTTTTAGTATCAAAAGAGAGCACACAGAGAGACCTATCTTTTGAGCTACATATCAAGTCCATACCAATGAAGTGTGCAGAATCTACGGAGCTATAAAGTCATAGCCACATTTTTTTAGCGTTTTGTATTTTTATGGTTTAGCCACACCCACCTTGTGAGTCATGTGCTCTGCATCAGTGTGGCTGCCTACTCCTGAGAGCTCTGGCATTTATACCTTCATCTGTTACGTCCTTCATGTGTCCACCAGCGATACCTGGATGGTCTTATGGAATCTAGTAACCGTCACGATAGCTGCGGAGTCATTTATGTAGCCCTCTCTGTCCAGCAAAGTAGTAAGATGGGACTCATGAATGCTCTAATTGGAGGCATTTATGACACTCCTACTTGAGAATGTGAGGTTCTTTACGCTGGAGAACTACAACCGACTGACCGACATCAGCAATTGCTTCCTTTTCGAGGCATCCATCAAAATTCTTATACACCACCGATCCAGGAGTAACCAGGTGGCGGGTGAGCTCGTCTCCTGTGAGGTGTGGGCATCTGTTATGAGTGCACCTCTTGTTTCTATAAGAGCAAAGAAGTGTTTTTTTTAGAAACAAACAACTATATTGAATTTACTCACCAAAGAGGAAATGAAGTGAGACCGTACCAGCATAGACCACAACCAGTTAGTGACCCTTTACCATTTAAAATCATGTGTGCCAGATTTAAAAAAAGCAGTATACAAATATAGGAGTAGGTGATTTTAATTGGTAAAGGATCGTCTAACTGGTTGTACATGCTGTGTGAGTGTGTTGTGTTTGTGAGTTGGTTGTGTTGTATTGTGTGTGTGTGTATGGCTCATAGACTCGGACACCTTTAGGCCTACCCAAATATGTCACGCATAATTGAAAACCTCTTTCCCTCCCCGGAAGGGTCCTTAGGCCATGCCCTCTGGTCACCCCAAATCAGTCAAACGGCCGAACTAGGGCAGGTACAGGGTCAGCATTGAACAATGTTGAAGATTTGGGTCGATTTTGGAGGGGGGTGGGGCAGGTCAGGAATATCCACCCAGAGGTACAGCATATTCCTGCTAGTGTATTATAATGTAGTCATGGTTACATCAACGTCATATGATTTTAGATCGGGTCATGGTGATATTGTATGTTTTTACAGAGAACATTTTCGGAGCTGAAGTTAGCAGGTAGCTTTGGGTCGTCTCACCTGTGCCTGTACAGGTGGGCGGAGTTTTGCACCACGCTGGATCACATGCACCCTCTCACTCCCCTCGTCTGGCAGCGGTTCTTCACTCTCTACTTGGCCAGGGCCCAGACTGGCACGTAAGTAACCATGACGACCCTTAAGTAACCACGGCTGCAGATAATGATGGGGGGGGGGGGGGAGGGGGTGTTGTTGTTGAAGTGATGACTTCCAAGACGATATCTGCTCTGCTAGCTCTCCCTAGCTCTCCCTAGCTCTCCCTAGCTCTCCCTAGCTCTCCCTAGCTCTGCCAGCTCTCCCTAGCTCTGCTAGCTCTGCTAGCTCTCCCTAGCTCTCCCTGGCTCTCCCTAGCTCTCCCTGGCTCTCCCTAGCTCTGCTAGCTCTCCCTAGCTCTCCCTAGCTCTCCCTAGCTCTCCCTAGCTCTGCCAGCTCTCCCTAGCTCTGCTAGCTCTCCCTAGCTCTGCTACAGCTCTCCCTAGCTCTCCCTAGCTCTGCTAGCTCTCCCTAGCTCTGCTACAGCTCTCCCTAGCTCTGCTAGCTCTCCCTAGCTCTCCCTAGCTCTGCTAGCTCTCCCTAGCTCTAGCTCTCCCTAGCTCTGCTAGCTCTCCCTAGCTCTCCCTAGCTCTGCCAGCTCTGCTCGGGATATTGTTCTATGATAAAATTTCTTACTCGTAAATGTGAATTATTTGGGTTGTTTTTCTCGGTGTTTTTTGGCCCGCATATGTGCAAAACAAGGGGTAAAATAATCAAGATGTCGGGCTCTAGGCCAGGGATGCCTACTGGCACTCCCTGTATTGGCTTATGGCAGCCAGCAGGAACACAAGGAATAGACCCACATGTACACACCACACAACATGGATAAAACTCACCACGGCAGCTCCTTAGCCTCCATGTAAATGATGGTTTCTACCAACTTCTGCTCCAAAAAAATGCTTCCAGTGTTTCTTGAAGCATTCGCTAAGGATGTCCACCAGCAGTGCGAAATGCCATCATAAATGTGAAATTTGGATTCAAGAGTCATCTTCTTTGCATCTATCTATCTATCTATCTACGTATATATATATATATATCTACTTGTTTGCACACACATAACTTGTATTCAATATATCTATTCGATATAGTTTTGACTACCACAAGACTCCAAAATGTCCACTGCATAGTAGCAACTATAATGTTTCTTTGAACAACCAATTGTTGGTAATGGTCGTCATTTCAATAAGCTCATTCATACAGGTGTGCAATTACTGAGCAGCTGCTGCTACTGGTGGTAGTGCTGGCTTCCTCAGAAGCTCACCCTTGTGGCAACTAGTGGCCCCCTGCATTTGCAAATGTGTATTGTATAAGTTCAGGAGCTATCCTGAGCAACTTCTTGAGGGAGGATGCTCGACTACAGAGAGGAGACAAAGCACTAGACCACTCCTCCCTCCCCCCTAAAATGGAAAAACCCAAAAATATCTTATTAGTTGACTTCTTGTAAAGCAAACAAATGTTGACCATGTTGATAAGAAGACCCTTTACCATCTAGCAGTGATGAACACCAATATTGTGCTATCACGCTTACGAGTGCATATATCGGCACTTAATTGCTGCAGGACGTGCAAAGGCCACAAAGTTGCAGAGTAGCACACCATCTCTGATGCAATCAATTATGATTGTCACATGACTAACCCATGCTATATCACGTGACCACTTTCAGGTATGGTGCATGTTTTTTACAATTTCTATTATTTGTTGTTGTTTTATAAACGGTAAAGGGTCTCATCAGTGTAGTCTGACTCGTGGCTCCTTTCTCTGCATATAAACAAATAATTATATACATTTGTTTATAATTAACTTTTAGCCAATTATATATATATACATTTAACTTTTAGCCAATTATATATATATACATTTAACCAATTATATATATATACATTTAACTTTTAGCCGATTATATATATATACATTTAACTTTTAGCCAATTATATATATATACATTTAACCAATTATATATATATACATTTAACTTTTAGCCAATTATATATATATACATTTAACTTTTAGCCAATTATATATATATACATTTAACCAATTATATATATATACATTTAACTTTTAGCCAATTATATATATATACATTTAACTTTTAGCCAATTATATATATATATACATTTAACTTTTACCCAATTATATAATATATACATTTAACTTTTAGCCAATTATATATATATACATTTAACTTTTAGCCAATTATATATATATACATTTAACCAATTATATATATATACATTTAACTTTTAGCCAATTATATATATATACATTTAACTTTTAGCCAATTATATATATATACATTTAACCAATTATATATATATACATTTAACTTTTAGCCAATTATATATATATACATTTAACTTTTAGCCAATTATATATATATACATTTAACTTTTAGCCAATTATATATATATACATTTAACCAATTATATATATATACATTTAACTTTTAGCCAATTATATATATATACATTTAACTTTTAACCAATTATATATATATATACATTTAACTTTTACCCAATTATATAATATATACATTTAACTTTTAGCCAATTATATATATATACATTTAACTTTTAGCCAATTATATATATATACATTTAACCAATTATATATATATACATTTAACTTTTAGCCAATTATATATATATACATTTAACTTTTAGCCAATTATATATATATACATTTAACCAATTATATATATATACATTTAACTTTTAGCCAATTATATATATATACATTTAACTTTTAGCCAATTATATATATAGTGTATACATTTAACTTTTAGCCAATTATATATATATACATTTAACTTTTAGCCAATTATATAATATATACATTTAACTTTTAGCCAATTATATATATATACATTTAACTTTTACCCAATTATATAATATATACATTTAACTTTTAGCCAATTATATATATATACATTTAACCAATTATATATATATACATTTAACTTTTAGCCAATTATATATATATATACATTTAACTTTTAGCCAATTATATATATATACATTTAACTTTTAGCCAATTATATATATATACATTTAACTTTTAGCCAATTATATATATATATACATTTAACTTTTAGCCAATTATATATATATACATTTAACTTTTAGCCAATTATATATATATATACATTTAACTTTTAGCCAATTATATATATATACATTTAACTTTTAGCCAATTATATATATATATACATTTAACTTTTAGCCAATTATATATATATACATTTAACTTTTAGCCAATTATATATATATACATTTAACTTTTAGCCAATTATATATATATATACATTTAACTTTTAGCCAATTATATATATATATATTTAACTTTTAGCCAATTATATATATATACATTTAACTTTTAGCCAATTATATATATATACATTTAACTTTTAGCCAATTATATATATATACATTTAACTTTTAGCCAATTATATAATATATACATTTAACTTTTAGCCAATTATATATATATACATTTAACTTTTAGCCAATTATATATATATACATTTAACTTTTAGCCAATTATATATATATACATTTAACTTTTAGCCAATTATATAATATATACATTTAACTTTTAGCCAATTATATATATATACATTTGTTTATAATTAATGCTTAGTCAATTATGTTTGTTCCTAAGGGTGACCATAACCATAACCATAAAGTAGCAGGCGTTTAAAAAAAAACACTTGTGGTTACCAATTTATAGCTCCATAGATTCTGCACACTTCACTGTATGGACTTGATATATAGCTCAAAGGATAGGTCTCTCTGTGTGCTCTCTTTTGATGCTAAAACATTTCCCACAGGTATGCCAAGTTACTGGAGCTAAAGTGGAGGGAACCTGAATGCCTGATTTTTCTGCTCCAGATTGCCAAGTGCTAAAGATTTAAAATTCACACTAGTGGCTAGAGGAAGCCCTACTCTATGCAATGAGTTTTTCATTAGGTGCTAAAATGCTCGGTCTAATGCCCGGTTGGAAAATGAATTTCGTTAAAATTCCTATCTGTGAGGGGAGGAGCTGGGTGACTGAAAGGGGTGGAGCTGAGTGTCTGTAAGGGGTGGGGCTGGGTGTCTGTGAGGGGTGGGGCTTGATGTCGGTTATGGGTGGAGCTGGGTGTCGTTTAGGGGTGGAGCTGGGTGTCTGTGAGGGGTGGGGCTTGATGTCGGTTATGGGTGGAGCTGGGTGTCTGTGAGGGGTGGGGCTGGGTGTCTGTATAGAAGGGTTTTCCTTGTACATCCACTGCTTGTACATCCACTGCTTAGTGGGGCACGGTTGGTATCTAATCCGTGAACAATTCTAACGAAGGTCAGCAGAGATGGGTGTGGCTTCCATTATACGCTACACAATGCACCATTAAGTCCCTCAGTGGTCACAAAGTCACCATCAGTGACTCCCCCCCCCCCCCATGGAGTCTCTCCCCCTATTCTAACGAAGGTCAGCAGAGATGGGTGTGGCTTCCATTATACGCTACACAATGCACCAAGTCCATTAAGTCCCTCAGTGGTCACAAAGTCACCATCAGTGACTCCCCCCCATGGAGTCTCTCCCCCTAAGTGGTCTTGACTCTCTTTCTCTCTCTCTCTGCAGGGCAGACCAGGACACGGAAGGCTGTGGCACTCGCTTCTTTGCCTCGTCCCGCAGCCTAACGAAGCACCGCGAGATGAAGATTGCTCTTTCCACTCACTGTCGCCAGCTACGGGCTCACACTGCGGCTCTTGAGGAACCTGATTGGTGGGAGCAGGTGGGGGAGACTGGTCCCTCGGACGAGAGGCGAGACACATTGAGAACGTTCTTTCCGAAGTGTTTGAAGTGAGTTCACATCTTTGGGGAGGGCGAAGGGGAAAAAAGGGGGGAAGTTTTTGTTCTTGATGACCTTTACCTGATTGCATCTTGCATGTGTGAGTGTTGTATACACCTTACCTAATATATTACATCATGTGAACATCATGTGACCAACACTTGCCTAATATAGTCCCATTCTCTGCAATCACGCCTCTTACCTAATGAGTCCCGTTTGCTTGAATGATAACCCTTTACCCAAAACAACCCTGTTTGCTGCAGTTTTTATCAGACGCTGCGTCTGTGGCTTGAGGAGCCACGCCTCCACTCTGCAGCACTCTACTTGCCCGGGCTGCCTCCTCAGTATGACCCCAACCGACTGTGCACCATATTCGAGGGGAATAAGGTAAGAAGTCCGGAAGCTTGTGTTGCTGTTGCTGCTGATGTTGATGTTGTGTTGTTGCTGTTGTGGTTATTAAACTGGATGTTACAACTGGTGATATTGTTGCTGCTGTTGCTGCTGCTGCTGTTGTGGTTATTAAACTGGGTGTTACCATGGTGATATTGACGTTCTTTACACCCTCATCATCTGGTGACCCATGGTCTCCTCCCCTAGTCTCCGTGGTTAGAGTTCGTCCCAGTCTGGAAGCTGAAGGAGGAACTCAACTCCCTGGTGGTGGACTGGATGCGGCTGGCAGCTTACCAGAAGGCGCTGCCCTTCAAGCCTCAGCTGCCATATCTTCAGCACGTCAACGGTAGGTCATCCGGGGAATCCTATCCATAGGTTAGACACTAGCTGGCCAGAAAGGTGCAATCTGATTGGTCCCTCGATTGTTCGTTATTAATGACCGGTATTGAGTGTTATTATCGGGCGGGCGGGGGCTGCTAGTGTGGGTAGGTAAGGGACGCCCCAGGCACACAGAGGCACGAGATATTTGCTACACCTGGTGTGAGTAAGAATACGTTTTATAGAACTTGTGCCCTGCACTTTGTAACTACCAGAAGTAGGCGTGGCCATGTACGCTGGGGTGATCTCTAGTTCCAGATGAAGAGAGGTGGGCGAGGTGAATATTCAGCCAATGAGACGGGTGCTAAACTCCGTAATGACATTTCCTGATGTGCCATTGCGGTGAGATGAGGTATATACTCGTGGAAGGGAATGGGGGAAGCTTGGGAACTCTTTGGAGTGGAATGTTGACATCCATCATTTGTGATTGTCAATTTGCACTTTGCATTATCTGTGGATACATAACCACTCACCCAGCTATTGTGAGCTAAGAGATGACTTGCTCGTGTGTGCGTGTTGCATGTGTGTGCGTGTTGTGTGTGTGCGTGTGTTGTGTGTGTGTGTGTGTGTGTGTGTGTGTTGGGTGCAGTTGTTTGGAGTCTGATCAAACTACAGAACTATATTCGCCTTTTAGGGATCCGTCCTTGCCCAGGGCGATTGTGTATCCTTGGATTGCGCTAGGCACGATTGATCAATAGCACATATCCGTAGAAAGTATTGTGTACATGTGCATGTGTGTAACTGACAATGCATTGTGTACATGCACATGTGTGTAACAGACAATGCATTGTGTGCATGCACATGTGTGTAACAGACAATGCATTGTGTGCATGCACATGTGTGTAACAGACAATGCATTATGTGCATGCACATGTGTGTAACAGACAATGCATTGTGTGCATGCACATGTGTGTAACAGACAATGCATTGTGTGCATGCACATGTGTGTAACAGACAATGCATTGTGTACATGCACATGTGTGTAACAGACAATGCATTGTGTGCATGCACATGTGTGTAACAGACAATGCATTGTGTGCATGCACATGTGTGTAACAGACAATGCATTGTGTACATGCACATGTGTGTAACAGACAATGCATTGTGTGCATGCACATGTGTGTAACAGACAATGTATTGTGTGCATGCACATGTGTGTAACAGGCAATGCATTGCATGCATGCACATGTGTGTAACAGGCAATGCATTGTGTGCATGCACATGTGTGTAACAGACAATGCATTGTGTGCATGCACATGTGTGTAACAGACAATGCATTGTGTGCATGCACATGTGTGTAACAGACAATGCATTGTGTACATGTACATGTGTGTAACAGACAATGCATTGTGTGCATGCACATGTGTGTAACAGACAATGTATTGTGTACATGCACATGTGTGTAACAGGCAATGCATTGTGTGCATGCACATGTGTGTAACAGACAATGCATTGTGTACATGCACATGTGTGTAACAGACAATGCATTGTGTGCATGCACATGTGTGTAACAGACAATGTATTGTGTACATGCACATGTGTGTAACAGACAATGCATTGTGTACATGCACATGTGTGTAACAGACAATGCATTGTGTACATGCACATGTGTGTAACAGACAATGTATTGTGTACATGCACATGTGTGTAACAGACAATGCATTGTGTGCATGCACATGTGTGTAACAGACAATGCATTGCGTACATGCACATGTGTGTAACAGACAATGCATTGTGTACATGCACATGTGTGTAACAGACAATGCATTGTGTGCATGCACATGTGTGTAACAGACAATGCCTTGTGTACATGCACATGTGTGTAACAGACAATGCATTGCGTACATGCACATGTGTGTAACAGACAATGCATTGTGTACATGCACATGTGTGTAACAGACAATGCATTGTGTACATGCACATGTGTGTAACAGACACATTGGCGTGGTGGGCCTGATTTCCTCATCCTGTGATCAATATTGATGGATTTTGAAAAAGGTCTTCCACCTGAACCTGTTTTTGTGCAACTGACATGCAACTCTGCCAGGCTTCGTACAAGGGATTCTCGAAACTCCAAATGGCTCATAGGTTTTCTCGTTACTTCTTTGTACAATAGATATGCATTCACCACTGAGATGTCGATAAAATGAAAGAATAATGTTTTCCAGTACTTCTTGCACTGCCGTAAGACATTGTAATAACTTTATCAACTGGTCGGAAGTATCTATGCCTCCCATGTGTTTATTGTAGGAAAAAAACTGCTAGTGGAACAGGTACATCAACTTTTACATGATGACCATTGCTATCCTTCGAATTTCGTGAGACAGTTGATTCAGAATGGCCATCATGCTTACTAGAAAGTACAGCAATACATTTAGTATCTCTCCAAACAGCATAGACAAGTGATTCATCTCGAACATAGCAGCCTGTTCCTCTAGGAGTGTTTAGTTTAGATAACTCTTTGCATGCTTGAATTACTTCTTTCGGGATTCCCTTTCTGTTCATTACTAAAGTTCCAGTTGTGTGAGTTTTACGAGAAAACAAGTCTTTTGCCAATGTTGGAGAATTATAGAAGTTGTCCACATACAAACTAAAGCCTTGATCAAGATAATCTTTCAAAAGGCTGAAGACAACGTCATACCCCAAACCCTTGCCACTAGTTGTTTCACGTGTTTCCCCCCGATAAATGGAAAAATTTATTGTGTACCATTACGAAGGTCACAAAGGCACCAGAGTTTGAACCCCCATTTACAAGGCTTGTTACGAATGTATTGCTTGAATGAAAATCTAGCTTTAGAACGAACCATTCTCTCATCAATGCTGAGGTTACAATCAGGCTGGTAATACAACCCGCACCTTTCCACAAGATGATTATATAGTGGACGCACCTTCAACAACTTGTCTCCAGATTTTTTCAAATCTTGCACTGTACTTAGATCCACAAGGTGAAGGAATGTCATCATTCCTTCAAAGCGATTACGACTCATAATACTTGCAATATGCTCATCATAGCAGAGACTATCTGGGCTCCAAGCTGCACGATATCTTGGAATCCTTCGATATCCAAGGTGAATTAGAATAGCTAGGAGCTTGTGAAAATCAGTTTCGGTCATTGTTTGAAAATATCGATACATCCCAGGTTTGACACCTTTCTGTAGCTCAGCATACTCATTGCTGTTATCACAAATCATTTGGACAATGCTAGTATCGAAAAAGAGCTTGAAAAACGAAACAGGATTTGTATCATCAAATCCGTCCACTCCCACTGGTTGCTTTGGTTGAAATGGAAATGTACTAGGTGGCGTGTCCTTTGAGCTAAGATCTTTGATATCAAGCTCTTTGCTGCTGCCTCCGTTTTGTTTTCTTTTATTTCTTTGTCCTTGTCCTCTTCCTTGACCCCTTCCTCTTGCTCTTCCTCGTCCTCTTCCACATTCATGCTCCACAAGCAAAGCATCAGCCTCAGAGTCTGAACTTGAAGCATATAAGGATGACTGGCACTCGGGCAATGACATCTCTGGTGGCTGAAATTGGTCCAAGTCGTTGGACTGATTTCCCCCGATGAACTCATCCATATCATCATTGCCAAGTGTTGCAGCAATCCCAGCATCTGGGTCACTAAGGTCTATCTCAGAATCAGAGTCACTGAAGGAAAATTCATCTTCAATATCAGATTCAGCATCCAGTAGGTTCAGAACTACTTCAGTTGTGTACAACTGTGACCTTTCTCTATTGCCTTATGCATCCTAGACATGAAAATTAATATACAAAACAATCAGCTTAGCTCAAAGCTCACAAGATCTAATTGAGTGAAGTAGCTACACAAGCATTGCTTGCTTCTTAGCTAAACAAATAGTTGCTATGTATTTACCTTTTTTTCTTTGGTTGGTCCTAGCTGTGGAGAGTTGACTTCAGACCTTGAACTACTGACAGTAGCTTCCTCAGAACTGTTGCTGTCAGTATCACCAGATTCTAAAGCTAACAAAACAGCTTCTAAGTCCATCTAGAGGCTACAGTACAGCTCTACTGGTGGTAGCTGAGGGAGAACGGCAAGCGGACTGGACTCACTGCTAAAAATATATCGAGAAAATTCTAGAATTGACCTTTGACACTTGAAAAAATTTCAGCTGCTTCCTGGGGATTTTCCCTATCGCGTGTCAAAATGCAATCTTTTAATTACTGATGCCTTATAATGAAAAATAATAGTGCAATAAGTTGTCCTGTTGTCTATGGGGTGGGAAATCAGGGTTAATCAACTTGAAATTGTATTCTCTCAACGCTTCGACTACATAGATGCTCTAGCCTTCATCAGGTTATTCCTGATGAAGGCTAGAGCATCTTGTCGAAACGTCGAGAGAATACAATTTCAAGTTGATCATAGAGAAGGTTATTGTAATGTTATTATGTCAACTGAGAGTTCATTGAGATAAATTTATTATTATTATTAAATTATTAATAGTAGTAGTAGTAGTAGTACAGTAGCCCCTCACTAATCCGAATAGCCTGGGACTTGTGAAATTTCAGATTAGTGACGTGTATATTTTAATAGTGAGGCATGAATATCCTTATCTTTGCAGGCCTTGGTGTGGTTCATACGTACTGAACAGAAATGGAAACCATGACGATGTGTGGCATCTAATTGGTGATAGACAGCATGCGGTATATAATTACAATGTCCTGCACCATATTCTTCTAAAACTCCTGATCTCTTGCAGTCTTCATAGTCTTCACTTCTCTGCTGCCTCACATCTCTGTCAGATTTCTTTTGCAGTGTCTGAACTCACTGTCCTATTTCTTTGTATCTGAAGTTGTGGAGATTCCTGCTCCATACTGTCCAGACAGAGGCTTGCAGCTATTCTTTCCAATCTTGTCAGGAATCATGACTTTCTGCTCGATTGTTAGGCTTTAGTTTGCTGTTCTTGTTGTGTCTTTCCTCATCAATGGTGGCATTCCACAGCAGCTTCCTATGATAAGTATGTGCATGCATACGTGTAGTTTCTATGGTTACCAGGAGGGTGTGGTTAGTGCATGTGCAATAGTGGTTCAGATTTGTGATGTTTCGGGATTGTAGGGGTCAGGGTAAGTGGTCGACTGTAGTAATGATGACAGCTCTCTAGGAGGTGTCCTAGCAGCTCTACAGGGGTATCCTAGCAGCTCTACAGGGGTGTCCTAGCAGCTCTATAGGTGTCCTAGCAGCTCTCCAAAGGGTGTCTTAGCAGCTCTACAGGAGGTGTCCTAGCAACTCTACAGGGGTGTACTAGCAGCTCCACAGGAGAGCTATCCTTGGGTGTCCTAGCAGCTCTCCAGTCCAGGAAGTGTACCAGCAGCTGTCCAGGAAGTGTCCCAGCAGCTGTCCAGGAAGTGTCCCAGCAGCTGTCCAGGAAGTGTCCCAGCAGCTGTCCAGGAAGTGTCCTAGCATCTGTCCAGCAGCTGTCCAGGAAGTGTCCCAGCAGCTGTCCAGGAAGTCCCAGCAGCTGTCCAGGAAGTGTCCCAGCAGCTGTCCAGGAAGTGTCCTAGCATCTGTCCAGGAAGTCCCAGCAGCTGTCCAGGAAGTGTCCTAGCAGCTGTCCAGGAAGTCCCAGCAGCTGTCCAGGAAGTGTCCCAGCAGCTGTCCAGGAGGTGTCATAGCAGCTGTCCAGGAAGTGTCCCAGCAGCTGTCCAGGAAGTGTCCTAGCAGCTGTCCAGGAAGTGTCCCAGCAGCTGTCCAGGAAGTGTCCCAGCAGCTGTCCAGGAAGTCCCAGCAGCTGTCCAGGAGGTGTCATAGCAGCTGTCCAGGAAGTGTCCCAGCAGCTGTCCAGGAAGTGTCCCAGCAGCTGTCCAGGGTTTTTTCCCAGCAGCTGTCCAGGGTGTGTCCTCATTCATGGCCCTATGAGTAGCTGCTGCACCTCTGACAGCTCAGAGCTGGTGTGGGTGTGGTTGTATGCACTCACATCAGACATACCAACAGGGAGCAGCTGATTGGGGGGGGGGGGCTGATTGTGTTTGGCATGCAGACTTCTAATAAGACACACAAAACCTATTTGTCTAATGATGTAGGCAGTCACACAGCTAGAAGGAAGGCGTGGCCTGGATAATAAAATTCCACAGCTTTATGATTATCTTTAATCTGCTTGCATATGTAATATACTTATTCAGGGTTTCATAAAAAAATTGTCCAAGAGGGGGCACTGGAGGAATCTGGATTTAATTAAGGGGGCATGATGGTTAAAGATGTGACAAAGTTTCTAATGAATTTTAATATACAATTTCCATCCGGGGGGGGGGGCAAAAAGGTTCCAGGGAGAGCAGCTGCCCCCCCCCCCCCCCCCCCCTAAATGAAACCCTGCTTATTACTTGTTTATTAAGTGCAAAAGGGGGCATGAAACAATATTCCACATTATAGTTGGGGGGCATGAAACAACATCCCCCATTATAGTTGGGGGGCATGAAACAACATTCCCCAATATAGTTGGGGGGCATGAAACAACATTACCCATTATAGTTGGGGGGGGGGGGGGGGGGAGCATGAAACAACCCCCCCCCCCCCCCCCATTATGGTAGGCATCACCAAGAGTAACACTTGACAATGGTTTGTGTGATCTCTCAACTCATGCATGTGATATGATATCTGGTTGTTGACCCTTTACCCGCTCAGCTGGCAGTCGTATACAGCATCGCCTTCAAGGCTCCTCCCCCGCCAAACCTGCCCCTGCCTTCCAATATTGCCACCCCCCTTTCCCTCCCCTGCCCCAAGACGTCTTGCTCTCCAGAGACAGGCTCATGGCGGCGGTGGTGGAAGACTTGGACCTTCTCTTCAACCAAGCCAAGTGAGTGTGTGTGTGTGGCGATGTTTACAAGCTGAAATGTAGTGTGTGTGTGTGTGTGTGTGGCAGCTGGTTGCTAAGCAGCTATCTATATTAAAGGAGCCATCGCACACTGTCAGTATTTAATTAGCTGAAACTTGAAAAGTAGTTGCTAGATAATCAAGTGACCTCTCCCCTTGCCAATTGTACCACTCTCTGTTGGTCATCACAAGGTTTTCTGCTCGGTTCCTCCCTAGACTAGCAGTAAAGTTAGTGACTTGCAGCTGCTGCTTGGCCGCCATAAGCTTCCATCTCTGCAGCGACAGAAAGCTGCACGCCACTCCCACTAGCATGCTCCATGGTGGCCCGTCTCAACAGCAACAGTGCATAAACTCTCATTACATCACTTCCTGTGTACGCTCGACATTTCTGAGTAAACGAGACACTTCCTGTAGTATACTGGTCACTTCCGGTAGTATGCTGGACACTTCCTGTAGTATACTACACATCCCGTTCCATAACTGGCACCAGTTTACTGTTAGAATGTTTGTTAAGCATTGGTTGTGACTGTGTCTTCCTTGAGAGTTGGTGTTTGTTCCATTACTGGTGGCTAGCTCTACAACAGGTCAACAACAGGTGCCCTATAGCACTCTCCAGACTGACTGTGCCCTACAACACTCTCCAGACTGTGCCCTTCAACACTCTCCAGACTGTGCCCTACAGCACTCTCCAGACTGTGCCCTACAACACTCTCCAGACTGACTGTGCCCTACAGCACTCTCCAGACTGTGCCCTACAGCACTCTCCAGACTGTGCCCTACAACACTCTCCAGACTGTGCCCTACAACACTCTCCAGACTGTGCCCTACAGCACTCTCCAGACTGTGCCCTACAGCACTCTCCAGACTGTGCCCTACAGCACTCTCCAGACTGCGCCCTACAGCACTCTCCAGACTGAGCCCTACAGCACTCTCCAGACTGAGCCCTACAGCACTCTCCAGACTGTGCCCTACAGCACTCTCCAGACTGTGCCCTACAGCACTCTCCAGACTGCGCCCTACAGCACTCTCCAGACTGAGCCCTACAGCACTCTCCAGACTGAGCCCTACAGCACTCTCCAGACTGTGCCCTACAGCACTCTCCAGACTGTGCCCTACAGCACTCTCCAGACTGACTGTGCCCTACAACACTCTCCAGACTGTGCCCTTCAACACTCTCCAGACTGTGCCCTACAGCACTCTCCAGACTGTGCCCTACAACACTCTCCAGACTGACTGTGCCCTACAGCACTCTCCAGACTGTGCCCTACAGCACTCTCCAGACTGTGCCCTACAACACTCTCCAGACTGTGCCCTACAACACTCTCCAGACTGTGCCCTACAGCACTCTCCAGACTGTGCCCTACAGCACTCTCCAGACTGTGCCCTACAGCACTCTCCAGACTGAGCCCTACAGCACTCTCCAGACTGAGCCCTACAGCACTCTCCAGACTGAGCCCTACAGCACTCTCCAGACTGTGCCCTACAGCACTCTCCAGACTGTGCCCTACAGCACTCTCCAGACTGCGCCCTACAGCACTCTCCAGACTGAGCCCTACAGCACTCTCCAGACTGAGCCCTACAGCACTCTCCAGACTGTGCCCTACAGCACTCTCCAGACTGTGCCCTACAGCACTCTCCAGACTGTGCCCTACAGCACTCTCCAGACTGCGCCCTACAGCACTCTCCAGACTGAGCCCTACAGCACTCTCCAGACTGTGCCCTACAGCACTCTCCAGACTGTGCCCTACAGCACTCTCCAGACTGCGCCCTACAGCACTCTCCAGACTGCGCCCTACAGCACTCTCCAGACTGAGCCCTACAGCACTCTCCAGACTGTGCCCTACAGCACTCTCCAGACTGTGCCCTACAGCACTCTCCAGACTGTGCCCTACAGCACTCTCCAGACTGCGCCCTACAGCACTCTCCAGACTGAGCCCTACAGCACTCTCCAGACTGTGCCCTACAGCACTCTCCAGACTGTGCCCTACAGCACTCTCCAGACTGTGCCCTACAGCACTCTCCAGACTGCGCTCTACAGCACTCTCCAGACTGAGCCCTACAGCACTCTCCAGACTGTGCCCTACAGCACTCTCCAGACTGTGCCCTACAGCACTCTCCAGACTGTGCCCTACAGCACTCTCCAGACTGCGCCCTACAGCACTCTCCAGACTGAGCCCTACAGCACTCTCCAGACTGCGCCCTACAGCACTCTCCAGACTGTGCCCTACAGCACTCTCCAGACTGTGCCCTACAGCACTCTCCAGACTGTGCCCTACAGCACTCTCCAGACTGCGCCCTACAGCACTCTCCAGACTGAGCCCTACAGCACTCTCCAGACTGTGCCCTACAGCACTCTCCAGACTGTGCCCTACAGCACTCTCCAGACTGCGCCCTACAGCACTCTCCAGACTGCGCCCTACAGCACTCTCCAGACTGTGCCCTACAGCACTCTCCAGACTGTGCCCTACAGCACTCTCCAGACTGTGCCCTACAGCACTCTCCAGACTGCGCCCTACAGCACTCTCCAGACTGAGCCCTACAGCACTCTCCAGACTGTGCCCTACAGCACTCTCCAGACTGTGCCCTACAGCACTCTCCAGACTGTGCCCTACAGCACTCTCCAGACTGCGCCCTACAGCACTCTCCAGACTGAGCCCTACAGCACTCTCCAGACTGTGCCCTACAGCACTCTCCAGACTGTGCCCTACAGCACTCTCCAGACTGCGCCCTACAGCACTCTCCAGACTGAGCCCTACAGCACTCTCCAGACTGTGCCCTACAGCACTCTCCAGACTGTGCCCTACAGCACTCTCCAGACTGTGCCCTACAGCACTCTCCAGACTGTGCCCTACAGCACTCTCCAGACTGTGCCCTGCAGCACTCTCCAGACTGTGCCCTGCAGCACTCTCCAGACTGTGCCCTACAGCACTCTCCAGACTGTGCCCTGCAACACTCTCCAGACTGTGCCCTACAGCACTCTCCAGACTGTGCCCTACAGCACTCTCCAGACTGTGCCCTACAGCACTCTCCAGACTGTGCCCTACAGCACTCTCCAGACTGTGCCCTACAGCACTCTCCAGACTGTGCCCTACAGCACTCTCCAGACTGTGCCCTGCAACACTCTCCAGACTGTGCCCTGCAACACTCTCCAGACTGTGCCCTACAGCACTCTCCAGACTGTGCCCTACAGCACTCTCCAGACTGTGCCCTACAGCACTCTCCAGACTGTGCCCTACAGCACTCTCCAGACTGTGCCCTACAGCACTCTCCAGACTGTGCCCTACAGCACTCTCCAGACTGTGCCCTACAGCACTCTCCAGACTGTGCCCTACAACACTCTCCAGACTGTGCCCTACAGCACTCTCCAGACTGTGCCCTGCAACACTCTCCAGACTGTGCCCTGCCCTACAACACTCTCCAGACTGTGCCCTACAGCACTCTCCAGACTGTGCCCTACAGCACTCTCCAGACTGTGCCCTACAACACTCTCCAGACTGACTGTGCCCTACAACACTCTCCAGACTGTGCCCTACAGCACTCTCCAGACTGTGCCCTACAGCACTCTCCAGACTGTGCCCTACAGCACTCTCCAGACTGTGCCATACAGCACTCTCCAGACTGTGCCCTACAACACTCTCCAGACTGTGCCCTGCAGCACTCTCCAGACTGTGCCCTACAGCACTCTCCAGACTGTGCCCTACAACACTCTCCAGACTGTGCCCTACAACACTCTCCAGACTGACTGTGCCCTACAACACTCTCCAGACTGTGCCCTACAGCACTCTCCAGACTGTGCCCTACAGCACTCTCCAGACTGTGCCCTGCAACACTCTCCAGACTGTGCCCTACAGCACTCTCCAGACTGTGCCCTACAGCACTCTCCAGACTGTGCCCTACAGCACTCTCCAGACTGTGCCCTTCAACACTCTCCAGACTGTGCCCTACAACACTCTCCAGACTGTGCCCTACAACACTCTCCAGACTGACTGTGCCCTACAACACTCTCCAGACTGTGCCCTACAGCACTCTCCAGACTGTGCCCTACAGCACTCTCCAGACTGTGCCCTACAACACTCTCCAGACTGTGCCCTACAGCACTCTCCAGACTGTGCCCTACAACACTCTCCAGACTGTGCCCTACAGCACTCTCCAGACTGTGCCCTACAACACTCTCCAGACTGTGCCCTACAGCACTCTCCAGACTGTGCCCTACAGCACTATCCAGACTGACTGTGCCCTACAACACTCTCCAGACTGACTGTGCCCTACAACACTCTCCAGACTGTGCCCTACAACACTCTCCAGACTGTGCCCTACAGCACTCTCCAGACTGTGCCCTGCCCTACAACACTCTCCAGACTGTGCCCTACAACACTCTCCAGACTGACTGTGCCCTACAGCACTCTCCAGACTGTGCCCTACAGCACTCTCCAGACTGTGCCCTACAACACTCTCCAGACTGTGCCCTACAGCACTCTCCAGACTGTGCCCTACAGCACTCTCCAGACTGTGCCCTACAGCACTCTCCAGACTGTGCCCTACAACACTCTCCAGACTGTGCCCTACAACACTCTCCAGACTGTGTCCTACAACAGGCCAACGGTTATCCATCTCTTCCAGCTAGCATTGCTTGTTAAGGGTGGAACTGCATAAAATAGAAAAACTTCTTTTTTTTTAACCCCAAAAACGTGTGGTTACCACTAGCTCCAACAAGATTCTGCACACTTCACTGTATGGTGGACTTGATATATAGCTCAAAAGATAGGTCTCTCTTGTGTGCTCTCTTTTGATAGTAAAAGATGTATAACTATGCCAAAGTTACTGCAGCTAAAGTGGAGGTCTCAAAACCTGAGTGCCTGATTTTGAAACATGATGCCAAGTGCTAGAGAGCTAAAATTAGCACCCGTGGCTAGGGGAAGCCCCAATCTATGCAACAACTTGTTTCATTAGGCGTTAAAACTAAGTACGTGGTCAAGCATGAGGTTGAAAAATCAATTTTGTAACTGACAGATGCTATTAAGCACTCTGCCTAGCAACCAATTTCTGTACTATGGACTGCATAGATGTGTATATATGTATATATAATATGTATACTGCATGCATGCATAATATCTATGCAGCATCTAACATGGCATGTACTGTATATATATAAGTACTGTTATATTTATACTGCATGCATGCATAATATCTATGCAGCATCTAACTTTGAACAAACTTTGTCAGGTGGCTGGGAATGTACTGCACATACTGTAGCACTGCACATAGAGCACTTCTGGGCCATGGAAAAACACTTGTGATTGCGCCGAGATGGACAAATTCTAGCGAAGTTGTCTCCGAGTGGGAATTTTCCAGCTGGTAGTAATCTCCAGTGGTGCCTCTGCTCGAGATATAGTTTGTCGCAAGACCAAATCACATTCACTAAAACGTTCCTGTTGACCTGCCAGCCTCAACCAAGCGATTAGATCTTCATTGCTCTACTTACCAATCTCTTAGAGAAGGTGTCCCGTTCATTTGATATCCACTTACCTAATATTCTCCCCCCCCCCCTCCTCCTCCTCTCTGTCGTCCAACCAGATCCTTCAGTTCCTGTACGACTCTACTCAACGTGTACGATGAGGAATTTGTGGGTGGAGTTCCAGAACTCTACACGAACGAGCCAAGGCAGTTTCACGTCCGAGTGCCCTGCAGAAGCAGGTTTAACAGGTCGCACCAGTGCTCGGCTCCAGCTACCATTGTGTTTAGGGTAAGGGGTCATCACTGTGTTTAGGGTAAGGGGTCACCACTGTGTTTAGGGTAAGGGATCATGTTTAGGGTAAGGGATCACATTACGTTTAGGGTAAGGGACACCATTGTATTTAGAGGAAGCATTTAGAGTAGGCATCACCATTATGTTTATGGTAAGGGATCACCATATTATTTAGGTAAGGGGTCATCATTGTGTTTATGGTAAGGGTCACCATTGTGGTCATTGTGTTTATGGGTGTTTATGGTAAGGGGTCGTCATTGTGTTTAGGGTAAGGGGTCACCATTGTGTTTAGGGTAAAAGTCACCATTATTACTGCTGGTGCATCTGAAAAGGTGTCTCTATTATACGTGCTTATCGGCCAGGGTGTGTGACCATCTTGTGGTTTGTTTTTGTTGCAGTTCAATGAAATGACAACCAGCACTAAGTGGGAGATGCAGCTGAAGAACAACCGTGCGGAACGGGATCGTGCCGTAGCGTTCCTCAGTTCCCCCATCCCCCACGACTTGGTGCAGATGGTGGTGAGGATGGAGCACACCGTGACAGAGCTGTCCAAGATGGCTGTGCAGAACAAAGGTGGGTGTGGCTGTATGCGTGTATTTATAGCCATCTGTATTATGTTGGATATGTACATGATTGTGAATGGTAAAGGGTCCTCAAACTGGTTGTAGTGTACATGAGCACAGCCTTGCTGCCTCTCTTTCTAACGATAGAGATGGTGGCTTATAAAACGAGCCATCAGATACTTCAAACCTCCACCAATCACAACAATTTTATCTTTGAAAAAAATAATGATGTAAAGCTCCAGCATCAGCTGCACTAGTAAGCCGGTAGTTTCCTTCTACGAGCTATAACGTAGCTTGTGTAGTTCATCGGTAACATTTGCCACGTTGCATAATTTGCGAGCCATTGTTGCCCACACAAGCAAAAGACACATGTACAAGCAAAGGGCACATGTGCAAGAAAAATGCACATGTGCAAGCAAAATGCACATGTGCAAGCAAAAGACACATGTGCAAGCAAAAGACACGTGCAAGCAAAAGACACATGTGCAAGCAAAATGCACATGTGCAAGCAAAAGACATGTGTGCAAGCAAAAGACACATGTGCAAGCAAAAGACACGTGCAAGCAAAAGACACATGTGCAAGCAAAAGACACATGTGCAAGCAAAAGACACGTGCAAGCAAAAGACACATGTGCAAGCAAAATGCACATGTGCAAGCAAAAGACATGTGTGCAAGCAAAAGACACATGTGCAAGCAAAAGACACGTGCAAGCAAAAGACACATGTGCAAGCAAAAGACACATGTGCAAGCAAAAGACACGTGCAAGCAAAAGACACATGTGCAAGCAAAATGCACATGTGCAAGCAAAAGACATGTGTGCAAGCAAAAGACACATGTGCAAGCAAAAGACACGTGCAAGCAAAAGACACATGTGCAAGCAAAAGACACATGTGCAAGCAAAAGACACATGTGCAAGCAAAATGCACATGTGCAAGCAAAAGACATGTGTGCAAGCAAAAGACACATGTGCAAGCAAAAGACACGTGCAAGCAAAAGACACATGTGCAAGCAAAAGACACGTGCAAGCAAAAGACACATGTGCAAGCAAAATGCACATGCGCAAGCAAAAGGCACATGTGCAAGCAAAAGACATGTGTGCAAGCAAAAGACACATGTGCAAGCAAAAGACATGTGCAAGCAAAAGACATGTGTAGGTATATCCCTTAACAAAATGGCCGACAGCACCAAGTGCCAATGCCATCGTTTTACCTCAGATCACCACCAAAGTTTAAGGGATCGGACCTTGACCCCTGCCTAATTTGCGAGTTTTTGTGTAATCCTGCTAACAGAAGGACAACCAAGCCGGGGTTCAAAGTTTAACCTGCTTGGTGGAGGCAATAGTTTTTCATGCTTCCATATATATAATAGTACACAGTGTCTTGTACAGAGGAGGGGCTACCCATAAACCACTCCCCCTTCCTCCCAGAGCAGGCAAATGATCTCTATCTAAAGATACATCGCTCATTATCTCTTGTCTTTCCAACATTTCAGGGTGTTGCCGGGGAGGGGGCAGTTGCCGTCCACCTTTTTTTTAAAGTGTGTCAAACCAATGTAGAGAGTGCTTAATCATCTCTGATACACACAGATACTGGGACCACAAGAAGCTTTACCCGATGGTGATGGTATTGAAGGTGGAACTAGAAAATGCATGTTTAGATTGGCAAGAAGCTGCCCAAGGGGATCTTGGCAGCCATGATAAACTCAGCTTTGTGTGTTTGTGGTATTGGAGACGGCCATTTTTATAATATGGGCTGAACCAATAAAGGGGGTGATGGATAAATAGAGATAACAATGTATTATGTATCACGGAACGCACAGGTGGCTATCACGGAATGTCGGAAGAGAATGAGTCGACTAATGTCCCACTGCAAAATGGAGTGGCCTTGTTCTACGAAGTTCTCTCTTACATGCGTGCGGAGACCAGGCAGTACCCACCTAGCAACCAGTTCCTCACTTCCTGCCTCGCCATCCTAGGACAGGTGCGATGAGGTCGTGTGATTATCTTTACATTGAGATCATGTGTGATATTGTCCTAGGACAAGTGCAATGAAGTCATGTGATTGTCACATGATAGGTGCAGAGAGATCACGTGAGTGCCATGTAGCATTGCCCCGGGGCAGATACAATGGTCATGTGATTGTCACATGACAGGTGCAGAGAGATCATGTGAGTGTCGTGTGACATTCCCCTAGGGAAGATGCAGTGGTCATGTGATTGCCACATGGCTGGGGAGAGATCATGTGAGTGTCATGTGACATCCTAGGGCAGATGCAATGCAGTCATGTGATTGTCACATGTTACTGTGTAGGAGGAAGAAGTAAACACAGCTTCTGTAGTCTCCCATTTGTGTTATTCCCTAGAAGTTGGTTGTCAAGCAGGTGGCTATGTTAAGTGACAAGATTTTGATTTGTAGGGTTCATGTTTTTATACAGTATAAGTATCTACAACTTTTTTGTCAGCTGTTCATGAGCTGCAATCTGTTGTAAGTATTGGCTCCAATGGCGCAAGCCAACAAGAGCTGCGCAGTGCTACGTCGCTCTACGTCTTCAACAAAGCTTAGACAAAAGAGACCCATCCAGGAACAAATCCTTTCTCAAGAGCAAAGAGATCCAGAGTAATTGCAGGTAAGCATGGATGCCTTGTGCAGCTCTCCTCTGGAGAAGAGTTTCCACTAACAGCAGTAAAGGCCAGGAAGAGACCGTTCTTGATGGCAGCTGTGATTGTCCGTCTTTTTTAAAATTTATTTTTCATCTCCCATTTCTCTCGTCGCTCCTTCAATGGTTAAGAGTATTTTATATGATAGAGCAGCCTACTGGGCATGTGCCGGTTAAAAATATGGAGTTTATTACAATTTAAAAAATATATAAATATATTTTTTAACGATGTCCAAATTTGTGCCTGTAAGCACTTGTGGCAGTTAATTGGTTACTTGAAGCACCTGTAACACCCACTTGAACAGCTGTCTGTTATAGCCTTCACATGTTGAGTGATGGTAATGATTATTCTCCTCTTGCCTGAGAGTCGGTGTTTCTTCAATCACCGGCAACCAGACAGGCTAGTCATGTAAGTGGTATTTCCGCATGTGTACGACACTCTCCAGGCTCTATTCTGCCATTCTCTATCCCGCCTAGCTGGCCCGGCACAAACACTCAGCAATCCACACCTTAAGAAATTGATTCCTACATCTGTGCATGGACACTGCTTGGGAGTGACTGCTCAATATTAACTCATTTTCGTGTAGACTGTTCCTATAAATGCCCTCCTTAGCAACCAACATTATAGAATACATAATATTGGCAGTAGCACTAGTGTAAGTGTTTATGAGAACCACTTGACCAATGCTTGCTATTGTGTGCACATGTGTATCCATGGTTACGCTCAGGCTTTCATCCAGCAAGATCCTCTGCAGGCAAGCAATGTCCTCAACCTGTTACTGACTGCGCAGGGCAATTCCGACATCTTGGCCCCGCTATTTCAGCCCAACCTCTGCCCGGAACAGTTTGTGCTTATGTACGGCTTAGTAGCTGAGCTGGCCACCAAGCAAGGACCAACGGTGGCCTTCTCTGTGCTGACCAAGGTGAGGGGTGGGCTAATGGGTGTCAGGTGTGTTGATGGTGGGTCTCTGGGCTGTACATATGGGTCACCTGATATTATGTATATATATCTATGGCTCAGCTGATATTATGTATCTCTATGGCTCAGCTGATATTATGTATAGCTATGGCTCAGCTGATATTATATATATCTATGGCTCAGCTGATATTATGTATATCTATGGGTCAGCTGATATTATGTATATCTATGGCTCAGCTGATATTATGTATATCTATAGCTCAGCTGATATTATGTATATCTATGGGTCAGCTGATATTATGTATATCTATGGGTCAGCTGATATTATGTATATCTATGGGTCAGCTGATATTATATATATCTATGGCTCAGCTGATATTATGTATATCTATGGCTCAGCTATTATGTATATCTATGGCTCAGCTGATATTATGTATATCTATGGCTCAGCTGATATTATGTATATCTATGGGTCAGCTGATATGTATATCTATGGGTCAGCTCATATTATGTATATCTATGGCTCAGCTGATATTATGTATATCTATGGCTCAGCTGATATTAGGTATATCTATGGCTCAGCTGATATTATGTATATCTATGGGTCAGCTGATATTATGTATATCTATGGCTCAGCTGATATTATGTATATCTATGGCTCAGCTGATATTATGTATATCTATGGCTCAGCTGATATTATGTATATCTATGGGTCAGCTGATATGTATATCTATGGGTCAGCTGATATTATGTATATCTATGGGTCAGCTGATATTATGTATATCTATGGCTCAGCTGATATTATGTATATCTATGGCTCAGCTATTATGTATATCTATGGCTCAGCTGATATTATGTATATCTATGGCTCAGCTGATATTATGTATATCTATGGCTCAGCTGATATTATGTATATCTATGGGTCAGCTCATATTATGTATATCTATGGCTCAGCTGATATTATGTATATCTATGGCTCAGCTGATATTAGGTATATCTATGGCTCAGCTGATATTATGTATATCTATGGGTCAGCTGATATTATGTATATCTATGGCTCAGCTGATATTATGTATATCTATGGCTCAGCTGATATTATGTATATCTATGGGTCAGCTGATATTATGTACATATATCTATGGCTCAGCTGATATTATGTATATCTATGGCTCAGCTGATATTATGTATATCTATGGGTCAGCTGATATTATGTATATCTATGGCTCAGCTGATATTATGTATATCTATGGCTCAGATGATATTATGTATATCTATGGGTCAGCTGATATTAGGTATATCTATGGGTCAGCTGATATTAGGTATATCTATGGCTCAGCTGATGTTAGGTATATCTATGGCTCAGATGATATTATGTATATCTATGGGTCAGCTGATATTATGTATATCTATGGGTCAGCTGATATTATGTATATCTATGGCTCAGCTGATATTATGTATATCTATGGCTCAGCTGATATTATGTATATCTATGGCTCAGCTATTATGTATATCTATGGCTCAGCTGATATTATGTATATCTATGGCTCAGCTGATATTATGTATATCTATGGCTCAGCTGATATTATGTATATCTATGGGTCAGCTCATATTATGTATATCTATGGCTCAGCTGATATTATGTATATCTATGGCTCAGCTGATATTAGGTATATCTATGGCTCAGCTGATATTATGTATATCTATGGGTCAGCCGATATTATGTATATCTATGGCTCAGCTGATATTATGTATATCTATGGCTCAGCTGATATTATGTATATCTGGCTCAGCTGATATGTATATCTATGGCTCAGCTGATATTATGTATATCTATGGCTCAGATGATATGTATATCTATGGGTCAGCTGATATTAGGTATATCTATGGGTCAGCTGATATTAGGTATATCTATGGCTCAGCTGATGTTAGGTATATCTATGGCTCAGATGATATTATGTATATCTATGGGTCAGCTGATATTATGTATATCTATGGGTCAGATGATATTATGTATATCTATGGGTCAGCTGATATTAGGTATATCTATGGGTCAGCTGATATTAGGTATATCTATGGCTCAGCTGATGTTAGGTATATCTATGGCTCAGATGATATTATGTATATCTATGGGTCAGCTGATATTATGTATATCTATGGGTCAGCTGATATTATGTATATCTATGGCTCAGCTGATATTATGTATATCTATGGCTCAGCTGATATTATGTATATCTATGGCTCAGCTATTATGTATATCTATGGCTCAGCTGATATTATGTATATCTATGGCTCAGCTGATATTATGTATATCTATGGCTCAGCTGATATTATGTATATCTATGGGTCAGCTCATATTATGTATATCTATGGCTCAGCTGATATTATGTATATCTATGGCTCAGCTGATATTAGGTATATCTATGGCTCAGCTGATATTATGTATATCTATGGGTCAGCTGATATTATGTATATCTATGGCTCAGCTGATATTATGTATATCTATGGCTCAGCTGATATTATGTATATCTGGCTCAGCTGATATGTATATCTATGGGTCAGCTGATATTATGTATATCTATGGGTCAGCTGATATTATGTATATCTATGGCTCAGCTGATATTATGTATATCTATGGCTCAGCTGATATTATGTATATCTATGGCTCAGCTATTATGTATATCTATGGCTCAGCTGATATTATGTATATCTATGGCTCAGCTGATATTATGTATATCTATGGGTCAGCTCATATTATGTATATCTATGGCTCAGCTGATATTATGTATATCTATGGCTCAGCTGATATTATGTATATCTATGGCTCAGCTGATATTATGTATATCTATGGCTCAGCTGATATTATGTATATCTATGGCTCAGCTGATATTATGTATATCTATGGCTCAGCTGATATTATGTATATCTATGGCTCAGCTGATATTATGTATATCTATGGCTCAGCTGATATTATGTATATCTATGGCTCAGCTGATATTATGTATATCTATGGCTCAGCTGATATTATGTATATCTATGGCTCAGCTGATATTATGTATATCTATGGCTCAGATGATATTATGTATATCTATGGCTCAGCTGATATTATGTATATCTATGGCTGAGTATTATGTATATCTATGTCAGCTGATATTAGGTATATCTATGGCTCAGATGATATTATGTATATCTATGGCTCAGCTGATATTATGTATATCTATGGCTGATATTATGTATATCTATGTCAGCTGATATTATGTATATCTATGGCTCAGCTGATATTATATATATCTATGGCTCAGCTGATATTATGTATATCTATGGCTCAGCTGATATTATGTATATCTATGGCTCAGCTGATATTATGTATATCTATGGCTCAGCTGATATTATGTATATCTATAGCTCAGCTGATATTATGTATCATAGTTCTCCCCAGAGGTAGCGGTGCTTTGAAACTTTAAAAGGATAGCGAGCGCTATGCTTGTATTAGTACTTTTTTTTCCTTTTTTCTTTTTTTTCTCTTTTCCTTTTCTTCTTTTTTCCCCTCCTTTTTTTCCTTCTTTTTTTCCCTCCTTTTTTTCCTCTTTTTTTTTCTTCCTTTTTTTTCCTCCTTCTTTTTCCCCCCTGTGTCACAGTAAATCATAACATAATAACATCACTGTGCATGGTAGATATGGTTGTTTTATTCATTTTGGTCAAATTGAAATGATATTTTTCTATGATGTAATACAATGACAAAATTAAAGTAACGTTTTGTAGGTGTGGTTAATGGGAAAAAATTGCAGCATGGCTATTTAGTTGCGCGCAAGTCAGTCGCTGAAAAGATGACAAAGCGTGGATGTTCAAGCGAAGTTGGCTGCAGCAGCTTTGGCAAGCACCGAAAGACCGGCATTAACCCGAAATGGAAGGAAGAGTTTCCGTGGCTATTGGAGTTGGAAGATGTGTGTTCTTTTTAGGAAACATAGTCGCAGGCCTAATAGAGCTAACGTTGGACGAGCGACCTGGGTAGACCTGCCATGCAAGACATTGACTAGGGAGAGCTTGGTCAAACATGCCAAAAGCGAGTCACCTGTCAAGGGAGTCAAGATGGAGGCTGATCTGGGCTGCTCTAAAAGAGATGGTGGCATAGCAATAGCAATGGCTCTCCAAGGAGTAGTTTCAGCTAAGAGAAAGGCCTTTGTTGGAGCACTGAAATGTATGTACTTCCTGAATCACAGGGAGATAGCACATACTACTAACTTTGGGCCTCTCTTGGAGCTAGGTAAGTCATTGGGACAATCTTACCTTACAGACCTGAAGCTGGGTGGAAATGCACACTACACATCAGAGCGTTTCATGCAGGAGATTGTGCAGTGTCTAGGAGAAACTGTAGCTGAGCCCATCACTTCTAACTTTTCTAAGTCTCCTTTTTTTGCTCTGTGTGTGGATGACTGATATTTCTGTCACCAAGGAACTTATAGTATACGGTCGTTACATCATAGCAGGTCAAGTGGCGACAAGCTTCCTTCCTGTACTGGAACTAAAAAACTAAAAATGGTACTGCCGCTAATATAACTGACACATTAATTAAGTTCTGTAATGACCTGAGATTAAATATGCATCGTTTTTGTGGCTTGGGTATATAGTGATGAAGCATCAGTGATGTTGGGAAAAAGTGGTGGAGGCTCCAAGTTGCTAAAGTCCATGTTTCGAATCACTGCATTGCACACCGATTAGCACTTGCTTGTGGCTAATGAGATTTCTTTTCTCAAGCTGTTTAAGAGCACTGTTGACCAACTGTACCGGTTCTATAAGTATTCATCTGTTCGAACTGCGGGGCTCAAAGATATTCAGGAAGTTCTGAATGACTCTAGGCTTAATCTAACTCAGGCAAAAGATGTCCGTTGGTTATCACATGACCGGGCAGTCAGTCACCTTCGCAAGTGTTTCTCCTCAGTGATAGTTAGCTTGGAAAGGGAAGCTCAGGAGCGCAACAATGCTGAGGTTGCTGGGCTCGCTTCCTTTGTAAAGAAATATAATTTTGTGGCTGCTCTCTATATGTTTTCAGATGTTCTTCCACCATTAGCTGCCTTATCACGTGGTTTTCAAAAACAAGATATTGATTTCACCATGGTAAAACCCTTAGTGGTGGGTATATACTAGAGCTACTATCAATGCTCTTCTTCTGAGTCCTGGTGAATTCTTTCAAAGTCTTCCAGATGTCTTGTTAGGGTTGGAACAGTATGGAGTACAGCAGCCTAGTAATAGCATGGTGGATAATTTCAAGAGCAACAAATACTTACAAACTCTCTCTGAGCACATAACCTATAGGTTTCCTGACATGGAACTGTTTGAGGGATTTGAGATCTTTAACCCCAGTGGTGTTCCAGATGAGCTTGCTCATCAACCATCACATGGCACAGAGCATTTGGATATTCTTATCTCTCACTATGGAAAAGAAGTAGTACAGCCTGAAGAAACCAAGTGTGAACTTATAGTTTTTAACACTGTAGTGGCTGCTAATAGAGCTTTGAAGCAAATGACAACCAGGCAGCTTATGAGGCATGTTATTGGGACTTCTGAGATGACTTCAATGTTCCCCAATCTAGCGAAGCTTGCAGCGAATGGTCTGATTATTCCAATGTCCTCTGTAGATTGTGAAAGAGGTTTTTCTACTCTGAATCGAGTCAAGACTGACACGAGGAATCGTCTCACCAATAAAAGCCTCAATCACCTCTTAATGATGTCCATTGAAGGACCAAGTCCCCATATGAGTTTGTGTGCGATAGGTGGGCTTCCATGAGGAACAGGCGGATTGATGTAACCGAATAATCAATGACGCTTACATAATTAATGACAATCTTTTTCCATGAACTTCATTATTTAGGCTGGTTATTGTATACAGCAACACAATATTTCAAGGAAAGTTCACAAGTGTTTCATCTACTGGAGTGCGTGTGTGTGTACTTTAAGGTATTTAACAAAGATCTATCATTCACAGACTGTAAAAATGATCAGCTCCCCCAGAAGTTCCTAGATGAAAACGAGTTATATATAGTCCACTATACTCTGCAACCTGTGAAATACATGAAACAATAACATCAAAAATATTGCTCGTCATAATTTATCAGTCACACTCCAACGACATTGCCCCTATCCTTAACAAAAATCCTGGGGAGAACTGTGTAACAGTATATCTATAGCTCAGCTGATATTATGTATATCTATGGCTCAGCTGATATTATGTATATCTATGGGTCAGCTGATATTATGTATATCTATGGCTCAGCTGATATTATGTATATCTATGGCTCAGCTGATATTAGGTATATCTATGGGTCAGCTGATATTATGTATATCTATGGCTCAGCTGATATTATGTATATCTATGGCTCAGCTGATATTATGTATATCTATGGGTCAGCTGATATTATGTACATATATCTATGGCTCAGCTGATATTATGTATATCTATGGCTCAGCTGATATTATGTATATCTATGGGTCAGCTGATATTATGTATATCTATGGCTCAGCTGATATTATGTATATCTATGGCTCAGATGATATTAGGTATATCTATGGGTCAGCTGATATTAGGTATATCTATGGCTCAGCTGATGTTAGGTATATCTATGGCTCAGATGATATTATGTATATCTATGGGTCAGCTGATATTATGTATATCTATGGGTCAGCTGATATTATGTATATCTATGGCTCAGCTGATATTATGTATATCTATGGCTCAGCTGATATTATGTATATCTATGGCTCAGCTATTATGTATATCTATGGCTCAGCTGATATTATGTATATCTATGGCTCAGCTGATATTATGTATATCTATGGCTCAGCTGATATTATGTATATCTATGGGTCAGCTCATATTATGTATATCTATGGCTCAGCTGATATTATGTATATCTATGGCTCAGCTGATATTAGGTATATCTATGGCTCAGCTGATATTATGTATATCTATGGGTCAGCTGATATTATGTATATCTATGGCTCAGCTGATATTATGTATATCTATGGCTCAGCTGATATTATGTATATCTGGCTCAGCTGATATGTATATCTATGGGTCAGCTGATATTATGTATATCTATGGGTCAGCTGATATTATGTATATCTATGGCTCAGCTGATATTATGTATATCTATGGCTCAGCTGATATTATGTATATCTATGGCTCAGCTATTATGTATATCTATGGCTCATATGGCTCAGCTGATATTATGTATATCTATGGCTCAGCTGATATTATGTATATCTATGGGTCAGCTCATATTATGTATATCTATGGCTCAGCTGATATTATGTATATCTATGGCTCAGCTGATATTATGTATATCTATGGCTCAGCTGATATTATGTATATCTATGGCTCAGCTGATATTATGTATATCTATGGCTCAGCTGATATTATGTATATCTATGGCTCAGCTGATATTATGTATATCTATGGCTCAGCTGATATTATGTATATCTATGGCTCAGATGATATTATGTATATCTATGGCTCAGCTGATATTATGTATATCTATGGCTGAGTATTATGTATATCTATGTCAGCTGATATTAGGTATATCTATGGCTCAGCTGATATTATATATATCTATGGCTCAGCTGATATTATGTATATCTATGGCTCAGCTGATATTATGTATATCTATGGCTCAGCTGATATTATGTATATCTATGGCTCAGCTATTATGTATATCTATGGCTCAGCTGATATTATGTATATCTATGGCTCAGCTGATATTATGTATATCTATGGGTCAGCTCATATTATGTATATCTATGGCTCAGCTGATATTATGTATATCTATGGCTCAGCTGATATTATGTATATCTATGGCTCAGCTGATATTATGTATATCTATGGCTCAGCTGATATTATGTATATCTATGGCTCAGCTGATATTATGTATATCTATGGCTCAGCTGATATTATGTATATCTATGGCTCAGCTGATATTATGTATATCTATGGCTCAGATGATATTATGTATATCTATGGCTCAGCTGATATTATGTATATCTATGGCTGAGTATTATGTATATCTATGTCAGCTGATATTAGGTATATCTATGGCTCAGCTGATATTATATATATCTATGGCTCAGCTGATATTATGTATATCTATGGCTCAGCTGATATTATGTATATCTATGGCTCAGCTGATATTATGTATATCTATAGCTCAGCTGATATTATGTATCATAGTTCTCCCCAGAGGTAGCGGTGCTTTGAAACTTTAAAAGGATAGCGAGCGCTATGCTTGTATTAGTACTTTTTTTTCCTTTTTTCTTTTTTTTCTCTTTTCCTTTTCTTCTTTTTTCCCCTCCTTTTTTTTCTTCTTTTTTCCCCTCCTTTTTTTCCTCTTTTTTTTTCTTCCTTTTTTTTCCTCCTTCTTTTCCCCCCCTGTGTCACAGTAAATCATAACATAATAACATCACTGTGCATGGTAGATATGGTTGTTTTATTCATTTTGGTCAAATTGAAATGATATTTTTCTATGATGTAATACAATGACAAAATTAAAGTAACGTTTTGTAGGTGTGGTTAATGGGGAAAAATTGCAGCATGGCTATTTAGTTGCGCGCAAGTCAGTCGCTGAAAAGATGACAAAGCGTGGACGTTCAAGCGAAGTTGGCTGCAGCAGCTTTGGCAAGCACCGAAAGACCGGCATTAACCCGAAATGGAAGGAAGAGTTTCCGTGGCTATTGGAGTTGGAAGATGTGTGTTCTTTTTAGGAAACATAGTCGCAGGCCTAATAGAGCTAACATTGGACGAGCGACCTGGGTAGACCTGCCATGCAAGACATTGACTAGGGAGAGCTTGGTCAAACATGCCAAAAGCGAGTCACCTGTCAAGGGAGTCAAGATGGAGGCTGATCTGGGCTGCTCTAAAAGAGATGGTGGCATAGCAATAGCAATGGCTCTCCAAGGAGTAGTTTCAGCTAAGAGAAAGGCCTTTGTTGGAGCACTGAAATGTATGTACTTCCTGAATCACAGGGAGATAGCACATACTACTAACTTTGGGCCTCTCTTGGAGCTAGGTAAGTCATTGGGACAATCTTACCTTACAGACCTGAAGCTGGGTGGAAATGCACACTACACATCAGAGCGTTTCATGCAGGAGATTGTGCAGTGTCTAGGAGAAACTGTAGCTGAGCCCATCACTTCTAACTTTTCTAAGTCTCCTTTTTTTGCTCTGTGTGTGGATGACTGATATTTCTGTCACCAAGGAACTTATAGTATACGGTCGTTACATCATAGCAGGTCAAGTGGCGACAAGCTTCCTTCCTGTACTGGAACTAAAAAACTAAAAATGGTACTGCCGCTAATATAACTGACACATTAATTAAGTTCTGTAATGACCTGAGATTAAATATGCATCGTTTTTGTGGCTTGGGTATATAGTGATGAAGCATCAGTGATGTTGGGAAAAAGTGGTGGAGGCTCCAAGTTGCTAAAGTCCATGTTTCGAATCACTGCATTGCACACCGATTAGCACTTGCTTGTGGCTAATGAGATTTCTTTTCTCAAGCTGTTTAAGAGCACTGTTGACCAACTGTACCGGTTCTATAAGTATTCATCTGTTCGAACTGCGGGGCTCAAAGATATTCAGGAAGTTCTGAATGACTCTAGGCTTAATCTAACTCAGGCAAAAGATGTCCGTTGGTTATCACATGACCGGGCAGTCAGTCACCTTCGCAAGTGTTTCTCCTCAGTGATAGTTAGCTTGGAAAGGGAAGCTCAGGAGCGCAACAATGCTGAGGTTGCTGGGCTCGCTTCCTTTGTAAAGAAATATAATTTTGTGGCTGCTCTCTATATGTTTTCAGATGTTCTTCCACCATTAGCTGCCTTATCACGTGGTTTTCAAAAACAAGATATTGATTTCACCATGGTAAAACCCTTAGTGGTGGGTATATACTAGAGCTACTATCAATGCTCTTCTTCTGAGTCCTGGTGAATTCTTTCAAAGTCTTCCAGATGTCTTGTTAGGGTTGGAACAGTATGGAGTACAGCAGCCTAGTAATAGCATGGTGGATAATTTCAAGAGCAACAAATACTTACAAACTCTCTCTGAGCACATAACCTATAGGTTTCCTGACATGGAACTGTTTGAGGGATTTGAGATCTTTAACCCCAGTGGTGTTCCAGATGAGCTTGCTCATCAACCATCACATGGCACAGAGCATTTGGATATTCTTATCTCTCACTATGGAAAAGAAGTAGTACAGCCTGAAGAAACCAAGTGTGAACTTATAGTTTTTAACACTGTAGTGGCTGCTAATAGAGCTTTGAAGCAAATGACAACCAGGCAGCTTATGAGGCATGTTATTGGGACTTCTGAGATGACTTCAATGTTCCCCAATCTAGCGAAGCTTGCAGCGAATGGTCTGATTATTCCAATGTCCTCTGTAGATTGTGAAAGAGGTTTTTCTACTCTGAATCGAGTCAAGACTGACACGAGGAATCGTCTCACCAATAAAAGCCTCAATCACCTCTTAATGATGTCCATTGAAGGACCAAGTCCCCATATGAGTTTGTGTGCGATAGGTGGGCTTCCATGAGGAACAGGCGGATTGATGTAACCGAATAATCAATGACGCTTACATAATTAATGACAATCTTTTTCCATGAACTTCATTATTTAGGCTGGTTATTGTATACAGCAACACAATATTTCAAGGAAAGTTCACAAGTGTTTCATCTACTGGAGTGCGTGTGTGTGTACTTTAAGGTATTTAACAAAGATCTATCATTCACAGACTGTAAAAATGATCAGCTCCCCCAGAAGTTCCTAGATGAAAACGAGTTATATATAGTCCACTATACTCTGCAACCTGTGAAATACATGAAACAATAACATCAAAAATATTGCTCGTCATAATTTATCAGTCACACTCCAACGACATTGCCCCTATCCTTAACAAAAATCCTGGGGAGAACTGTGTAACAGTATATCTATAGCTCAGCTGATATTATGTATATCTATGGCTCAGCTGATATTATGTATATCTATGGGTCAGCTGATATTATGTATATCTATGGCTCAGCTGATATTATGTATATCTATGGCTCAGCTGATATTAGGTATATCTATGGGTCAGCTGATATTATGTATATCTATGGCTCAGCTGATATTATGTATATCTATGGCTCAGCTGATATTATGTATATCTATGGGTCAGCTGATATTATGTACATATATCTATGGCTCAGCTGATATTATGTATATCTATGGCTCAGCTGATATTATGTATATCTATGGGTCAGCTGATATTATGTATATCTATGGCTCAGCTGATATTATGTATATCTATGGCTCAGATGATATTATGTATATCTATGGGTCAGCTGATATTAGGTATATATATCTATGGGTCAGCTGATATTAGGTATATCTATGGCTCAGCTGATGTTAGGTATATCTATGGCTCAGATGATATTATGTATATCTATGGGTCAGCTGATATTATGTATATCTATGGGTCAGCTGATATTATGTATATCTATGGCTCAGCTGATATTATGTATATCTATGGCTCAGCTGATATTATATATATCTATGGGTCAGCTGATATTATGTATATCTATGGCTCAGCTGATATTATGTATATCTATGGCTCAGCTGATATTATGTATATATATGGGTCAGCTGATATTATGTATATCTATGGCTCAGCTGATATTATGTATATCTATGGGTCAGCTGACTAAAGTGGACTGGAGGGCTAATGTTGTCATGCTAGGGCTGCATTACTTAGCACTAGCCCTAGCACAACTAGGGCTACTACTAGTGTTAATAGCTTTAGCCCTACCTAGCCCTCACACATGCTGACATTGTTAGCCATCTTGTTAGTAGATGCCTACCTCTGCACCCCCTCACAATATTGGTGGTGGTACTTCCCCCAGGATCTCCAGGCCTGGTGCACCTGGCAGGTGGTACTGTGTGGGCTGGTTGGTTGCCATGGACCTCATTCTATATTCATCCTCCTCTCTCTCTCCTCTCTCTCTCCTCTCTCTCCTCTCTCTCTCCTCCCTCTCTCCTCCCTCTCTCCTCTCTCTCTCCTCTCTCTCTCCTCCCTCTCTCCTCCCTCTCTCCCCTCTCTCTCCTCTCTCTCTCCTCTCTCTCTCCCCTCTCTCTCCTCTCTCTCCTCTCTCTCTCCTCTCTCTCTCCTCTCTCTCTCTCTCTCTCTCCTCTCTCTCTCTCTCCTCTCTCTCTCCTCTTTCTCTCTCTCTCTCTCCCCTCTCTCTCTCCTCTCTCTCCACTCTCTCTCTCCCCTCTCTCTCCTCTCTCTCTCTCTCTCTCT